>CM051465.1:2867121-3467121 GCA_028015225.1 Carex myosuroides
TCATCCATCCGATAAAATCCTAAATAAGTTATTTTCTTTATCAAATTTAAATTCTAGTTGTTGTGATGTATGTCGATTTTCCAAACAAACCAGGCTGCCTTTTGCATTGTCTGAAAGTAAGACCTCTAGAATACTTGAATTGATTCACTCCGATGTTTGGGGACCTGCACCTTTAAATTCGTATAATGGTTTTAGATATTTTGTTACTTTTATTGATGATTATTCTCGTACTACATGGATTTATTTACTAAAAACAAAAGATGAAGTGTTTTCAAAATTTCAAGAATTTGCAACTTATGTTGAAAATCAATATAACAATAAAATAAAAATATTTAGGTCCGATAATGGAACTGAATATATCAATAAAAAATTTTATGATTTTTTAAAACAAAAAGGAATTTTACATCAAACAACTTGCATTAATACGCCTGAACAAAATGGAGTATCTGAAAGAAAAAATCGTCACATATTAGAAGTAACTAGATCATTACTCTTTCAATCAAATGTTCCTAAAAAATTCTGGTCCGATGCTATGCTCATGGCTGTTTACCTCATTAATAGGTTACCTAGCACTGTTTTAAATTATAAAAGTCCCCTAGAAATTTTGAATAATAGAAAAATAAATTTAGATCATCTCAGAATATTTGGATGTACGTGTTTTGTACATATAAAACGGCTAGATAAATTAGATAAAAATGCAGTTAAAACTCTATTCTTAGGATACTCATCACAAAAGAAAGGGTATAAATGTTATGATCCCATCAAACAAAAATTATACATCTCAAGAGACATAACCTTTTTTGAAAATGTGCCATTCTATAAAGATAATGTGGAAAATTCTAACAAACAAGAAAAATCTAGGAATAATATTGTTTTGCCAGAACTAACATTTGTTGAAGGAACTATTGAGCAAAATAATGTGGAAGAGGAATTGAGCTCAGGGGGAGAAAATGGTACAGAAGCCACATCCTCTTCCGAAGAAGCCGAAGCTTCTCCTGAGGTTTCTTCAGAAGAGGCCGCATCTTCTTCTGAAGCTGGTCCTAGAAGATCAAGTCGCCCAACAAAACCACCATCCAAGTTACATGATTATGTAACCTACAATGTAAGTTATCATATTCAAGATTATATTTCATATGATAATATCACAACACACCACAAAGCATTTTTAACCTCAATTTCACAAGAAAGTGAACCCACCAATTACCTAGATGCTAAAGAAAACCCTACATGGCTTAAGGCTATGAAAGAAGAGCTTAAGGCACTTGAAAAAAATCAAACTTGGACCATTATGCCCCTACCCAAAGGAAAAAAACCAGTAGGATGTAAGTGGGTTTACAAAATAAAATATAAAAGTGATGGAACAATAGAAAGATATAAAGCAAGATTGGTAGCAAAAGGGTTTACACAAACATATGGCATAGATTACCAAGAGACCTTTGCACCAGTGGCCAAAATGAACACTGTTAGGATTCTATTATCTGTGGCTGTGAATTCGGGGTGGAGTTTGTTTCAAATGGACGTTAAAAATGCGTTCCTACAAGGAACACTAGAAGAAGAGGTTTACATGTCATTACCACCAGGTTACAAGAATGATGACAATAATCTTGTATGCAAACTACATAAGTCAATTTATGGACTTAAGCAATCTCCTCGAGCATGGTATGGCAAACTCAGTCACTCTCTTTTACTTCATGATTTTGTTAATAGTTCAACAGACTCATCTATGTTTATTAAATATACAAATTCCACAACAACCATAGTTCTTGTATACGTAGATGACATTATTATTACTGGAAATGACGAAGAAGAAATTAAAAATGTCAAAAATTATCTAAAAGAAAAATTTGACATTAAGGACCTAGGAAAACTTAAATATTTTTTGGGAATTGAAATTGCTCATTCAAACAAAGGTTTGTTTTTATCTCAAAGGAAATATGTTCTTGACCTACTAAAGGAAACTGGTAAGTTAGGTGCAAAACCAGCCAACACCCCAATGGAACCTAACAAAAAACTTGATTCTGAAACTGGTGAACCATTGAAAGATATAGGACAATATCAAAGACTTGTCGGTAAATTAATTTACCTAACTGTGACCAGACCAGATATTGCATTTGCAGTTAGTTCGGTAAGTCAATTCATGCATGCACCTAGAACCAGTCACTTTGAGGCTGTTGAAAGGATACTTAAGTATCTTAAGAAGTCACCAGGTCAAGGCATATGCATGAGGAAAAATAACACTAACAATGTTGTCGGTTACTCTGATGCAGATTGAGCTGGTAGTTATGATCGAAAATCAACCACGGGCTATTGCACCTTTGTTGGTGGGAATCTTGTGACTTGGAAAAGCAAGAAACAAAACGTGGTGGCAAGATCAAGCGCAGAAGCAGAATACAGAGCAATGGCATCAACCGCAAGTGAGCTGACTTGGATCAAGCAAGTGCTTGAAGACATGAAGATTCATTGCGATAAGCCAATGCAAATGTACTGTGATAACCAAGCCGCCAGACACATCGCATCAAATCCAGTGTTTCACGAACGAACCAAACACATAGAAGTAGATTGCCACTTTATAAGAGAAAAGGTTCAATCTGGACAAATCGAGACTCCATTTGTTGAGAGTAAAGAACAATTAGCAGACATCTTCACAAAAGCACTGGAGAAAGGACCATTCGAAAATATCCTATTCAAGTTGGGATCAATCAACCTATTTGATACCAACTTGAGGGGGAGTATTGAGAATAATACACAAAAGGAATGTGACTCCAACGTGATCTCATAATATCATCATCGATCATAACTCAAAGGAAACAGAGCAACCGACAACTGGCCTCAGAATAATTAGTACCCAGCTATAATTTCATACCATACTTAGCAATTTTAATTAGGCAACTAGGCAACAGTCATATTGTAAATTAGGCAACAAGGCAACAGTCATATTGTGACCAAGGTCTATATAATAGACTTGTAAGAATCAGAATAATACAAGAAAGTTTATTCATCATTTTCCTTCTCAATTTTATAACCATACAACAAATTGTGTTATTAGTGTGATTGCCCTTTCCTGTATTGAACCCCTACCCTTGAATATGTCTTTTATGCGCCTCGGCCTTCTTGCCATCTGCATCTTTATTGCCACTTGTTCATGTATTCGCATTGTGATCGGGCATTGATCAAGCAGGTGTCTCACCTTTTCACAGTTCTGTCTCCACATAACGCACCAGCTAACCATGCTCCAACCCTTTTTCACCAGATTATCTATCGTGAGGATTCTGTTGAGATTCATTAGCCACGCAAATGTTCTCATTCTTGGTAGAACCGGTAATTTCCATAGCTGTCCAATTTTGCTCTTTATCGTGGGGTCATGTTTTATCGCCAAATATGCCGTTTTCACCGAAAACTGTCCAGAACGGTGCCACTTCCATTCCGCCCCATCTCTATCATTTGTGAGTTGCAATTGTGCCAGGTTGTGTTGAAATACCTGAAATTCCTCATGCGCCTTGTCCGATAGTTCTGGTCTGAACAGGTCTCGGTTTGTTGGTGCCAGGAGCGCCTCTGCTAGGGTGATGTCATCCTTGAGTGCAAAGGTATATACACGTAAAATCATTAGTACGTGACAGAATATGTAACTGGGAAATTTTATTATTTAGAAAAACTATTATAAAATAATATAGAAAAGAAAGAGTATCTTCGTTTTCAATGTATAGAAGGATCGGTAGAATTTTTAATGATCTAATTGGATCATAAAAAATTCTACCGATCCAAAGCTTTTCCTAAAAAAATTGTCTGGATCTTCTGTGGCAAACAAGATAAGAAATTTGAAGTTATTTTTTTTTGGAGGCCCAAAGTTTTTCCCATCCACAGAGGTTTGAATACAACCGGAAAAAAAAAAACCTTTGGATCAAAAAAATTTCTACTATTTTTTTTTATACACCGAAAATTCAAAGTACTCCTTTTCTTTTCTTTTTATATTATTTTATAATATTATCTATGAAAATTTCTCTTGCTACTGTCATCCTCGTCTAATATGCTGATGACAGAGCACATAGCAAAACATATATATTACATGAATCCGGCTAGTATAACATTAGTGTCATTTCGGCCTATATAACACCAACTCCAAAATCTATCGTATCGACTTCAAACGGTTAATCCAACCGTTCAAACCCTTCTACTTTATGAGTTGTGCGTTTACATGCAAAAAAAAAAAAAAAATTTCTAGTTATTTTAGTACCAAATCAAGCGGTCAAAAATCTTGAAAAATGAATGCATTAAAATTAACTTAAAAACTCACACATTTGACCGCTTGATTTGATACTAAAAAAATTCAAAAAATTATAAATTTTGCATGTAAACGCACAACTCATAAAGTAGAAGGGTTTGAACGGTTGGATTAACCGTTTGAAGTTGATACGATAGATTTTGGAGTTGGTGTTATAGAGGCCGAAATGACACCAATGTTATACTAGCCGGACTCATATTACATAAATCATTGGTTTTTTTTGTAGCATTGTTTAATGCCATATTGCCCTGCACTAGTGTCGTATTCTATGATGAATAATGATTTTGTCCCCCGCTATTCGGTTCCCTAAATGTCTCTCTAACTAATTAGTCTCACTAACTGTCAAAGTTAACTGATTTTGAAAAATAAATCAACTTTCTCTCTTATTGGATTTTCCAGTTGATCCCCTCTTAAAAAGAAAAAGAAAAAAAAACCTCAAGTCACAATCAATCTCAACGGCCTCCGCCACCCGAACCCACCTCCTGCCTCAGTGGCCTCCACCTGAGCACTCCATGCACGCTCGTAGAGTATTCCCTGAATCCCCTTTTGCTACCCCTGCTCACTTCTTCTCTAGCCATTCTCTCTCGAATCGGCAACCTGGCACCGAAGGTGGATCCGAGTTCCAAACTCAGAAGCTCTAGTATACATGGTTCCGAAACTCAGCCGGTGCCAAGCCACGTCTTGTCCAATTTACACGGTTAGGCGAGTTTCAAGTAGAAAATCGACGGCATCAGACTTAAATCATAGAATCGGCCCGAGTTTTGTACGAAAAATCGGTGGAATCGGTTGTATTGTTGAAAATCGGCCGAGTCTTGTACGATTTGGACGCAATATTTATTTGTTTTCATTTTAACTTGCTAATTGAAGGCAATATGTTATTTTCGTATTGGCCCAGGGGAGTTTCAAACATAGTGCTTCCCTCTTTATTCTCCAATTTGATTGAAAATGATTAAATTTGCGTTAGATAGTATCAGCAGACAATCATTTTATATTCTTATCCTAATTTTTGGACAAGAATTTTATAATTTTTTTCCTAATTTTTTAAGAAGTGTAAGAAGTGACCACAATATCTTTTTTGGACTAATTATTTTTTTACAATTTTTTCTATTTTATTATACAAAACAAACATTTTAATAAAATAAAAAAAATCCCACTTTCCAAGTTGACTCGGCCGATTCCGGGTCAAGGGTCGATTACCCGATTCCGATTTTCAGAACCTATTAATACATCAATTATAAGTATGAATATTTTTTTCAGTATCTATCAATATGTTCAAGCACCAAACAGATTAACTGATTTAAGTTACTTTACACCATAACAATTCACATTTCAATACATAAGTAAAAATACTTAAAATTTTAATTAGATATTAATATTTTTACAAAAACTACAGTGCTGGTGATTGTGCAGGGACGTTTAGGGGACAGAATGGAAGAGACGGTTAGTCGCTCCCTAATTTAAAACTCTCTCATATATATATTTGTTGTTGAATTGACCCGACATTTTTATTAATATCCAAAGTTTAATACAAATTATTAATTATGCCTAGATTTCCAAACTTTCTCTAAATATACCCAAGCCGGCCAGAAAATGGCCGGCTTAGTCCCTCCCTAAGCCGGCCATTTTCTGGCCGGCTTGGTACCTTTTTTTTTTTTTAACCGCATTTCACCATATATATACCCCCATTTTCTCTCTCCTTCTCACAACTATCTCATCTCACAACCGGATTTGAGCTCTTCTTTGAGGTAATTTATTTTTATCTAATTTAATTTGTAATTTATTTATTTTAGGGTTTAGGATTTAGGGTTTAGGTGTTAGAATTTAGATTATATTGTTGTAATTTAGTGTAATTAGCACAGATGACCAATATTTAGTGTATTTTAGTTATTTTGACCATAATTAGGCTGATTAAGCGTAATTTTACCGAAATTAGAACAGATGACCAATATTTAGGGTATTTCGGTCTTTTTTACCAAAACTAGGCTAATTAAGCGTAATTTAGTGTAATTAGCACAGTTGACCAATATTTAGGGTATTTTGGCCTTTTTTTACCATAATTAGGCTAATTAAGCGTAATTTAGTGTAATTAGCACATATGACCAATATTTAGTGTGTTTTGGTTATTTTGACCATAATTAGGCTGATTAAGCGTAATTTTACCGAAATTAGCACAAATGACCAATATTTAGGGTATTTTGGCCTTTTTGCCGGGCAATGTGTGTGACGAGCAGGAGCGGGCGATGTGGTTCTATCGAGGGCCACTCATACACTTCTGGACAGTGGAGCACCACTATCCAGATCGGGTGCTCCGCCAGTTTGGTCGAGCGGCGTTGATTCCTGCAGACCCATCTTTGCCGCGTTCCCTGCACAGAGCCCTGCACAGGTAAGTCGTAGTCTATTGTATTTATTGTCAAATACATCAAATTACTTGATAGCTTTGTATTGCAACTAACGTCTTCCTTACAGCGTAACCCACCGAGGGCGACTGGATAAGGACTGGAGCACCCATTTCGATCCATACTACAGGACGGCCATGGATCCTCAGTAGACCCATTTCTATCATGAGCCAGATGGGATCATTCAGACCCAGGGAGATCCCCAGTTGAGGTATGATGTATGGTACACGAAGGTCTGCATGGCGAGTGTGTATCTGCAGGGCGATTACGGTGCCCATCTCCGCGACAGGATCATGACTGATGATGGTTACCATCCCAACGGCTGTTCTTGGGCTCGCCAGGTAATGCACCTAAAACTACATATTTTTTTCTAACTTAGTAGTTCATTAAGGTTTGATCTGACATGCCAAATTTTTTTCAGTTTCTGGCCGCGATCAAGGAGTGCGGGCATGGGATTGTCATGCTGGGAAAGAAGAACTGGAGACGGCTTGGGTACCGTGTCCTCAAGAAGAATGCGAATGTGGTTGAGGATGCCGGACACGGTGGAAAGATCATCGGTATGCTGCGAGACGCCGGAGAGAACATCAACTGGCGTGAGATAATTCCGACCGAGCCCGACCCGAGCCCGGTTCTGCTAGATGATATGCCATTTTCCCCCGATTCACATCCAGAGTGGGACTACCATCGTTGGGTATTGTCCGACATTGGGTGGACGGCATGGTATGACGAGCATGGACGTCCGGTGCAGCCTCATGTATGTCATACTTCAGTATCTGTTAGGTTTTAATAAATTTCTTCATTCAGATCAAATTTAATAATTTATGTGTATGATTGCAGGGTCCAGCAGAGATGCCACCACAGCCACCACCTGCGGAGACCGATACTTCTGAGTACGAGTCCCTCTCGTACAGTCTCCAGGACTTCGGGGTATTCGATGAGGATTTCCTTACGGCACCGGCATGGTCCCGATATGGCACAGAAATGCCGCATGATAGAGAGGCTAGTGGTAGCGGGTCTCATACTCAGCCTGCATTTGGGACTGAGTTCGCCGCATCTATCTTCAGTACACCTCCGCCAGTACCACCAGTCTCCACAGGCGATGCCAGATGGGATACCGCCGAGCAGATACTCAGGTCTGCCGATGCCCCAGATGAGCCCGAGAGAGACGGAGCCTGGCCACGCTGGCGCCGGGCGAACGCCGGAGTACCGCCTCAGCGATATTCCCCCTCTGTTTTAGTTGTAGTTTTACTAGTTTTGTACTATTTATATTTGATATACTATTTATTTTTGGTATATTTGGATTATCCTATATTTCGATTCTTGTGTATGTGTGTTTTTATGGTACTATTTTTATATTTTACAGATCAAAATAAATTATCATGATAATGCTAAACAGAAAATATTACAACATTAAAATAGTAGCACAACATAAAAAATAATATAGCGTATTTCAATTAATATAGCGTATTGTAATGTAATGTAATGTAATTTAGCGTAATTTAACATAATATAGTGTTATTCAATATAATTTCAATTAATATAGCGTATTTTAGTATAAATATGCTAATTATATATCAAAAGAAGTAATATAACAAAAAATTTAAACAAAAAATTTCAAATTTTCAGTGTTAAATTTCAATATTTTGGTCTTCATAGTGTCTCTCTTAAAAAAAAAAAAAAGTACCAAGCCGGCCAGAAAATGGCCGGCTTGGGTATATTTAGAGAAAGTTTGAAAATCTGGGCATAATTAATAATTTGTATTAAACTTTGGATATTAATAAAAATGTCGGTGAATTGACGGGCTAATTTGTAAAGGGCCGAAGGGGCGTGCTATATTAAGGGCACGAGTTTTTGAGCGCTGAAATTTTTAATTCCAGTTTTATCTAAGAATGAAGTGGGCCCTAGCTATTTCCGCACCTCCTATTCTACTGTAATTGACCAGAACAAGAAATAGTGAAAAACGTATCCCCTGTTGAAAATTTTAACTTGTACACTTTAAGTAAAGAAATTAAATTATATAATCCTCTCTTATTTCACAATTCAAGTCAATTTCCAACATCTCCTCCCCCCCTTTTGTCATTCTTATTTTTTTAGAGTGAGTTGGCAATTACCATCTCACATTTTTTATTAACTAAGAAAGTTATTTACAAACAACTCTATAATATTTACATAGTAAAAATAAAGCAAAACTATTCTACCGATCTAACCAGCTAGCTTATCTCACTAAATATGTACATTCCAGTTGCATACCAGTACTTATTAATAACTCCATTTGCACCAGTGATCACAAATCAGCAGTATTTGCACCACTGTCTTATCTCAGCGACTTAGCATGTGTCTCTAACACCGGTATTTGCACCATTTTGGAGGAGTCCGAAAATATTCTCCGATTACATTCTCATCCGATTACATTCTCGCCACAGTGCCCACATACCGACAGCCCATGCAGTATCCCATATACTATGTTGAGTTGTGTCCTGCGACACGTTATTACTACACCACAACTTGATATGTGAGGTCACATTGCACGGCACGTCATTCTTAATAAAATATTTTGTACTATCTCCTTCAAATCTCATTTCAATTCCAAATTGCTCTTCTGTATGTAAAAATGGAAATGGGTAGATTACAAATGCAAGAGCAGTATCATGTCAGTGTTCTGGACAACAAAAGTGCAAGTTATTCATAAGTTTAACGATCAATATATGACTTTTGAATATGATATTAAGTAGACTTTGACATAATTCTGATTTGTTCAGGACTTAAAATGAGTCAGAGTACGTGGCTTAATTAATACCAAGGCAGGTTTTTCTCATGCAAGGCCCATTATTTTTGTTAACTTTATTTTTAATTAAGTTGGAGAGAGTAAAGGCTCATTTAATTTCTTAATTAAGCCTTTCTTAATTAAGAAAAGGGTAAAACTGGAATTAATGGAGAAAGTTTTCTCTCAGCCCTCAAAAACTCAATTGATGCTCTTAGAATAGCGCTCCCCATTTGTAAAGGTTTTAATTGCGGAAAAGCCAGGTAGCTATCCACGGCATCATAGCTAAAGCTACTCGATCCGAATATCCTGAACTTCCTCAAAAACTAAAAAAGGAAATAAAAAAAAAATTGTGAACGGGGGCTTGTTTTTCAAAACAGAACTAACACCTGAAGATTGTGACATCTTAATTAACTTTTTAAAACATTTCCAGGACTTAAAAACCACATGAAGATTGTGACATCTTAATTGTTTTTTTCTTTTTCTTTTGAAAAAGTTGCTGCCATTCCACAACGTCAAGACTTCAGCCAGCTGATCTAGCTTTTCAAAAATTTAGTTAAAACAGTAATTAAGGGTGATTTAATTTGGAATGTCCGATTTGAAAATAAACGACTGGATTAAAGTGTACCTCTGGCAAAACCACTTGGAAATGTACCTCTCACAGTAAGCATTATTTATTAGCAATGATAAAAATATGATAAACAAGGAAAAAGGAAAATAACTAGTGAGGATATCAAAGTGGTCTTTATACAACGATTCAAGAACATAATTCAGAAAATAAAAGGCAAACAACAAATTAAGCTGCCAATGAACATACTAAACAACCATAAGTACTTCAAGTAGATTAAATTAACCAAAATTATTCCCAACGATCCAACAGCTCAGAGTTTACTGAGGATTTGGGGGCCTGCTATTTGCAGCTGACACGCGGGACCCCCACTCAAGCAGCTCTTTGCTGGTGTCATCCTTGTGCACAATCACCTCTATGAAGCACAAACAATCCTGCTTTGGCCCCAAAGCTGTCTCTATAGCATCCATCAGTTCTTCCTCGCATGTAACCTGCGTTAATTACCCCCAAGAAATAATTATTTTTGGTTTAAAATTTGAAATGTTTTCTTTTTGTTGAGCACGGAATTTTAGTATGAAACAAGACAAACCTTTGTAGTCCAGCATTTGCCCTCGCCATTGTGGATGGCATCCACGAGGCCGGTGTAATTCCAGTTCTTGATCACATTGTATGGGCCGTCATGGATTTCCACTTCAATGGTGTAGCCACCATTGTTTATCAGGAAAATAATGGTTTTCTGGCCACAACGAATCATAGTTGACACATCCTGAGCTGTCACCTGAGATATTCCACAATTTTTGAATATCAGCTATATATTCAACATCTCGAACAACTAACATATTTAAAAATGAGGATTAGATCAATAAGTTAGTATACCTGAAAACTACCATCACCAATGCAAGCAATCACACGCTTATCAGTAGCTGCTTGTGCATAGCCAAGGGTCGCCCCCACAGACCATCCGATTGATCCATACTGCATTTGGAACTCGTACCTACAAGTCAACAACAATCTGTAATTAAAATGAAAAGTTCACATCCACATAATTTGCAACTATTATACTATTACCAAAATAAAAGTTAGGTGAGAGGATATCGTACCCACAGCCCTCGGGAAGCTTGAGTTTCTGGCAATTGAACCATGAGTCACCAGTCTCAGCAATCACTGCAGTATTACCAGAAAGCATTTTCTGTATATGCTTAAACATGACATTAACCCTCAGGGGTTCCTTGGGAATACACTTGAGTGGTTGTCCCTCTGGCACGAAGATCCTCTTGTAATTCTCAAAAGCGGTTGTGTTCTTCGTAACCCTCTTTGCAAGAGCATGAAGAAAATCTTTCATGAGGACACAACCAAAGGCCGGCCCATTGGCAACTATGACTCGCTCAGGTTGCACAATGATCGCCTTCTCTTTCTTCAAAAGGAGAGAGTAGCCAACCGAGCTATAGTCATTGAAAATGGGGCCCACAAAGATGTATGCATCGGCAGATTCCACAATTTCAGCACAGAAGGCGGTACTCACAGCACCCCAGTATGTACCGATAAAGTGTGGGTGGTGCTCTGGAACAAGACCCTTTGCTGATGGCATGACTGCCACCGGGAAACCCGAAGTATCAGCTAGCTCGACAAAAGCATCTCCAGCCTTTGCCACACGGATCTTGGGCCCACCTACCATAACTGGTTTAACAGCCCTATTTAGTACCTGCAGGGTCGCCTCAACTGCCGCCTCTAGGCCCATCTGATTGCTCACTCTGATTTATGCAATAAAAGTACAGGTGGTTAACAATCACCTATTTATTTTACTGGTACAAATCCAATAAAAGAATATATGAAAGAATTAAAAGGCCAGAATCATTACTTGGGGTTGAGAAAGAAAGGGACTGGCTCGCGACTGAAGGTGGGATGAGAGATGGCAGGAAGGTTACAACTGATGCTAATATACACCGGCTTGCTCTCCTTAAGAGCCGTTGAAATTGCCGTGTCAATCTGCTCGTGTGCATCTTCCAAGTTGTTCACCACCGCCTAATTGAAGAACAAACACACAAGATACAAATTGAAACATTAAAAGAAAAATAGCAACGAATAGGCAAGGAGATTTTAACCTCTACAGTTATCTAATTAAATTACCTGGTAGCAGGTGACAGTCTGGAAGCACCGCAGTTCCTGTGAGAAATCAGGCAACCCGATAGTGTGATGCAGAACCCGGCTCGTGCCATAATCGTTCGAGTTGGGGCCACCTACGATGCAAATCAACGGCAGGTTCTCACTATACGCACCGGCGATGGCATTCAACACACTGAGCCCACCGACGGTGAAGGTGACCACACAGGCGCCGACACCGCGAGACCTCGCGTATCCATCAGCGGCATATCCAGCGTTCAGTTCGTTGCAACAGCCGATCAGGCGAAGCTCGGGCTCGGCAATGAGGTGATCGAGCAAGGTTAGGTTGAAGTCACCGGGAACGGAGAATACATCGGTGACACCAACCTGGACCAGTCGGCGAGCAAGGTGGCGTCCGAGGGTTGCCTCAGAGGCGGTGGTCGGTGGGGCAGGTGAGATCGTGTGGCAGGCGGTCGCCGGAGGACAGCCCACCGCACCGTTTGCTGTTGCCTCGGAAGAAGAGTCGATGGAGTTGATCGTAGTGTCCATGGAAAGTGAGTGGAGAAAGCAGCACTAAAAAAAGAAGTCAGAAGAGGAGAGAAATTTTGTACAACTTTTTTGTTTTTTAATGGAGTTGTTTGGAATCTTTGTAATAGCTTGGATTTTAGTTGGATGGAAAGGAGAAGAGCGGCGAGCTGATATATAACGGACGCAAAAAGTCAAAGTGGGTCAAAGGAGGAAGGTTAATGAATTTGATGGTTGCGATCGGAGATGCAGGATTCTGCACGAATCTCAATGAAAAAAGAATTTTTTTATATACGAATCTCACTGAATTTTATAATTGGAATCGGACAAGTAGAAAACCACGGGAAAACTTTGCTGGCGGGGGACAGCAGGGTGCAGCGGTTTTGTCTTGGGGAGAAAACCACGGAAAACTTGGCTGGCGGGAGCCAGCAGGCTGCAGCGGTTTTTGGTAAAAGAGAATTTAATGTCTTAATGAATAGTATTTGGATGGACAGTCGGCACGTACACCGAACAATATGCCGAAATTTTTATTAATAGAAAATAAAATAAATAAATATCGATATTGAAGAACGATTTGGCAGAAATTTGAGATCTAACAAAGACGTTATGGACCATCACGGTTAGATTAGCACCTAACTATTGTGTTAGTATAACAAAAATACGGGCCGTTATGGTCCATAACGGCCAGAGACACGCTGAAAAAAAAAAAAAAAAACCAGACCGTTATGGTCCATAACGTTCAGTTACAGTGATTTTTTTTTCAAAAAATCGCAAACTGAAGCAAGCAAGCAAAAAAAAAAAACAGTAGCTGGACCATAACGTCCAGCTACAATGCCCTGGACGTTATGGACCATAACGTCTTTGTTAGATCTTGAATTTCTGCCAAATCATTTTTCAATATCCATATTTTATTATTTTATTTTCTATTAATAAAAATTTCGGAAGAATATGCTCTAATTATGTTTCAAAGAAATATTATCAAAATTTAATTATATCATTAAGTATTATTCTTCATTGGTTAGATGTGCCCGCGTAATTAAAGACTTGTAAGTCAAACTATTGAATATTTTAAACTGACGGTTGAATTTTATTAGTGCTTAATTACTTGATTAATAATTTTAAATTACACCAAAATCAATACATAGTTTATTTGAACGATAAACACACGTTTATAAATTTTATTTACGAGTTCGACATAATTTCATATCGGTCGTTATGCAAATAAAAATAAATTTTATTATAATATAGGTAGCGCTGCTAGTTAATGCATGAATCACATTTAAGAATTTCTCTGGAATATTTTACAACATAAAAATTCATACTTCAATGCGTAAGTATAAATACTTGATATTTTAGAAATGAACATTTACAACAATTACAGTGCTAACACTTGCGATGATCGTTTTGCATCCGCTTGTTCTTAGTTTTCTGCGTGTGGTCCCTATCGTGGTCGCTTTCAAGCGACGTCTGCTGTCCTCCAAGGTCTGTAGTGGTCCCCCAGGTAGTTAATGCCCAAAACATGTCTATAGGTTTCTCATAAATAATTTACAACATAAATATTTACATTTTACTGAATAAATATGAATACTCGACAATTTAGAGATAAATACTTGACAAGTATGAATACTTGATTGACGAAAAATCCGAAAGTACTTCATCATGGATCTCATTTGAAAGAGAAAATTACTTGACAAGTAGAAGACGTTCGTGGTTTTAGATTCACAAAATTTCTCACAGATCGTCAGAAATATTGACGAGATTAAACGGAGAAAAAAAACTCACTTTTAAAAACGTGTAAAAGATAGGTGTGTGATTAAAGAGAAAAGAAAGTTGATGTTCAAGGTCTTTTGTTAAATACTTGATGTTTAGGTATGAATGCTTAATATAATATATTATATAGTAATACATTATGCGCATAAGTATTCATACATGCATGCGTCAGTTGTAAATTTTTTCAAATATAAGTGTTCTACTAATGAAATAGTTAGTGATCCCCTAAGTAGTTAGTGGTCCATATCGTATTTTATGCATCAGTTAGTTAGAAAAACGTTTGGAGGACAGAATAGAGGAGACTATTAGTCGCTCCTTGTGTGATTTCTATCAATACATCTTTTTTATTATTTTCATTGGGTTCAGTTCTCCAAACGGTTCACATGGCTAGAGAGGATTTTTTTTTTAAACCATAATTAAAATAATTAATTTAAAAAAAACAACTTGATTACTGAGTTTTTTACAAAAACCATAAAAACCGAATTGCCATTTCGGTTTGAAGGTTTTTTTTTGCTAAATCGAATTGGCAATTCGGTTTTGGCTTTTTTCACAGCGTTTCCGCCACCACGCCACATAAAATCCGAAAAGTGAGCAAACCGAATTGCCAATTCGGTTTAGGGGCTTTTTTAGCCTAAAACGAATTGGCATTTCGGTTTAGATTTTTTTTTTTTTTAGAGACTAAGAAAAGCAAAATAAAGAAATCAAATACTGAAAATTTAAATTTTTTGTTTAAATTATTTGATAGATTACTTCTTTTGATATATAATTAGCATATTTATACTAAAATACGCTAAATTACTTGAAATTATGTTGAATTACACTATATTAAGTTAAATTACACTAAATTACATTACATTACGCTAAAATACGGTTAATTACGCTAAATTACATATGAATAGGGACGATATCTTCACTGAAAAGGCGAAAAACGACAGTGAAACTTCAAACGGTCATAAAACGACGCTTGAGTGTCCGATTTCAGCAAATGACCACTTTTCGGAAAGCTTGCGAAAATACGCATGCATCTGTGCTTGCAACGCTGGATTTCAAAATTCAAAATTGCCAAAAAAACTAAGGGAAGAGCCTCAAAACTTGAGTTGAAGTTTTCGAGTTTTCGATTAAGATTTTCATTTCTACTATTCTATCTAAGTAGCTCAATAAATTAGTTACATATGAACTTGTAGAATACCAATTTTTACTATTTTCAGAATTTTTTTAGTATTTTTTATGATTTATGAAAGATGGCACAAAATTTGCCTAATTTAGCGTAATTTGGCGTATTTCAGCATAATTAGCGGAGTTATTGTAATTTAGCGTAATTTAGTGTAATTCAACATAATTTATTGTAATATAGTGTAATTCAACATAATTTCAAGTATTTAGTGTATTTTTTATTTTTTTGCTAATTATAAATCAAAAGAAGTAATCTAACAAATAATTTAAATAAAAAATTTAAATTTTCAGTGTTAGATTTCTTTTGCTCTTCTTAGTGTCTAAAAAAAACCCTAAGCCGAAATGTCAATTCGGTTTAGGCTAAAAAAACCCCTAAACCGAATTGCCAATTCGGTTTAGGGAGATTTACACACATGGTTACATAGTTGGAGTGGAGATTTGTGAAAATAAACTAAACCGAAATGACAATTCGGTGTAGCAAGAAAAAAACCCTTAAACCGAAATGTCATTTCGGTTTTTACGGTTTTTATAAAAAAATCTACTAATCAAGTTGTTTTTTTGAAATTAATTATTTTAATTATGGTTTTTCAAAATAATCCGGCTAGAGAAGCCATGTCCCATGTGATGGTGCATTGGCGGGGTTGATTTTGTGTGGCTAGAGAATAACAACGAGAGTGTTGTAATTAGAAAGAACTTAAAATAATAGTAATAATAATAGTTGTTTGCCACCTGCAGCATGATTCTCTAGTCGGAGTGTGCCACAGTAAAAATACCCAGACATGAATACCAACTCCACAACTTCAGGGAAGAAAGAAGTGAAAACTAATTTCCACAGGTCTTCTAGTCAAGCATCCAGTTCCAGCCACAGAGTAGAGACTGAAACTGAACTAGTGAAGAGAGAGAGAGAGAGAAAGAGAGTTTCAATTGAATTCAAGATTCAATGGCGTCCGGAGTGTTTTCTTCCATACAAACCCTCTCCACCAAGCTCCTTGAGGCCATTCGTGGCACCCCTTCCACTTCGCACCACCACGATCCACCTGTTACCGACCAACACAAAAGTGCTAGAGAGGATTTGGAGAAGCTGAGTCGGATGCTTAGGAGGATCCAGGCCGTTCAACAGGACGCTGAAGAGAGGGAGATTTATGACAGATCTGTTCGTCTCTGGCTAGAGGAGCTGAGAGGTGTGGCATACCAAGCAGAGGATGTGCTGGACGAGTTCTACTACGAGGTGCTCAGATCCATTGTCGAGAGCGGAGATGCTGCCATTGAGACCTACCATAGGGATGGTGGTATGCTTTAAATTGTATCTTTTGGTACTTTAATTATTGCACACAAAATGTTCGATGAAATGTCCGGTGACTATTTCATCGGTGTACAGAAGCCTCGCAAAATTTAGCACACTTCTTTTGTCTTACTGGCTTGCATGTCTGTTTTCTGACTCATGTGATTGAGTTGTTTTACATTTATCTTTACTGCCATAGTGCCTAACTGGTAAGATAATAACATATACCTGAAATGTCTCATTTTTTAATCCTCATTGCCTAAAAAAGGTTATAGATATGGCACTTTAACCCTTGTGCAATCCATCCAAAACAACACAGAGAAAAAAAAAATAGATAGCGTAAAAAATCCATGGGGTAACCCTTGTGTTAATATTTCTTCACTGCTCAAGGATATTTTAGGAGACTAAGACATTTTTTTTTTTTTTGAAATAAAGATGGGGATCACTAAGAGAAATTTTGATATACAATTCTATAGGGACTAAGAGAAAATTTGGTGAGATGTACACATCATCCTCCCTTGCTTCTAATCCAGTTACTATTACCAAGGCCTCGATTCCAGATGGCATGGCTGAGAAGATCAAGGATATTACAGAGAGATTTGAAGAGATTTCAAATGCTCGTAGGGATCTTCATTTGAGGGAGGAGGATGGGATCCGGCTGATTATGGGCCCACAAATCCGACCACCAACCAGCTCTCATGTGGATGAGAGAGCTACTTTTGGTAGGAAGAAAGAAAAGGAGGAGATAATTAGCCTCCTGGACCCTTCAAATGGTCCAGATTTTATGGTTCTTCCCATTGTTGGAATGGGCGGGTTCGGCAAGACCACACTTGCCCAACTTGTTTTCAATGACTCCAGGATTCATGGTTTGTTTAATAAGAGATGTTGGGTATCTGTATCTGTAGATTTTGATCTAGTGCGGCTAACCAAAGTTATCGTTGACTCGCTGAGTGAAAAACCTTGTGAGTCTTTCGACCTAAGCAAACTCCAAGATGTTCTCAAGGAAAAGATAAGAGATCTTGGCTTGTTTCTTGTGCTAGATGATGTGTGGAACGAAAAAAGAAACCTGTGGGAGTGCTTTCGAGTTGGTTTTTTTGGAGCTAAATTTGTAAGAATTTTGACAACGACTCGCAATACCTCGGTTGCTAAGGTCATGCAGACAACGTCACCTTTTCAATTGGGATCCTTACCTAAGAAAAATTGTTGGTCACTGTTTAAGCATTTTTCTTTTGGCAATAGGGATATATGTGAAAATGCAAATCTGCATAAGATTGGTCGTGGTATTGTCAAAAAGTGCAAAGGCTCACCTTTGGCCATAAAGGCACTTGGAGGCCTTCTCCGTTATGAAATGGATGAAGAGAAATGGAGGGAAATTTTGGAGAATGATATATCAGAAATAGATGAGACTGAAGAGATTATGCCAGCATTACGGTTAAGTTACCAGAAATTGCCGCGACATCTTAAGCCATGTTTCCTTTACTTATCCATGTTCCCAAAAGATACATCATTTGAAAAAGACAGGGTGGTTAGGCTTTGGATGGCACAAGGCTATATTAATGGTAATACAAGAAATTTGAAAACATTGGAAGAGATTGGAAGTGAGTACTTCGATGAATTGGAAGGCAGATCACTTGTTAATCATGGGCCTTTCACTGGGTACTTATTACATGATTTAATACATGATCTAGCAAGATCCATTTCTCAAGAAACATACCGGCCAGGTTTAGAAAATGACCAAGAATGCAATGGTCCATGCAAAGTATACCACTTGTACTTTATCAATCAAGATGATTTATTGGGTTCTTTTTTAGTGCCCAGCAACAACTGGTCTATCAGAACCTTTGTAAATGAATGCTGGACAAATAACTTTGACTTTGCAATCTTCTCTGAGATTGCTGGTGCGAGAGCTCTTCAGTTGAGGTATTCCTTGTTGCCAAATACACTCCACACGTTGAAGCACTTGCGCTACCTTTGTATTAGAGATAGTAAGATGGAAACGCTTCCTGAAAGTTTATGTCTTCTTTACAATCTCCAAACTTTGGATCTGCATAGTGATTTTCTTCGGAAGTTACCAGAAAACATCAATAACCTTATTAACCTTCGGTACTTTCAGCTGAGGAGTGCTGAAATCCAGCAGTTACCTGAATCTATCTTCCTGCTTCGTAACTTGCTTACATTATCATTAAGATTTTGTAATAAACTCAAAGAGTTACCAAGGGGCATAGAGCAGTTAACTAGGCTACGCATTCTAGATTTACCTAGATCTCGTATCATCATGCCATCTGGGATTGGAAAACTAACAACTCTTAAACCGTTAAGTGGGCATTTTAGTGTCATGGATCATGACATGCTTGGGGGGCTGGGAGAGCTTAAGGATATGAATAAGCTTAGTGGGTTGTTGTGCATATCAGGGCTCAGAAACATTGTTGATGTGGAATTATCCAGGAGCGTCAATCTTGCATCAAAGTTAAATTTACACGAGTTGATTTTGAACTTTGATGTGGAAGATTGTAGTATGTTGAGTTTCGGAGATAATAAACTCCATCTCCATTTAACTGACCATTCAAGTAACAATGTGAACAGTGAGAATGATGAAAAGATACAGGGTGATGTACTCCAGAGCCTCCAACCTCATGGTAACCTCACAGAGCTTGTAATATTAAATTACAGAGGGCGAATTTGTCCTTCTTGGTTGCTTAATCCGTTACTTCCCAAACTAACATCTCTTACTCTTAACTTTTGTACTGAGCCTAACTTCTTACCACCATTTGGTCAACTGCCATGTCTCAGGTTTCTCAAAATATCAGGTAGTACTAGTGTTAGAAATGTGGGAGATGAGCCAAGCACATATTCATTGTTGGCCGAATATGATTCTTCCGAGCAGCCCAAGAAACCTAGTTACCCATCACTTGAAGTGCTCTCATTGAGGAACATGCTCAATTTAGTGGAGTGGCAGGGACATGATGGCGACGTCCCCTGTCTTAAGCAGCTAACTATAGAAAATTGCCCAAAATTGTGGAAAATTGCAGTAATTTTGCAGGAAGTCAGAGAAGTTACTTTCAAGAACTGCCCAAAATTGGAACTCCTAACATGTTCATCAATAATAAAAAACCTGACGATACACGAATGTGGCTTTCGTGAAGTCAAGTTCTGGTCAGTATCTGAGAGCCTAACAATCTCAAACTGTGTTGAGCTAATCTCGATTAATTGGTTGGACGGGGGATTAAATTATGTGAGAGAAATTAGTTTTAAATACTGTCCAAAATTGGAACACTTAGCCATTCCAGTTGGAATCTCGAAACTGAAGATACACATGTGTGGCTTTCATGAAATTATGTTCAGGTCGATATCTGAGAAACTAACAATCTCAGACTGCTCTGAACTAATCTCAGTTAATTGGAGGGAGGGGGGCTTATATTCTGTACAAGTTAGTTTTGAATACTGCCGAAAATTGGAACACATAGTCATTCCAGATAGAATGTCACAACTGAAGATACACATGTGTGGCTTTCGTGAAATTATGTTCGGGTCGATATCTGAGAAACTAACAATCTCAAACTGCTCAGAACTAATCTCAGTTAATTGGAGGGAGGGGAGCTTATATTCTGTTAGACAAGTTAGTTTTAAATACTGCCTAAAATTGGAACACATAGTCTTTCCAGTTCGAATGCAACAACTGAAGATACACATGTGTGGCTTTCGTGAAATTATGTTCGAGTCGGTATCTGACAAACTAACAATCTCAAACTGCTCAGAACTACTCTCAGTTAATTGGATGGATGGGGGATTATATTATGTTAGAGGAATTAGTTTTAAATACTGTCTAAAATTGGAACACTTAGCCATTCCAGTTGGAACCCAGAAACTGAAGATACACATGTGTGGCTTTCGTGAAATTATGTTCAGGTCGATATCTGACAAACTAACAATCTCAAACTGCTCAGAACTAATCTCAGTTAATTGGAGGGAGGGGAGCTTATATTCTGTTGGACAAGTTAGTTTTGAATACTGCCGAAAATTGGAACACATAGTCATTCCAGTTCTAATGTCACAACTGAAGATACACATGTGTGGCTTTCGTGAAATTATGTTCGAGTCGGTATCTGAGAACCTAACAATCTCAAACTGCTCAGAACTAATCTCAATTAATTGGAGGGAGGGGGGCTTAAATTATGTTAGACAAGTTAGTTTTGAATACTGCCGAAAATTGGAACACATAGCCATTCCAGTTGGAATTTTGAATCTAATGATACACATGTGTGGCTGTCGTGAAATTATGCTCAAGTCAGTATCTGA
Organism: Carex myosuroides; assembly: GCA_028015225.1. Lineage (NCBI taxonomy): Eukaryota > Viridiplantae > Streptophyta > Magnoliopsida > Poales > Cyperaceae > Carex > Carex myosuroides. The sequence goes on from CM051465.1 coordinate 2,888,272, forward strand.
GAACCTAACAATCTCAAGTTGTGCAGAGCTAATCTCGATTAATTGGGATGATGGGGGCTTAAGTTCTGTTGAGAAAATGAGTTTTAAATATTGCCCAAAATTGGAACTCCAGTTTCCTTTGAAGATGATCCAGAGGGCTGAAATTTATAATTGTCCCAAAGTGGATACAAGGATTAAAGAGTTGAATTTGATTGGGAATAATTAGATCCGTCTGTCACGTGCATTAGTCAATTCCACAATTCCACTTCTTGAAAGGCCCTTTACACTATTCTTAACAAAAGAAGATTTTCTACAAGTGGAATCATTAACATGTGCACCATCAGTTGGGATAAGCTGCCAATTAAATCTGGCTTCGTTGGTGATACTGGAGATTTTGAGGTGCAGAAAGGTCATATCAGTGACAGGTCTGCATAACGTCAGCCACCTCAAGCTGTTGAGCATGTCATACTGTCCAGAGTTGTGCAATTGGAATGATAGAACACTGCCACTATCACTCGAGTTCCTATAATTGAATTCTTGTGACAAGCTGAGCTCCTTGTTGTTGCTATCAGTTCAAAATCATTCAAACACTCTCAATGTTCTTGTGATAAAAAAGTGCCCAAGGCTGTCTGTGTTGGAAGGTTTTCAAACACTCTCAATGTTCTTGTGATAAAGAACTAATACGCTGTAGGAACATAAGAACTGCTACTGAAAGCCTCCAATTCAGGCCTCATATTACCATTTGTGATTGTCCTCTGATGAGAGATTGGTGCCAGAGAAACAACATCACTCACTTACCCATATTCTCTTTGGCACTTTCAATCTCTCTAGGCTATTTTCCAGAATAATCTCCAACCTCAATCCTCCATCCAACAGTTTCTCCTTTTTCATTGCATCTCTCAACTCTGTTGATGCAGCAACGCCTGGGTCTAGGGTTTTAGATGCTGCTCTCTTTCTCATGTTCTTCACTTCCACTGAGGTACCTTTTAATTTTATCTTGCTTTAAGAATGATTTTTCTGAGCCACTCAAACATTTCACTTTTCAATTGTGTTTTTTAAGTTTTGTGAACGACAATGCTGGAGTTTTTGTTTTCCCACTACCGTTTGAGCTAAATGTGGAGAATGTATATTTCCAAAATCTGTTCTAGTAAAAGTGTCAATCAAAAGTTAAATAAACAGTACTAGAGCCTTAAGTCTATATATAGCTTATTGTTTTATTTCCAATAGCAACCAAATGTATACCAATTAACTATTAACTTCATATTGGTTGAGGTTCTATTTGTACATTATTTCACCAGGTTTTTGGTAGCTGAATCAAAGGTCTTGTCAGCACAATTATTTCAGCGCTTCAGTCTCCTCCAGGGTCTGTTGTGAAATTATTCGATAATGTGCAGATCTATTAGAAGATTGAGTAGACATATGTGGTACTTGTTTTTTTTTTTTTAAATTCTAGTTTCAACATATTCATCGATGATTTTCAAAATTGACATATGGGGTATTATATGTTTTTGTCAAATTAAAATTTTCCATTCCATTAAAGGCACAAGTTTATTATTTGTTTTTATGTTTGTATTTGTTAGGTGATTTTCTGGGTGATGAGGTGGATGCATTGACATATTTTTTGAAGACAGTATCTGGAGTTTTGAATCATTACTCGTATGTGTTTCAGCACTACCAGGTTGGTATATGCAAACAGTATATACTGGTAATATAAAACATTATTTAAAACTAGATTAATTATGAGTTGTCAGCTTCCAACCAGGTTGCATAACTGCATATGAAGACTTGGTGATAGGAATCAGAGGAATAGAGATAGAGAGATAATAAGAATAGAGATTGATAGAATGATCTTGTGTTTTATTATTAAATTCATTGTTACAATCACTTGGTTTATATAACCAGTGTTACACTATGTAATCAGCTATGAGTAAACGAAACATAGAACAGCATCTAACTAACTCTGTTGACCAATTCGGTTACAGAGTTGACTATAATTACAAAGTGTCTAATACCCCCCCCTCAAGCTGAACCAGGGAGTAGGGTCAGCTTGGTACGCAAATACTCTAGTCTAGTAGATGACATTGCTTTAGTAAAGAGATCAGCTAGTTGGTCCTTGGTGGAAATGAATCGCACATCCAATTGCTTGCGAGCCACCTTTTCCCGAACGAAGTGAAAATCAATTTCGATATGCTTGGTACGTGCATGAAAGACCGGGTTAGATGCAAGAAACGTGGCTCCTAGATTGTCGCACCAAAGGACCGGATTGGAGGGAAGAGAAATGTGAAGCTCACGAAGAAGCTGCTGTAGCCAAACTAACTCTGTGCAAGTCCCAGCCATGCTCCTATACTCGGCCTCGGTACTTGACTTAGAGACGGTGGTTTGCTTCTTAGAACCCCACGAGAGCAAGTTCGAGCCAAGGAACACACAAAAGCCCGAAGTCGAACGACGATCATCGGGGCACCCAGCCCAATCCGCATCAGAATACGCATGTAGATCAAAGGAGGAATGTGCTCGAATATGAAGGCCAAGGGATAAGGTGCCCTTAAGATACCGCAAAATACGCTTGACACCATTCCAATGTTCATCGGTGGGAGAGTGCATGAATTGCGAGGCTTTGTTGACCGCATACGAGATGTCAGGTCGAGTAATGGTGGCATACTGGAGAGCACCAACTACACTGCGGTATGTGTGGGGATCAGCCATTGGGTTGCCATCGAATTTTGAGAGAGGGTCACCTTTGGAAAAGGGAGTGGAACACGGTTTGGCACCATCCATTGTGGAGCGAATGAGAAGATCTCGAAGGTATTGAGGTTGAGAGAGAAGAATACCATCGGATTGAGCTTGAACTTGGATCCCCAAAAAGAAATGCAAGGGACCAAGGTCTTTGAGAGAGAATTGCGAACCAAGTGAAGAGATGAGAGAGGTCACAAGAGAGGCATCGGATCCCGTGACAATAATATCATCAACATAGACTAATACGATGGTAATATAGGAAGAATCACCACGTATAAAGAGAGAAGAATCCGATTGAGAAGCCGTAAAGCCAAGGGTGGAAAGAGCGGAGGCCAACTTGTGAAACCATGCACGTGGAGCTTGCTTGAGACCATAGAGAGCCTTTTTGAGAAGGCACACATGATTTGGGAACGAAGAATCCGCAAAGCCCGGTGGTTGAGACATAAAAACTTGTTCTTCAAGATCTCCATGAAGAAAAGCATTGTTGACATCCAATTGTCGAATCGGCCAGTGTTTCGAGGTAGCTAAAGAAAGAACTACTCGAATGGTAGTGGGCTTGACGACAGGGCTAAACGTCTCATGGTAGTCAAGACCTGCCTCTTGGTTGTAACCTTTTGCCACGAGGCGTGCCTTGTAGCGTTCAATTGAACCATCGGCCTTGCGCTTGATTTTCAAAATCCATTTGCATCCAATGACATTTTGAGTGGAGGTAGGTGGAACAAGAATCCATGTGCCATTCTTGGCAAGAGCATTTAACTCAAGAGCCATGGCATCGCGCCACTCGGGATGTTTATTGGCCATCGTGAAAGAGGTAGGTTCATCAAGAAGAGATGAGGGGAGAGGATGTTTGGTGGTAAGAAGAGACTCATGAGCAGGAATAGGCTCGAGTTTGCTAGCACGATGTCGGGTGATCATTGGATGGGAAGAGACCGGCTGACTGTGAGGAGAAGAAGCCGGTAAGTGATCTCCATGTGCAGCTGAGGTAGGGCAACTGGAGGGAGGCAGTGCAGATCGGACTGCAGGAGAGGAATTGCGCCTCTGATACACTTTAAGTGTTGGTGGTTTGGAGTTGTCGGGCTGGTTGTGAACAGGAGCAGGGAAAGGGGCCGATAGTGGAGAAAGGCCTGCTGGAGGGGGCCCAAGTAGAGAAGGCTGTGAGAAGGCCTGCTGGAGGGATCGGGATGATTGTGCTGGAATTAACTCGGGTTGAGAAGGCCCGGTTGAGGCAGATCCAGGTGTAGACGACCTGTGAGAAGAAGGTTCAGTTGAAGATGGCCCAACAGAAGTGGGCTGCTGAACAGTAGCCGAGAGAGGAAGACTAGGCTTGTCTTGCAAGGTAGAAGGAGGGTGATCTGGGCCCGACTGTTGAGAGGGAAGAATAGGTAAAAAGGTAGAAATAGGCAGTTCTGTAGAGGGCTGAGCCGAATGAGAGTCAAAATGAGAGGCAAAGGGAAATCGAGTCTCATCAAATCTCACATTTCGACTAATATAAATTTTGTTGGTTGGAATGTGAAGGCATTTGTATCCTTTTTGGGATTGACAATATCCTAAAAAGACACAAGGTAGGGATCGAAAGTGGAGTTTATGAGGTGTATATGGACGAATTAAAGGATAGCAAAGGCATCCAATAACTCGAAAGAAGGTGTAATCGGGTTTTTTGTTGAAGAGTAGAGTGAAGGGTGAAATATGAGGAGGTGTGGTAGGAGGGAGGCGATTTATGATGAAGACCACACTTTGGAACACATGATCCCAATAAGGCAAAGGAAGGGAGGAATGAGAGATGATGGCAAGACCAAGCTCCACAATATGGCGGTGTTTGCGTTCGGCCACCCCGTTTTGTTGAGGGGTGTATGGGCATGAAACTTGATGAAGAATTTGCGGAAAAAGGCGAGTGAGAGGTTTGTACTCCGTGCCCCCATCCGTTTGTAGGATCTTAATGGTTGAGCTAAAAAGATTCTCAACTTGACATTTAAACTTTGTAAAAACATCAACAAGCTCATCCTTAGTGCGAAGAAAGAAAATCCAAGAGAATTTAGAAAATTCATCAACAAAGTTCACATAATAGCGAAAACCATTCTTAGAAACAATTGGGGATGGCCCCCACAAGTCCGAATGTACCACATGTAAAGGAGATGAGGCATGAGAATGAGAGGGAGCAAAAGGCAAAACATGCGCCTTTGCTTTACAACAATCATCACAAATTCCCAATTTATTAGAAGTAGGAAGAAAATGAGAATTTATTATGAAATGAGTGTTGGAGGGAGATGTATGCCCCAATCGCTTGTGCCATAGAGAAGCCAACACACGATCTCCAACAAAAGCTTGAGGTGATGAATTGAGATTGTAAAGACCATTAGATTGTGTAGCTTGAAGAAGAGGCCGCTTCGTGCGGCGGTCCTTTACAATACAAAACAAGGGGTGAAACTCTAAATAAACATCATTGTCTTTGGTCAATTTAGAGATGCTAATTAGGTTTTTGGTAATATGTGGTACATGTAGGACACCATTCAAATCTAAAGAACCATTAGGAGAAGAGAGAGAGCAATGGCCTATATTTTGAATGATAAGGTGAGAGCCATTACCAACTTGAAGTCGATCTTGTCCATCATAGGCATGAAATGAGGTGAGGTTGTTTAAGTCGGAGGTGACATGATGTGAAGCCCCGGAATCAAGAAACCATCCTTCATTTGGAGTGGAGGTGGTAGTGTTGAAGAATGCTTGAGGTGGTGAAGGATACGCCTCATTGTCAAAGCGATACCAACACTCGAGAGCTTCATGTCCCTTCTTTTTGCACACTTGACACTGTGATTTGACACCAAGGTTTTGAGAATTGGATTGAGCTGCGCCAGAGTAGTTGCCTCTGCCTTGAGAAGGTACTGTAGCAAAGGTTCAGTTTTGGCCCGAATTAGATGAGGCCCGGTTAGGATTAGGTAATATTGGGCCTTGGGAAGAATTTGGGGAGAAATTGGGGACATAAGAGCCCCTGCCACGAGATCTCCCCCTGCCTCTGCCACGTGAAGAGTAAAGAGCGGCGGGATCAGCTGAGTGAGATGAGATGCGATTCTGAGAGGACAGGAGTGCTTCGTGTGAAAGCAGAAAGGCATGGAGATCGACTAAGGTCACAGGCACAGCTCGTGTAGTAATGGCGACTACAAATGAATTGTAGTCCGCCCCGAGGCCGCTTAGTATAGATCGGACCAGATCCGACTCAGGGACGGGATCGCCAGCCGCTGATAGTTGATCGGCCACCCGTTTCATCTGCTCAAAGTACTCGCCACACCCTTGGTTACCTCGAACGGTGGTTTGAAGAGCTCGCCGTAGCTCCATGATCCGAGCAGTGGAGACAGCAGAGAAAGTGTGATGAAGAGAACTCCAAAGGTCGCGAGAGGTCTGGCACTGCACGTACTGAGACAGGATGCCCTCGGTCAAGGTGGTGCGAAGCCAGCCAAGCAAGAACCTGTCTTGCTGATGCCAGGCCGGGAATAGTGGATTGGAGGAAGAAACTCCATCAGCAACAAGCTGCTTGTCAGGCGGAGTGACAGCAGGATCAAGAAAACGAGAAAGGCCGAATCCGTCAAGGATTGGTTCGATCTGTGAGCGCCATGTGAGAAAGTTATCACGAGTCAACTTAGTAGAAACAGGCAGTGTAATGTGAATCACAGGATCTATAGAGGCGGGAGGGGAGGGAGTAGAAATCTCGCTAGAAGGCATGATTGTCTAATAGCTCTGTGCGGAAGCAATTTAGAGAAGAAGATAGGCTCTTGATACCATGATAGGAATCAGAGGAATAGAGATAGAGAGATAATAAGAATAGAGATTGATAGAATGATCTTGTGTTTTATTATTAAATTCATTGTTACAATCACTTGGTTTATATAACCAGTGTTACACTATGTAATCAGCTATGAGTAAACGAAACATAGAACAGCATCTAACTAACTCTGTTGACCAATTCGGTTACAGAGTTGACTATAATTACAAAGTGTCTAATACTTGGAATTGATTCTGTTTTTTCATTTTTTAGTTGAGCAAATAGTGGTGCTGTTGGTTACCCAATCAATTGCTGGTTTCTCATAACATGACCGATATTTACTGGAGTTTATTTGCTACACTCAAACCTTGTTAATGTATGTAAGATTACCAGAGATTACCCTTGCCATGGTTATGTTTTCAAACTGGTATGTACAGTACCAATGATTGCTGGCAATTGCTGACTAATAACAAGTTTGATAATTTGTTTTTTAAACTTATAATGGAGTTTGGTTATCCTGTAACTTCTGAGTTGTAATGTATTTTTTTGTTTTTAAGGGACTATGGACACATCAGTGACAGGGCTGGATAACCTCCGCAACCTCAAGACATAAGTATCTCTCCTGCTACTGAAAGCCTCCAATTCAGGCCTCATATTACCATTGGTGATTGTCCTCTGATGAGAGACTGGTGCCACAGAAACAACATCACTTACTATGAGGTTTGGGTACAACATTAAAAAAAATATTTTAGATTATTTAGAAGCTAGAGACCCTTGAATACATATTTATTAATATTAGACCCAACCAGTACCAACTATATTGGATAGAAATTCTGGAATTTGATGTTCGAGCCTTGATTGATTCATAAATCATAAAAAAAAAACATACCCAAGTTGCAGAAGAAGATAATTAAGAAAAAAGAATAGGAAAATGAGGAGATTTCCAGTGCTAGAATATATATGATTTTTACATGACCGAACAGCTTGTATGATACTTTAGGTCCAACATGAAATCCTCTAGAACAATCCTAGCTTACCTGTATGTCATGTCTAATTTTCATTGGCAGTTCTGTCCTCCTATTGATAGTGAAGATGAACAGGAAGGTGCTGGAGCAACAACTAAAGATTAAATTGCTGGTAAGGCCATGCAGAAGACTTACTGAACTTTGGTTAAATATTTTCTGTTTTAATTTATGCAAGGAATGTGCATAACATAAAAATATATTCATAATTCTTGAGATATTTATAAGATGAAGAGTTCAGTGATTCATCTTAGCCTACACTTTAACACAATTACTTACAATCAAAGTGGATGCAGCAGACATCAACTATATAAGATATTCTTTGGTTGCAGAACTCTGTGATCACTTGAATTGATATTAGACATAATGATTTTGCTAAACTAATAGCACAGCTGAGCAAAAAGTCAGGTTTTATTGATATATATTTCTACAACCTCCTTCATTTTGAGTTATTTAGATTAAACTAATAGGAGACATTATTGCACACTTGAGTGATACTTATTTCCTAAATCCCTATCGAATTAAATTATGGATTCATTAAACTGATATTCACTTTTTCTAAGGGCAATCGAGTTGGATAACTGCTGCCAAAGGGTATATATCGGTAACATTCTCAACTAGATCAGTAAATGACATATTTTTTTTTATGCAGGGTCAAGCATTCTTTTGAAGCAATTGATCTGAAGATTGTATAGACCCGCAAAATGATGAGCCCATTCAATCAAGTACCACAACAAAGATGGGAAGACATGGTCTTGCCTGAGCTGAGACCACTAGAGAATAAGGCTACAGCTAGTAATTCTATTTTTTTTTTAAATTGGACATATAAAAATTACAATAAAGGCGTCTGAACCAGGGCGGAGCCAGACTTCCGAATTATGGGGATCAAACACATAATGGGAGTCTAATATATAAATTTTCATATTAAAAATGGGGGTCAATTTAGAGTACTCATGGTATTTTACTCTAAATTATATAGAAATTCATATGTAAATAAAAAAAATTTTAAAAAAAAATGGGGGTCAGTTGATAGTAGTGTGACATTGGTAGTAGTTGGCTGTGTATCCCGGCTGGACTCGTTCCTTCGTCCGGTATAGTTCTGTTTACAACTACCATGTCTGTCCGATCGATCCAAAATGAAATGCATTATGAAAACGGGTGAAACTGATTACTGTGGATTGTTTCAAAACAAAAATTATAAGAGTAGAGTCCAGAATTTCTTTTCTTTTAAAGGAGGAGAGTCTTGAAAAAAAGTGGTACAAGAAGACCTCTGAAATAAAAACTGATAACCTTTGCACGGTCAGAAAGAGGTACCATGCTTTTCAAATTCAAAATGTAAATTAATTTTCTCCCATCTCTTGAGTGAGAATGTGAAAAAGAATAAGTACAATGAGCATTTCAGAAAAGTTGGAAAAAAATGGGGTCCTTGGGGTATTTTCAGTTTTTGTCAGGGTAACATTTCCCATTTCATTTAAGGCACAAGTTTTTTATTTGTTTTTATGTTTGTATTTGTTAGGTTGATTTGCTGGGTGATGAGGTGGAGTGTTGACATATCTTTTGGAGAAAGTATTTGGAGTTTTGAATCATTACTTCTATGTGTTTCAGCACTACCAGGTTGGTATATGCCAAACAGTACATACTGGTAATATAAAACATTATTTAAAACTAGATTAATGATGAGTTGTCATTTTCCAACCAGGTTGCATAACTGCATTTGAAGACTTGGAATTGATTATGTTTTTTTTTTTTCTTTTTTTAGTTAACTTGGAATTAAAAGAGCCAATCTGTGAACCATTTGGTGGTGAGCTGCTCTCTTCTCTCTTAGAACTAAGCCTCTTTTCCAAGTTTCTTTCTAATTAGGTTTGCTTTCTTTGGACCAATCCACTGAATACACTTGATAATCTCGTAGATTAGCGTATGTAATTGTAAGAGAGTGTTAATAGCTTGATTATCACCTTGTATTGTAAGACTCCTTGATATAGTGATTTTTTGCATCGTGCTCCTGTGGTTTTCTCCCGTAAGGGTTTCCACGTAAAATCTTGTCTCTCTTTTATTTTCTTGTGCTTGATTACTTGTTTTATTGGTTTCTTGTGTATATTTCATATTACTCCAATTATTCCGGTATTGGAGTATGTTCGCAAGGTGTTCGACGAAATTACTTTCTGAACGCTTCTGTGACCGTTCCCAACAGCTATTGGGTACCGGAACTGTTGCTAGAATTGTATTGGATCTAAAGTTGTACAAGTACTTCAAGACAAACTTGATGATTTGCGGGCATATTATTAGAAGATAATGTTTTTGCTTGTTCAAAGAAGGTTTAAAAGATCTGCCCTTCAATTTGAAAATACTCCTTCAATTATTGTTGTATATTAATATTGTATTATTGTTAAGAATCAGAACATTTGGTTGATTGGGTTTGCCCTAAAATTCAAAAATGAAAATTATGAGAAAAGTCTTTTTGAGAGAAACATTGAACTAGCATGTTTGCCCATTGTGTTCCAGAAACAGAAGGGAGGAAAAATAAGCTTATGAAACATCTCAGTTTAGAATTAAATTTAACAGTATTAAGTACAAAATTAATATCCTAAAAGTTCATAAAGATTGGTTAAATTCAATTTATCCGGAACTATGAATTTTCAGTACTAAAGATGACAAGGACAACTCTTAATTTAAAAGGATCAAATTTACTCCTGATGGCGACTTGTTATTGAATGAGGGGAGCAGTTTGGGTCCGATGCCCATCGGACTCAAAGTGATTTCGATGGGTTCGATGACCGTCCGATCTGTTTTAAGATTCGCGCCCGCAACTTTCTAGTCTACTTTAAAATTCGTGTGCACGAATATTAAAGTGGATCGGACGGTCCATAGACCTATCAGACCCAAATTTGAGTCCGATGAGCATCGGACCCAAACTGCTCCATTCCCATGAGTGAGAGTATTGAACTGAAATGAGCTGAAACGGGTTTTTCTGAGTCGGGCTGAGAATGGATGGAACAGGCCGAGTTTAATATGGGCTTTAAACACTTTATAAATAGATCCGAGCCGAGTTTGGGCTCAAACCCACTCATTAGCAGGCCTATTCTAGCTTGCTAGTCCGAACTCCCTTAATAGATCTCCACGTTTCTTACTCTTACTCTTTTGCTTGCTTGTTTGTGAATTTATTTTTTGCATCTTGCTTGTTTATCTTGTCAGATTCCGGTTTTACTCATATTGAGGAGGGTTCAAATGCACTATAATTTTTGTGCTCCAGTATGCTCCACATCTTTTATCTCTGTTTCCAAAGTCCGAAGAGTCGATCCGAACCGCTCAACATAATATTCATAATAAAATATGCTTGGAGACCAAATTTTATATTTTTTAGAATTTATTTACTATTTTTTTAGATAGATACAAAATCACTGTTTTAAGGAGATTCTGGACCATCCGATAAAGTGATATTGTACCTATGTAAAAAAAATAGTAAAAAAATTCTAAAAAATATATAATTTGATCTCCACGAATATTTTATTATGAAGATTATGTTGAGCAGTTCGGATCGACTGTTCGGACTTTTAAAACAGAGATAAAGAATGTGGAGCATATTGGAGCACAAAATCATGGTGCATTTGAACCCTCCTCTTGTGATATTTACTATGCTATGTATATTAGTTATTTTCATTCTTAATTTCTAAAAGAAATGAAACACCAGCCAGTGATAAAATAATAGCTAAGTTGAAGAAGAATTTAGTCTTAATGATCTAAAGTGCTCAAAAAGAAAAGGAAAAAAAAAAACTTTATTTACCCACACTGCTATTCATTCTTCTTCTTTTCTTCTCTGCTCCTCTGTTCTAATCACTCTGCTGCTGGCAAGAATTCTAATTCGCTTCCCTGTTTTGAGGCGTTCCGATGGAAAGTTGTTGTAGCAACATCCCAAATTGCCTCAGATTATAGTGTATCAGTGTTTTTGGTACCAATTTGAGTTTTCCAGTGTTTACTGTTCCTGTGAACAAACTTAAAAAGTTAGTTTTGAGTTTTGCTGGTTGCCTAGGCTGATAAGCAAATTTGGGTAGCTGAGACCTTACTACTACCCCTAAAATTCAGTTGCTAGTCCATGAGTGTGTGGCTGATGCCAATAAAGGGCATTCTAATACCAGTAGGGTTTTAAGGAAAGTTTGTCAGTGGATTTTCTTGCCTTGCAATGACATTTTTAGTAGTAATATAATTCTAGGCTATATAACCTTTCATTCAAAAAAAATATTTTGAAAAACAACATAAAAAATGAATGACAAAATTTTAGGAATAACTGACCTATTTACAATCCCATCTCTTCTGTTTCATTTTTTCTTTAGTTTTTCTTTTTTTTTTTCTCAAATTCCTCTCCATCTCCATTCTTGAAAGGCACCAAAGGAAAAACAAAAACAAAAAAATTGGTGCAAGACCCAACTCCATTGATAAAACCAAGCTCCAAAGGACCAGCAGAGAGAGGAACTTCTCCATAACCACAAGATTTGAATGAATGATTGCCTCCAATCAGCACAAACAAAATTTTTTCTTGAATTGATAAAACTTATTTCCACCAACATCCATACAGATTTGACTACAGAATATTAACATCATAGTGCACATGAATGAAAAAAAAGGCAGACTGCCGAGCAATCATCGACCGCTATCCCTCTCCTCTTGCGCTTCCATGCACGAACCGCACATTCTACCAACCGTTTTGCCGACTTGTGCTTCTCAGGAGTTGATGATACAATTTGTATTGCTTCTTCATTTGAAATCACATCCCATACCTTGTTTAAAAAATAAATTAATCAAACATCAGTAACAGCGATATTATTTCACAAGGTGCTCTGGATAATATAATGGTTCCAAATATACTTCATAAGTCTTACAAAAATTTATTCTGTCCAGATGCTAGAAAAATAGGTAACATGTAAAATTATTCCTGTCCAGAAGCTAGAAAAATCAGAACTGTTTATTTGTAGAAACTATAATAAAATAATATAGGCAATTAGACTGATTGTCTTGAAATTTTGATCATGCAAAAGGACCTAAAAAAATAACTTTGGTCCCTTTAGGGATCATAGATCATAGATCACTTGCTGCCTACGCTGCCTTTTCCTCTCTAAGGGATGGCATTTCTGCGGCACAGGGAGCGTAGGCAGCAAGATGATCCATAAAGGAACTGAAAAAAAAAATTTGATTCCTTCTACAGGATTGAAATTTCAAGCCAGTCAGTATAATAGCCTATATTATTTTAATATCTTTCCTATAATAAAAAAATCTGTAGAAAAATAGGTAGTGCCTTCAAATTTTTCGTGTTTCATCTGGTAACATTATTATTTTCTGTATAACCATTGGCGCATTCAAGCTGGCACCTGAGGTGAAAAAAAAAACACGAAGAAAAAACACAAGAGAGAAAATATGAGGATATAATTCATACCCCATCAGTTGCGAGAATAACAAAGTGATCTCGACTCGTGATCATTCTTTGTGTGACATCTGGCACTGAAATGAGACCATGGCGTTTCAAACTGAAGTCTCCAAAAGCCCTTGACATAGCCAACCCGGGAGAATCATCGTCAGGTAGCCACAGCCTGTGTAGACCCGGTTCTTCATCCAAGCAGTACACCCGGCCATTGCACTCCTTTATTCTCTCTACCTCCTCTGTATGACATTCACACATGACACTTATTAGAATTTGAGATGCAATTTGAAGAAGAAAGATTTTACTAATAGATCATACTTTCTTACAAGGGTTTATCAGCCTATATATAATGATACAAAGGCTTATAGCCGTTAGAGAGAAGAAATAGAAATAGAAAGTAAAGTGTATAGCTGTTGGAAAAATATTCATAAATGGGAAATTTCAGGAGAAGGAAAAGAGGAAAAGTTAGAGGATATTTTTGTAAAATTACACTTTTTGAGTTTTGCTTAGTGCACCCAAGACAGCATCTCCAATTCGTGTGTTTTGTTTGTTAATCTCAACAACACTAAACTATTTAGTAACTTCAAAATTTAAAAAGAAAAGAAACAATCACATCTATACAGATTGGCACCTTGATACTATATGCTTGGAAGGACTGGCACAATTAGTAATTACTAATAGAAAAAAATAGAAAATCATGATCAAAACATACGAGGTAAGTTAGGTTTGAAATCGACGGTGAGTTGTACCGGCACCAAGCGTCCATCGTCAGAGGTGGTGGCTAATACTGCTCGAGAATCACCCACGTTTGATATCACGATCAAATCACCCTATTTAGCAAATGAAAAATTAATATGATTAAACCCCTAAAGTTTAAATTTGGCAGGACAGGTAGATGGAGACCATAACAATTAATTAGTACAGGTATTTCATCACATAGGTCGGGGTGTTCATTGGGTCGGTTCAGATAAAACCGAATAAAAATAGTCAAACCAAAATTTTATTTGGTTTTCAAAAATACAACCAAACCAACCGAATTAAACTTGCCAACCGAATAACAACCAAACCAAAATAACCAAAGTAAATTTTGGTTAGTTTGGTTAAACCGAAATAAGAGAGATTAAAGTTTAATAGGTCATACTCAATACATACACAAATAAGCGAAAAACCAAAGTAATTCAAAAAATTAAACCAAGCCAATCCATTTATACCGAAAAACTGAACCATTTAATTCAAACTTTTTCGGTTCGGTTAACCAAATAAACTGGATCCAATGAACACACCTACACAGGCTGTTGGACAGTATCATACAGAAAATCACACTCATACATACATACAATAATACAAAGAATGGTTGTATGTAAAAAAAGGTGTCACAAGGAAAAGCGCCACTATACCTGTTTGACCAAAGTCAACGCAGTGGTACCGCTATAATAGGTGTCCATACTACGGGACCTCTCGAGCTCTTTATCAACAGTCTCACAAGCAGTGAGAGAAGACTGTCTCCACACATTGAATTGGTTTATAATTTCTTTTTTGGTAGGAGAAGAAGAGATGAGAGAGGATTCTTTTGCAACTGCCTCTTGCCAATGACAAAGGAGAGAGGCCGGGATAGCATCCCTTACACACTTGGCCACGTAGTGACCCCATTGACCGTGGCCATCGAAAACCCCACAAAATATTGTGTCGTCTTGGCACCCAAATCCCTGTGCAACACAGTGCCTTTGTTAAATATTTGTTTAATTTTGGTATGAAGATGGGTTGTGGAATATAAAAATCTCAGGGACCCTGATGTAATTTTCATTTTAGAGGCGCGGCAAATATGTTTTATGGGAGAGGAATTTTTGCAAATTTACAATTTTCAGGGCCATGTATAATTTAATAGGAAGACTTATTTGATAAACTTTTTTAATTATGTAGGGAATAAAAAATTCAAATTATGCCCCCACTCAAAAAGGAAAAACAAATAAATCAAAAAGAAGGGCATTTCAATGAGATGAATGACTTCTTACTTAGCAATTGAAAAATAAATAAAAGAAAAGGATAGTTAACATAACTCTAGTTTTGGTAATACGAAAGAGTTGAAAGGGATGGAGAAGAACTATGATATATTAAAGAACAGAGGCAGAAATATAAAATGAAAGAAATGTCGAAAAGCATATATAATAGTATGACTTTGTGAAATTTGAAAGTTTTGGGGACCTTGAGGTAAATTTTATTAGAGACATCAGGATACAAAACTTTGACCCACTCAAAAATGAAATTTAAATAGATACTATTTTAGTTGAACAATTGGAGTTATTTTATCTCTTTAACCTCAATAAAAAATGCTCACAAATATATAATGTTTCAAGAAAAAATGCTCTGTATTCTGTACCTGGTCCTATATATATAAATTAAAAGAAACCATTAAGAATAAATAATGAAAAAAGGCAGCTGGCTTGGATCCTGCCTCATTTAATAGAACTTATCCTAAATAAAAAAAAACAAAACAACCACTAATATATTTTTTTTTTTACTCATGGATCCATTACATATAATTTTAATCTTGATATATCATTGATGTTTAAGTAATATTCCATCTAATCTCCAGAAATCATGCTCTTGCCAACCTGCCTGACTCTGAAATAATTCTTGGTAGATTCCCTAATAATTAATAAATCTCTTTTTTTCACTTGAACATTTCAAATGGATATTTGAACTCCACATTTGAATAATATTCAACTCAATTACAGTACTTATATTGTGTACCTCTGAAATATTATGGTATTTCAAGAAAATTGCAAGGTGAAAAATCAATTTGTAGCATTTTGTTGTTAAAAAAGAAGGCTTTCTTTTTCAAACTAAAACATTAAAATAAGAGTGAGGCTACGGTGCTATGCATAGCACAGATTGAGCCGTGCTACGGCTCAATATTTGAGTTTTCGAAATCCTAACGGTCGATCCGAACCGTTCAACATGATTATAAAATGAATATGTACTTGCAAACCAAATTTTACATTTTTTCAAATTTTTTTACTATTTTTTTAGATAGGTAGAAAATCACTGTTTTTGGATGGTCCAGAATTTTCAGATCAAGTGATTTTCTACCTATCTAAAAAAATAGTAAAAAAATTCAAAAAAATGTAAAATTTGGTTTGCAAGTACATATTCATTTTATAATCATATTGAACGGTTCCGATCGACCGTTAGGATTTTGAAAAATCAAATATTGAGCCGTAGCACGGACCAAACCGTGCTATGCATAGTACCGTAGCCTCACTCTTAAAATAATATATATTATGTCAAAGATGTTAAATTCTTATATGAAATCTACTTTTTTATAGAAAATAGGGATCATATTATTAATTCACAATCAGCAGTGTAGTTGCAACCTACACTAACAACAATGTACTAATTAAGTACCAACCCACCACATATTTTCCTTTAATTAATCTTGTATTATATTTCAAATTAGAAGTATCACATATCTAACTTGTTGATATTGCAAAAAAAAATTGGCAGTTTATTGAAATGGTAACCTTGATGCATATTATAAAATAATGAGAAAAAAAAACAAACTAAGCCATCAGAAAAGTCAATATGGATTTTTTTTTGTTGGTTTTTCTATGTCTTCTATAGATTAACCAAAAAAAAAAAATCAGATAGCTTCTCTTAAGATAAACATGAAGTATATGAACATAAACTGGATAAAACTGCAAATTTACAATTTTAACCTTCAACATTACCAAATTATTTCTCACAATAATATCCACACAGAATAGAGGTCCAAAAATTTGTGTAAGATTTTAGCAAAGCAACTTTACTTCATGCAGTGCCCGGACTATAGAATCAAAACAGCACTGCATATAGTTCTTGAGCTGCATGAAGCCAAAACTGCTCTGATAAAAACTTTACCCAAAAATTTGCTGCTGACATGGTTAGAGAGAGAGAGAGAGAGAGAGAGAGAGAGAGAGAGAGTACCTCCCAAACAATGGAGCGATCTTGGTTGACCCCTTTCTGACCCGTTTGAGTATAAACCGATACAAAACAATTCGACCCGGTACCATCAACCCAACCTGAAGATTTCAACACAATCTCTTTTCTCAATTCTTCTTCTTGCTGCCCCTTCTTCTCTTTCCTTGGAGACATTGAATTCACCAACCCATTCAACAAGTTAGAAATTTGCCCCATCTTAGCAAACTTGTGCGTACAATTGAGGTAAAGATCTCAACTTTGGGTTAGAGATTCAAACTTTCTCTCTCTAGAAAGGATAATTCAGAACTCCTTGAGAAATGGAGTTATGGGTTTGTCTCTCCCTCCTCTCTCTCCCTCCTCTCTCTCTCTTCTGTGTGTATGTATCTGTGTCTCTATTATGTAATTAATGTGACATGAGACTGCTGTTGCTTGTGGTGTCAAGTCTTTGTTGCTGTTTATATCATACCGTTGGTGTTGAAACGACGGAGAAATAATAAAAAAAAAGCTCTTCTTTTGCAGAGAGACCCCTCAAGAGTTAATAATTGCAATTTGGGCCTTGGAGAAAGCACGTGAGAGAAATCTCTTGCATATAATATGTACAATTATTTATGTTGAACAGCTGGTTTATGATAATATTCTTGATCGAATCAGAAATAATAAACAAATTAGTTGAAGTTCAATAGGTAGGTTGGAGAGTAGAGCTGGAAAAATGGCACGGCATAGTCGGCTCCATCACGGAACATCATGTATGTCGATTACGTACTGTGATTCGTGAGTCTCGTGTCATGATCATTTTTTGAAAAATTTGACACAGCACGTCACGCGAAAGATCTGGTAACGAAACGGCACGGCACGGGTCACAAAAGTCACGTGTTATTAGGACCATTAGATCTTGATAAAATAGTGAATCATGAATAAACTAACATAAATTATAATTAAATGGTCACGTGAGTCACGTTTGATCACGACACGTTTAGGTACGGCGTGATTCACATGACGTGATCATTCGCGTGCCGTGACCATCCCTCGACATTTTGATCATAGCATGACACGGTACGTAAAAAATTAACTTGATCACGGCACGGCATGGTTTTTCCAGTCTATTGGAGAGTTTTCTTTTTTGAGTTTGAAATCAACTTGAAAAGAAAGGACAAAGATCTTATTTACATTTTTTTTAACAATTTAATTAGAGGCCATGTAATAAGAACCAAAAATGTATATAAGTATACATATGCATAATAATATATTTTGTATACACAAGTTGCAAATTTTCAATATGTATGCATATGCATATTCAACCATGATTTATTATTTTATTTTTTTGGACTAAGTACTCACAAACTTGTGAAGGTTGAAAAATGTGTGTTACCCAATTTCTAATTTGGTCAATATCTTAATTTTTATTTTCTATCCTATATTTTAAAAGAATTACAATACTATTCTGAGTTCTTAACATTTGACATTATGGATGCATTCATCTGACTATTTAATTATTTATAGATGGGTTCAATCATCTCATACTTATTATTTTTTTAATTTTTTTCCTAAATTGAATGAATGCGTTTAATTTTAGACATCATGTTGACAAATTTTTAAAATACAATATAATTAATGGGGTCATTTTTTTTAAATGTGAGATAGACATAAAAAGTTCTATTTTTTTGTAAGGACTTTTGAAATAAAAAAAATTAAGCTCATTCCGGTGACCATATCTAATACCGAAATTTTTTTAGTTACCACTCTGAAATTTCAAAATTATGATATTACCATCACTTTTCAAAAAAAAAATCAAAAGTTGACACAAACTCAGTCTGCGCTCCATTTTTTTACGCGTGCGCAGACTGAGTATGCACACCATTTTATTAAAGAAAAATTAAAACATAATTTTTTTATTAAAAAATTTAATAAAATAGTGCGCAGATCCTATCTACGCACGCGCAAAAATGATGTGTATACTGGGTTTGAGGGAGTTGGCTACGGTGCTACGCATAGCATAGAGGGCCTCCGTGCTACGGCTCAATATTTGAGTTTTCAAAATCCTAACGGTAGATCCAAACCGTTCAACATGATCTCCATATGAATATGTACTTGCAAACCAAATTTTACATTTTTTAGAACTTTTTTACTATTTGTTTAGATAGGTAGAAAAACACTTGATATGAATGATACAGAATTCTCAGATCGAGTGATTTTCTACCTATCTAAGAAAATAGTAAAAAATGTAAAAAAAATGTAAAATTTGATTTGCAAGTACATATTCATATGGAGATCATGTTGAACGGTTCAGATCGACCGTTAGAATTTTGAAAACTCAAATATTGAGCCGTAGCACGGAGGCCCTCTATGCTACGCATAGCATATTATCAATTTCCGGGTTTGAGTCTGCGCAAACGGCAACTTTCGAAATTTCTTTAAATAAGTGGTAATATGAGAATTTAAAATTTTAGAGTGGTAATTAAAAAAATTTGGGTATCTAATATCACTAGAAGACTGTGTTAATTATGACCTTAATAGTATTGGAAATAGTGTAAATAGGTAAAAAGTATTTGAGGAAATTATTCATTCATTGCTTTCCTCAATTCAAAGTTAGCTATCTTTATATATACCTAACATACCGAAATTTTTATTAATATTCAAAAAAATTATAAAATTTAATATTCTGCACTCAAATTCAGGAAAATTCAAAATTTGTCTAATGTGGAAAATAATTCTCCGGATCTAGATCTTCTTTCCGGAAAATTATTCTCCGGATTCAAAGATTTCTTTCCGAATAATTATTCTCTGGATTTGTGTTGCCGGAAAATAATTCTCTGGATTTGTGTTTTTTTAATTAAACAGAAAATGTTATGATTTATTTATTTTTTGTATTGAAATATTTTATATATTTCTTAGAAAATAGATGGAATACTATATAATTTGAATTATTAAAAAAATTGTTATAAATAATACGACTGTAAGAAAAAATTATATAATTTGATCAACATTTTTCAGGCCAAATTTTTTGTGACTGTAAGAAAAATTAAAATAGTTCTTTGTGTGTTATTGAAAAAAAATAAAAATATTTTGAATCTGAGTTATTGATCTCAGTTCAAAAGTCACTTCTAGATAATACATAAAATATTGTGGTCCTTCTATTTTTGAAAAAAAATAATCTCACATCTTTCAGAAGAAATGATTTGATATCATTTTTTTTTCAATAGATGCAATATTTTAGAATTTAAATGTACAAGAAAAACCACGATATTTTCTTTATTTACTCAGAAGTGACTTTTAAATTAGGATCAATAACTCAGATCCAAAATATTTTTATTTTTTTCCAATAACACACAAAGAAATATTTTAATTTTTCTTATAGCTGTAAAAAATCCGAGCCTCAAAAATATTGATCTAGAATAGTTGTCGCAGTTTTTCTAATAAATTAAATTATACAGTATTCTATGTATTTTCAAAGAAATATAAAAAAAAATTTAATAAAAAAAAATCATAACATTTTCTGTTTTAATTAAAAAAGCACAAATCCGGAGAATTATTCTCCGGAAACTCAAATCTCTTTCCGGAGAATAATTTTCCGGAAAGAAGGTCTAGATCTGGAGAATTATTCTCTAGATTTGGTAGATTTTGAATTTTCCCGAATTTGGGTGCAGAATGTTAAAATTTATATTTTTTTAATATTAATAAAAATTTCAGTGTAACATAAATACATCATATTTTACGAGTAGGGTTCCAATACCTCCTGACATTCGTATCTCATCATGTCTCATATTTAATATATTTATGTTCAAAGTCCAAATTATTGACTAAATCACTCAACATATCCATACTAAAATATATTTGGGGATAAAATTTTATAATTTTTAGAAACTTTTTGCTATTTGTTAAGATAGATACAAATTACAGTTTCTGGATCGTATAAAAACAGTTATTTTGTACCTATACAAGGTTATTTCTATAGAACAGTGTATGTATTTTTTTTTAATTTTGATATTCATGTTGCTAGCCTTTAAATACTCGTAAAAGAAATTACTTCATACAGATTTGAGAAGTTATCAATAAATCAGAATTGTACACATATACATAAAAAATTTAAAAAAATTTAAAGATGAGGACATACATATATAGATTTACACACATAGAGATTTACATGTAACATAATGAATCAAATAACATAAATACATGCTGATTTAAAAAACAACAAGTATGCATTGCAAAAATAAGAAAATTTCTAATTATTAAATTGATGGGAAAAAACCAAGAGGAAGACAATCACACCTCTTTTGTAGTTGGCCTTTGTGGTTCTTTGGCTCCTTTAATTTCTAATTTGGTCAATATCTTAATTTTTATTTTCTATCATATATTTTAAAAGAATTACAATACTATTCTGAGTTTTTAATATTTGACAATATATTATGCATGATTTTAAAACACATGCATGTATTTAGTACTCGTGACTCAAATGTATGTGTTTCAGGGACGGACCCAAAGTGTTCGGGGCAACTGTCCCCCCTAGATTTTGAGTTTTAGTGGAGAGTTATCGGTTCCGACTAACTTTGTCTCCTCCTGAAATTTTTTGCTCCTCTCTGAACGTTTAATTTGTAATTCGAGTTAAATTTAGGGTTAAAATTGAAATAAATTTGTTAAATTTTGATTGGTAATTAGAATTATAAGTCAAACCATCAGAAATTACAAGTCAAAACATTGAAAAGTATAAGTTAAAGTATTGTTTTTTATCGAGTACCTTATTGGTTAATGGATTTAAACCCGATTCAATATTTGTTTGCTCCCCCTGACGAAAATTCTGGATCTGCCCTGTGTGTTTGGAGCATCAGAAAAAAAAAATCACAAGTACTAAATGAGACAGCAAATCTGAATGCATTCATATTTAGATTCGGTTCATTCATCTCATACTTAAACATTTATTTTGCTAAACTAAATGAATGTGTTCAATTTCGGACTTGATAAATACTCAAAATTCAAAATAATAATGTCCTTTTCAAAAATTAGATAGACATAAAAAAAAAAATTTAAGCTCATCTGGTGTCTGGTGACCATACCTAATATCACTAGAAGACTGTGTTAGTTATGACCTTAATAGTATTGGAAACAGTGCAAATAGGTAAAAAGTATTTGAGGAAATTATTCATTCATTGCTTTCCTTACACGTGTTAATCACAGAATCTTTGTGGGGTATTAAAAAATCAAAACATCTAATCTCCTTCACTAATGGACCACTTAAGAGTAGGTCCGATCGGCATCGGACCTACTTTGGTTCGATGGGTTTAATCACCGTCGATTTGCTTCAAGATTCATGCAGCATGCTTCCGTGCGCATCTGTTTCAATTTCGTGCGCACAAATCTTAAATTAGATCATATGGTCATCATGCTCGTTAAACCTAAAAGTAGGTCCGACGGGCATCGGACCTACTCCGTTCTCTTAATGGACACCTCACACCGTTCTCA
Organism: Carex myosuroides; assembly: GCA_028015225.1. Taxonomy (NCBI): domain Eukaryota; kingdom Viridiplantae; phylum Streptophyta; class Magnoliopsida; order Poales; family Cyperaceae; genus Carex; species Carex myosuroides. The sequence goes on from CM051465.1 coordinate 2,910,581, forward strand.
TGGAAATGTCCTCAAATGTTCCCAATTCAAAGCTATCTTAATTTCTTTTAGATAAGTAACATAATTACATCATATTTTATATGTAAATAAATTAATAAATTCATGATATGAAAGTTTAAACCAACGGTGTTATTTGTAAATTTATATACACAATCAATCCTCCATAGTTTTTTTTTTTTAAATGGAAGTGAGGCCTAGGGTGTTAAAACGGTTCTGTTTATTTGACTTTCAACCGAACCGAAAAATTCCGGTTTAATAGATCGGTTCAGTTGAAATTTAAAATTATTCGGTTTAAATGGATCGGTTCGGTTTAGGCTTTTCAAAATCAACTAAACCAAACCGACCGAATTATAGTGATTCAAGTATGATTTATCTTTGTTTGGATTGATTCTTTCGTTCCCTTTGAGTTTGGATAATTTAGAACATCTACATATTTTGTACGGAATTAAATAATACGTGTATTGTTATTTTAATATTTATTTCTATGAAATTATCAATATATTGGTATGTATTGAATTTTGACTTTTTGAAATTTAATTTCTCTTATTTAGTTTAACTGAATAAACCAAAATTTAATTCGCTTTAAACAATTTGGTTCTTATTTGATTGGTCATTTTAATTCAGTTGGTTCGATACAGTTTTTAAAATCAATTAAAATTTAATTTGCATATTTTATTTCGGTTTCAACCGAACCCAACGTTTGAAACCCCTTGTGAGGCCTTCAAGTTCTATTGATGTTACAAAAAATATTGTAACTAAACCAAAATTAAATGAAAAGAAAGAAAATGAAAAATTCACATTTTTTTTTCTTTATTTGTCCTTATGCAGCTGACAAACTCACTAGCTACCTCTATCATGTGATGAATTGTACAGTTTTGATTTTTCTCTAAAATTTGTTTGTATCTTTCTGACAAAGCAAATAATTGTCAATAGTTCTCAGATCTTTGTTGTGAACTCACGGGACAACTATTTCTCTAAATTTTGAAATTTTGTACAAAATATATAGATCCACAAAAATTTACCTCAATTGAAAATAATTTTGACTTCTCTGAAAAGCCCAGTCTTAATTTATCTAAATTCTTTATGATTGTATGTACAAGTAAATCTCTTTTTTTTCTTCAAATTTATCAATCAGAATACTAATTAGGATTAGTTAATGGGTTTGAAACCGACTAGCTATTTAAACTCGATTTGTTATTTTTTTTGCCCCTTGTCGTGACGAAAATTTTGAATATGCTCTCCTGTTGTGAAATAATACTCAGTAGTCACAAAATTTTGATTCTATCATTTCTTTTTTATTTTTTTATTTCCTGTAAACTTTTTTGTAATTTTACAAGTGTTAAATTAATAAAAATTTGGTGACTAGATTTGTATCTTTTACATAATAAAAAGAAGCTAAAAACCAAAATTTCTATGTCCATGAACATTTCAATGGGAACTAATGGGATCAAACAACTTTTGTTATTGACATGACATGGTCAATGGGGCCATTTTCAAGTCAAATATTGTGCACAATAAATGAATCTGGTCCCATGCCACATCCAACGGTAGAGACTAGACCTCCTCACCATCGGTTGACACCTGTCAAATCTGCCATTGGGTGGAGATAATTTGTTCTCCCTGTCAAACAATTGTCAGTACTGGAGATGCTGGATTCTCTTTGAAAATCTAAGATCCTGAGATCCGAGATCATCAACATCAGCAGTAACTCTGAAACCTCTGAAATTTCGAATCTAGTTATTGAATTGTTTCGAGATGCGTACTCAGAAAAATGAGTTGTTTTGAAATGCGTGCACAAAAAAAGTTGAACGGCTGGATCTCAGATTTGAGGAATTTAGGGGTACTATTCATAAATCTCGGATTTCAGCTGATCTCGATTCGAAAATCTAAGCGGCACTAATCGTGGTTCACACTTCCACTGTCAAACTCATCACATGTTCTTGTAAAGAGGAGGAATCAAGTTACAACAAATTTGAGTTACAACAAAGTTACAACAATCATTTTTTACATTTTGAAATTCCAAATCATCGATCCAAACCGTTCAACATGATCTTCACAATAAAATGTGCTTCCAGATCAAATTTTACATTTTTTTGAATTTTTTTACTATTTATTAAGTATTTTACAAAAACTAGTCAAATTCAGACCATTGAAGTTTGTACTCATCTTAATAAATAGTAAAAAAATTCAAAAAAATGTAAAATTTGATCTGGAAGCACATTTTATTGTGGAAATCATGTTGAACGGTTTGGATCGACGATTTTGAATTTCAAAATGTTGAAAATGATTGTTGTAACTTTGTTGTAACTCAAATTTGTTGTATCTTGATCCCTCCTCTTTTGTAAATTATATATGTTTGAGTAGGGTTAAAATGAGTATGGGTGCTTTGAGATAACAGAATATTTGAGTTTAGATTCGAACTGTTTCATTAGAATTCGAGCCAATTCAGTTTATGGTGAAATGTATGTAACTTCTTTAATATTCGTGTCAAAATATACCAGACGGTCCATATCTAAACTCAAAATTTTTGTTATCTCAGGCAACATGAATTCAGTTAAAATGCTTATTGTTTTCATGCCCCAATCATTATCTTATATCTTTATTTCTATTTTGAAAGTTTAAACAATCGATCCAAACCGCAAAACATGATCATCATATTAAAATGTGCTTGGAGGTACGAAATCAATATTTTGGATAGTTCAAAAACTTTTGAAAAACAATGATTTTGTACTTTTTGAAAAATAGTAAAAAGTTCTAAAAATATATAAAATTTGGTCTGCAAGCACATTTCAATATGGTGATCATATTGAGTGGTCCGGATATATTTTTTTTCTTTTTTTTTAAAACAATAATAAGAATGTTAAGTATAATTGGGACACAATAACAATAAAAGCATTTTAACCCTACTCAAAATGTTTATTTTGATGTCTTTCAAATTTATGTCAAAAATCATGCCTGATTATTATTTAAATTAATAGGATTAAGTTGCTTATTCTAAATTAAAGTGACTTAAATTATTATTATTTAATTAGAGTTTATTACTTAAGTCATGACTTAAAGAAATGATTGAGAAAGAGTGATAAATTTAAAAAAAAATCTCTCAATAAGTCTCACATACAAAATAAGTTAATTCACCTGAAAAGAAAGAAAGTAATTTTAACTTACTAGAGGCGTGTTTGGATCGTCAAGAATAGCATGGGGTTAGCACTGTTTTGGGGTTAGTGACTATTCTTCACCACTATTCTACGTTTGAATCACCCTAAGAATAGAGCTATTCCCGGGGTTGCATCCAAACACACCCTATGTAGTAACTCAGTACTTAGTACATCTTAAACCATCATAAGTTATTCTTGTTTGACAGCCTCTTATTCCTCTATTTAAGATGCAACTAAACATAAACATGAAAAATAAATTATTGGGGTGTTAGATAGAGTTGTTTAATATCCTCCTTTGTTGACTAAGTGTTATGTTGCACAAAACACCACATGACTAGTAGTTGTAAAAGATCTAGATAGTTAGTAAAGTTGTTACTATCATTATAGGTCAAATCTCAAATTTTCCATATTTACAATCTTATCTTTCATCAACTACTAAATTAAGTATAGTTTAGTGTTAGATTAGTGGCCTCTAATAATCATTAAGGGTTTGGTAATTGGATGATATTGTTCATGTCTCATCATTCATTGACTGTCATTATTTTCTTTGAACTATTATTTTGTTACTGCCGACTTATCTCAAAACATGAGAAAAAAATATTATTATATGTTGTTCACTATTTCTTTTTTGACACAAAGACACTCAAGCTTCTTTTCTATTTTTTATTATTTTTTATTTGTCATCATTCTCATCATTATTTTATTTTTTTCACGCAAGAGACCTTCAGTAATTTATATATTTTCAAACTATTAATAACAATTTAAGCACGTAAGAATTATATGTTCTATTGGTTAAATTATTTTTCGGATATAAATATGGATTGGATATTTGACGAATATGAATCGATATTCATAGATATAAACATAAATTTGTTTATAATATATGTCTTAAATATAATATATATTTACTATTCGGAGATGGATAATTAAAATTTAAAATCATATATGTATTTATATTGCACGGATATTCAGATATTATATATCTGTAGCTAATTTTTGAATACAGATTTAGATACAATCGAATAATATCCAATCCGTTTGCACCCCTAAGTTTATCCTAGGAATTTTTGCTGCATTAATTTTTGAAATGAAAGATGGAGATCTAGCTTACCAACTTCATTCAAACCCGCGGATTACAGAGGATTTCCTACTTTGTGGGTTTCGAACCCATAACTTTTCACATGGAAGTCATGTGCCTTTGCTAGTAGACCAAAGACTGATTTTATTGTTGTTGCATTAATTATGGTTATTTATCATTGGAGGCTTTTGAAACATTTTATTTATCATCATATTTTTTTTTTCTTATTTTTGTGACTAACGTGTTAAGATCTTCTACAATAAATCAGAAATGTGTTTTCCATTCTGATTTTTTAGATGGTAGAATTTGTCACTTTCCAAATAAAAAAAAGGACCACAAGAAGAATTTAAATTTATGATGAATTCAATTTTCTGATGCCATTTATCACAAAACCTAATCTCTGACTAGGTCAGGATATTTTTGTTTTCTCAACTGACCTTGGGATGTCATTATTATATACTTCAATTATTATGGTTATTAAACAAGAATTTGTTTTGTTTTTACCCTTTTCACACAAAATTTTCATTTTTTTTACTGATGGAATCAACACTATTTTTTATTTTGTTGCATGTGGAATTCTGCATTTCGGCTTTCATATTTTTTTTTTAAATTTAAATTTTTTTTATTTTAAGTCAATGATCTGTTATTTGTTTGCAAAGCTTTCCTCCTTAAAAAATGTGATTTTTTTTCTTCTATGTGCTGTAATGGGATCTGAATCTGCTGAAATTCGAGATCAGTTGTTCATCATAAAATTCTTGTAATCCGAATCCAGCCGTCGATCTGTTCCGAGATGCGTGCAAGGAAAAACCAGCTGTTTCTAGATGCGTTCTCAAAAAAAATTGGATAGCTAGATTCGAATTGCAGGGATTTCAGGGGTACTGTTCATTGGTTTCGGAATTTCAGCTGATTTATTTCCGCTGTAATGTGTTGTTTTTGAAAAGGAAAGAACATAAAATAAGAATTTGTGGGTTTCCTCCTTAATTTCAAGTAATGTTATAAAATAGTCAAGATTCAATCTAACGAGTAATTTCTGGATGAATTCCAATGGAAATTATTCATTTTTTAAATAACCACTTGACTTTGATTTCTTTTACCAAAATCATATATTATTTTATTAATTCAATTTCGTGAAACTAAGTTACAAACAAAAATTTAGTGTTATGCATTTTGATATTCTTATGGTTAATTTCAGTCGTATAATATGTTTTAGATGGTACTATTTTGTATAAACCATGCACATTATTATTTTTTAATTGCTTATTTTTTGGGTAAGAAAAATAATGTTGTAGAACTGTCATGATTTTTTGTGATTTAAAGCAAAATGGTAAGATTGGACTTTGTATTTGCAAAGCTGATAAAGGAAATCTTGTTGATGTGTGGCATCAAAATATTTATTAAATAAAGCTATTTTATTTGTTTTTATATTTTAAAATTTTGGAATAAAATTAAAATGGATAAATTTAAAGGGTTGGACCAAAAATTTCTCATATCCAAAAAAAGGAAAAGAAAAATTGGAAACAACTCATTGGTCCTTGTAAAGAGGAAAATAAAATAGAAAGGTCATGCATGCACTAAGCTACTAACTTATGTTTTAGAACGTCAAATTTTGATTTTCACTTAAAAAAAAATGGGGAGAATTTTAAACATACCCTTGAGATATCTTGAATTTACGAATTTCTTCTTTTAAAATTCATAATATATCATATTTACCCTTCTAAATTTTAAAAACTCACAAATTTACTAAATTTATTGCATTTTCTATTAAAATTCATTTTAAATTTATAAACTTTTAATTTTACCATTTATTAAAAATAAAAAATATGTAGAATGTGTACGAAAAATATTTAGGCTTCTAATTGGCTGATTTGTTAGGACAGATGACTGATTCTGAGACACATGCTTGTGTCTGCATCACAAGTAGGAAAATTAACTATTTACCCTCACAACTGGCAAATTATAATACTCAATATTTTTCTTACACATACTACATTTTTTTAATAAAGACTAAATGGAAACTTTATAAATTTAAAATGATGTAAATTGAAAAGACATACAATAAATTAGATAAATTTGTAAGTTCTTAAAATTTTAAAAAATAAATATGATCTTCTGAATTTTAAAATGAAAAAATACATAATTTTAAAATTTTTGAAGGGTACACATGAAATTGCCCCAAAAGAACTCAGGCCGCAACAAGTGATGTTGATTTGTTGTACCATTTGACTTGATAGTTACTTTTTAAGGTGAAACTCCAATAATTTTTTTTGATGGACCCATCAAATATTTGTTGCATGAACATGCCGACATTTTTACTAGTATCCAAAGTTAATTACAAATTATAAATATACTCAGAATCAGTGGGTATTTCGAAAAATTTCCAAACTGGCCAGATTTTGTCCAATTTCCTCTTCTCACAGAACCAGAATCTGGCCGGTTTCTTCCCTTCTTTTTAGATACTATGAAGAGCAATAAAAAGAAATATAATACTGAAAATTCGAATTTTTTGTTTAAATTATTGTTAGATTATATTTTTTAATGTGTAATTAGCATATTTATACTAAAATATGCTAAATTACTTGAAATTATGTTGAATTACACTACATTACATTAAGTTACACTAAATTATGTTGAATTATGTTGAATTACACTAAATTACATTAAATTACGCTAAATTACACTAATTTCGCTAATTATAATGAAATAAGGTAAACTACGCTAAACTACGCAAAATTACGCAAAATTAGGCCGATTTTGTGCCATCTTTCATAAATCATAAAAAATAGTAAAAAAATTCCAAAAAATAGTAAAAATTGGTATTCTACAAGTTCATTATATAACTAATTTACTGAGCTACTTAGATTGAATAATTAAAATGAAAATCTTAATCGGAAACTTTAACTCAAGTTTTGAGGTTCTTCCCTTTGTTTTTTTGGCAATTCTGAATTTTGAAATCTAGCATCGTGGGCACTGACGCATGCGTATTTTCACAAGCTTTCCGAAAAATGGTCATTTGCTGAAATCGGACACTCGAGCGCCGTTTTATGACCGTTTAAAGTTTCCTCGTCGTTTTTCGCCTTCGCAGTAAAGATATCATCCATATTCATATGTAATTTACCTTATTTTAGCGTAATTTAACATAATTTAGCGTAATTTAATCTAATATAGTGTAATTCAACATAATTTCAAGTAATTTAGCGTATTTTAGTATAAATATGCTAATTATACATCAAAACAAGTAATCTAACAAATAATTTAAACAAAAATTCGAATTTTCAGTGTTAGATTTCATTATCTTATTCTTCATAGTGTCTCTAAAAAAAAGAGTAGAAACCGGTCAGATTCTGGCCAGTTTCTGGGAGAGGAGGAAACCGGCCAGAATCTGGCCGGTTTGGAAATTTTTCGAAATACCCTCTGATTCTGAGTATATTTATTAATTTGTAATTAACTTTGGATATTAATAAAAATGTCGGTGAACATGTGAGTGTACATGTCCTTGTCAAATTAAGAGTTGTTGAACTTCAAACCTAATGACTAAGTTCACTAGAGTTCCTTGCATAAAAAATGAAAAGTGAAAAAATGACCACACATAGAACGACAAAGAAGAGGGAAGGGGGGGGGGGGGGGGGGGGTAGGTAGCCCCCACCACCATTTACCAAAATTATTACAAAGAACAAGGACAACAAAATATCATTGGTTGGGGTAACTTATGGCCAAGAATAAAAGGCCGGTATCTAACAATTAAATCAATTTTTTTTTTCCTAAGGAAGAAAATTCCATTGACATGTGGCTCTAATTTATTTTTAGTGATTGCCTAAACAAAACATCTTTATCAATGTGACTCATGATACACCACCATTCATGCTTAATTCCTCAATTTTGGATTTACTTTGTTTGTAATTAGACTTCAAAGAACAATCCAAATATAGATATGATATTATTCACAGTGAAGTGTTATTGTTAAAATATATATTTGATATTATTCACAATTGAATTATTGCGAGTTATTTATTTTCAGTATGTATTTTACAAACAAATAGATGAAATAAAAGTAATGGGAAATTATTCGCGAATTATTTCGTGATTTTTTAATGAATTTTAAAATTATTTCAGAATTATAGTTGGCATAATTATTATTTTTTTACAAAGACTAATGGTCAAGCTCTTAATTATGTATTAATATCCATAAAAGATTTTTTTATCCGAATTTCGAACCCTGCGACCTTTTACACAGTAATCATTAGCATAATTTATTTATTTATCTAATAACTTCAAATTTTGCATATTTTTATGCATTCAAAATTTTGGATGTAATTACACGCTTTTTAAAGTAAATCAATTATTTGCGAATTATATCCGGATTATAGGTTAATAAAAAAAATTAATCCTCGTTTAATTATTATAATATTTTGAAATTGCGACTTTAGTAGTACCCATAAAAAAAAAATTTAGTAAAGGTTGGAAGTTAAGTCACTTAACTATTTAATATTAAAAAAGAAATTTCTCATCCGGGTTTCGAACCTACAACCTTCCACATTGAAAGTATTGTTTTTGCCACTAGATCAAAGGCTGGTTCTCAGAATAAATTTAATTTATAGGCTTCTAATTTTGTCTATTAATTATCATGAATTTAATTAGACCATCAACATATTTAATTTTTTTTTTAAGATGGACCAAACCAAATCAAGCTTGATGAACAGGAACAAATAAACTACAAGAATTAATCTGAAAAAAAATATCCGATAAAATAAATAAGCGATATACATATGATTGAAAAATGTCTAATAAAAGATAACCATGAGAAGTCATAAATTGAAAATCTAAATAAAAAATTTCTTATGATATCAGCTATTGTGATAGAGGAGCGATCTAGTTACAACAAAGTTACTACAACTATTTTTTACATTTTTAAATTCCAAATCGTTGAACGTGTTATACACAATCAGCTATTGCAATAGCCATACACCATACCATTTTTGTAAATTTAAAACCACGAACGTGTTATACACAATTTTCTCTTTCAAATGAGATCCATGATGACATACTTTTACACGTTTTTCAAGGTATCAAATATTCAAATATGGAAAGTATTAATACAAAATGGAAAGTATTCATACCTAAGATATCAAATATTTATATATAATTCATCAAGTATTCATACTTAAGATATCAAGTATTTAAAGAAAAAAACTGGACTCAAATATGAAAAGTAGTCATACAAAATGGAAAGTATTCATACATAATTCATCAAGTATTCATATATAATTCATCAAGTATTCATACTTATGATATGAAGTATTTAAAGAAAAAACTGGACTCATGTTTTACACGTTTTACACGTTTTTCAAGGTGGTTTAATGATTGATAAAGTTAGTTAGAATTGGGGGGACGTTTAGGGGACTGGAGTGGGGGGACAACATCTTTACTCTAAAAGATAACCATGAGAAGTCATAAATTGAAAATCTAAATAAAAAATTTCTTATGATATCAGCTATTGTGATAGAGGAGGGATCTAGTTATAACAAAGTTACTACAACTACTTTTTACATTTTCAAATTCCAAATCGCCGATCCAAACCGTTCAACATGATCTCCACAATAAAATGTGCTTCCAAATCAAATTTTACATTTTTTTAAATTTTTTTACTATTTATTAAGATGGTACAAAATTCAATAGTCTAAATTTGACTAGTTTTTGTAAAATACTTAATAAATAGTAAACAAATTCAAAAAAATGTAAAATTTGATCTGGAAGCACATTTTATTGTGGACATTATGTTGAACGGTTTGGATCGATGATTTGAAATTTGAAAATGTAAAAAAGAATTGTGGTAACTTTGTTGTAACTCAAATTTCAAATTTGTGGTAACTAGATCCCTCCTCATTTTGATATCAATATATAACTCAGAATTCTTAAAAAAGATGTTCAATAAAATTCATAAAATTTTGGAGAGGGTGCACTTTAATTTGTAGTTGGGTTTCCACCAAACCCCATGATATATCCACCAATCATAGAAAAGAAATGGATCTGAAATTTAAAGTTTAAAACATATCAGATACCACCAAAGAATATTTACTTTCCACATCAGAGATTGTCTTTGGCAAATAAAACTAGCAATCAAAACAATGTGCTAATTATCTGTGGCAATAACCATACACCACACCATGTAACATATCAATAATACAAAATTATTTTATGTAGGTGGAAACTTATACAATATGCATAGAATTAGTTTTGAGTGAGGCTACGGTGCTATGCATAGCACGGATTGGGTCCGTGCTACGGCTCAAAATTTAAAATTTCAAAATCCTAACGGTCGATCCAAACTGTTCAACATGATTATAAAATGAATACGTACTTGCAAATCAAATTTTACATTTTTTCGAATTTTTTTACTATTTTTTTAGATAGGCTGTTTTTGGATGGTCCAGAATGTTCAGATCAAGTGATTTTCGAAAAAATAGTAAAAAAATTTGAAAAATGTAAAATTTGATTTGCAAGTACATATTCATTTTATAATCATGTTGAACGGTTCGGATCGACCGTTAGGATTTTGAAAAGTCAAATTTTGAGCCGTAGCACGGACCCAATTGGTGCTATGCATAGCACCGTAGCCTCACTCATTAGTTTTTTATCTTGTAGTTAAGATAATATTTTTTGTATATAAAAAGTCGCATGTTTGAAATTTAAAAGATCCCTTGTAAATATATAAAATTACAAAGATTTATTCCTATATTATTTAAAGAAATAGAGATGGAGAGAATAAAGTGCAATAGTGTTTCTCTTCACAATATCCATTGCTTTAGCATTTCAGTATGATAATTTATTATACTAATTGTTTCATTTTAAATATTTTTAGATATATTCTCACTTTTTTGTAAACGGAAAGTATTTAGTTCTTTCGTACACGTGCTAGTACTATATCATGTTAGATAAAATACATTAAAGAGTCAAGTTGAGCTTGAGCCTGAAAAAAAACTATAATTTCAGTAGTTTCATGTCCTCAATTAAATATGTCTGTTTTTTTAGAAAAATAATTTTTGATCTAGTAACAAAGATAATGTTTTTGAGTAGAATATTTTAAGTTTGAAATTTGAATAGGAGATTAATTCCTTGTATATATTAATTTTGTTGAAACCCATGATGAGATACCATAGTGACAAATGAATAGTTCGGGTTCGGTTCGTGGGGTCAAAAGTTCGTGATTCGAGTATAATTCAGGAATGATTCGGTACAACAAGGAAGCAAAAAAAAAAAAAATCTAAAAAAATAATAAAAAAATTTGTGTTTTTATCGCGAATAAAGCGTATTATACGTTTTTTTTGCGCTTTATTCGGAGTTCAGTTCGGTAATGTCAAAAACGAGATACAAAGTGTGGGTGACTCACTGCATAGAATAAACTCTACGGTCGGCCACAGAGGATCTGGGTTGGATATCTAGTACCGTAGTACGTAATGTAAAATCTAAAGATTCAGTGCACTGCATCAACATCTATTGAAGAATGTCTTTTAGAATACTTAAAACTTTTAAGGTACAAAAGTTATCCAAGTTGATGAATTGGTTGAATCCTAAATTTCTTGAACACTTGAGAGTAGGTCCGATGAGTTTAATCACCGTCAATTTGCTTTAAGATTTGTGCAGAATGCTTTAAACTTCGTGCATGTATGTTTCAATTTTTGTGCGCACAAATCTTAAATTAGATCGGACGGTCATCATGCTCGTTGAACCTAAAAGTACATCCGATGGGCATCGAACCTACTCTATTCTCTTTATTGAAAGCCACTAGACTTTGCTTTCACAATTCCACATGGTATGACATGGATCGTTTTGTAAAACAAAGGAATGGAAGGTGCATGCATGCTTCAACTATTTGTATACATTTAAAATGATTAATTGACTAATTATCATATTAATGCCATACTCTAATTAATATGATATTTTTTTAAAACAAAAAGTTTAGGCCAGCTAGAAATCCTTAGATAAATCTATAGCACAAGAGATCAAAATTCTGAGTAATTTGTAACAAATCTTCTTATTTTTAAGGGAAATTTTTTATCTGCAGTAATTAATAGAAAAGAAGAGAGACAAACAGTAAGAGTACAATAATATTTATATTGGTAGTAAGATCGGTAGCAATTCTACTGATCTTAACTATTTTTTAATCTGATGTATAGATGGAGAGAATTCTTATATTTGATTTCTAGTAAAATATGAAAAGTTTTTCAAAAATAGATGGAATGTTTTTGATATATCTAAATTTTAAGGTACTTTATCTATTTTTGTAAAAAATAATATATTTTACTAGAAAAAATTAAAAGGAAAAAAACAAACTGGTTTAGATCGGTAAAATTCCTACCGATCTTACTACCAATATAAATATTACTGTACTCTTACTGTTTGTCTCTCTTCTTTTCTATTAATTACTACCGATAAAAAAAATTTCCATTTTTAAGAATATGACCGTACAATTTGAAAAATTCTTAAGAATATAAAATTAGCAAAAAAGTTTAAAATGAAAATAATCAAATACATAGTTCAGGCACATCCATTCTAAAAAAATTAATTGATACAAGCCAAATTGGTTTCCAAGTGGAATATGTTACCAAAACATGCCAATTTTCCTATCAAGCTAACATTTTGTTTTGTTAATATCATATTTTCAACTCTTTAAATTATTTCTTATTAAACCCATGAAATAAAAATATCATATTAATTATAGTTAAAATATATACATCATAAGTACTTATGGTATATAATTGATGTAAAAATGAATTGACATAATTAATCTACTTCAATAAAAAAAATTCAAATTATTTGTAGTTTCTCCAATAAACGAGATCAAATTTTATTTTGCAAATACAATAGTGAGTCCGGCTAGTATGACATCGGTGTCATATGACACTAACTCTAAAATTGATTGAATAGAGTTTAAACGACTAATCCAAACCGATTTACTTTATGAGTGATGCGTTTACATGCAATTTTTTTATATTTTCAAGTTATTTTAGTATCAAATCAAGCGGTAAAAAATGTTGAAAAATGAATGTATTAAAATTAACTTAAAAACTCACACATTTGACCGCTTGACTTAATACTAAATAAATTCGAAAAATTATAAATTTTGCATGTAAACGCACAACTAATGAAGTAGATCAGTTTGAACTATTTAGATTCACCGTTTGAAGTCGATTTAATAAATTTTGAAATTAATATTATATAGACTGAAATAACACTGATATTATACCAGCTAGACTCTACAATAGTTCCTCCAATAAATAGTGATATAAACTCAAAATTAATTAGCTGTACCCACCAACCAGGCCACCTGAATAAAGTTAAAATTAAATGGTGGGATTCCACATTTCCACTTGGTCCAATGATATATATATATAGGTCATATCATATCAGATAGCCACCAATCCTAGAAAAGAAGATAAATCAACATCATGTCATGTCACACCTCCCATTGAAGAATTATTATTTGTAGTATATAATACACGAGAGGGTTGAAATGCCTCCATTTTTCATGCCTCCACCATGAAAATGAAAAAAATGATGTACCCAACTGAAAACACTTCGGACCGAAATGACAATTCAATCCGAAAAAAAAAATTTGGACCGAAATAGCATCTCGGTTCTTATGATTTTTGTAAAAACTAAAGCAATCAAGTTGGTTTGGTAAATTTTTTTATTTTTTATTTATGGTTTCTAAAATAAATTTGGCGTGAGCGTTGCGCAAGAACCTTTACGGATGCGAACAAAGATATACAGGACCTCAAGGAGGAAGTAGTTTGGCAATTGAAGTTTTATTCAACAGAACCGAATTAGAAAACGAATGCCACAAGGAGATCATCACTCCAGAGAAGGCGCCATTGACTACGTTTTTTTAATATTATCTCTATTATTTACAGTTCATTTTCCTTATTCTCCTTTTTTTTCCCTTCTTTACTTATATTAGGCTCAATAGCATTGAGCACATTGTTTTGTACTTTACTATTACATCACTTGTGTAATGGACAAAATATTGAATGAAATAGGGGCTAGACCCATATTTTTCTTCAAAAAAATAAATTTGGTGCAGACGGATTCTATAGTGGTAAAACCATATCTTTTTCACTTTTATTTTCTTGATATGGATATAAATTGGATATGAATAATTAAAATTTAAAATTATATTTATACTTGTATCCGTATCCGTATAAATATTTGAATATCAGATATTTATATCTATTTTTTTAATACGGACAAATAATATTCAATCCATTTCCACTCCTAACTTTAAATTTTGCCACAGACAATTAAAAATAGAAAGGAACAGAAATATTCTTTGTGCATTATGCATTAATTTTAAAAGAAACTAAGTAATGCTTAAGTGCTAAGGTTCCTTTAAAAAAAATTGAATAAAGAAATCGAATTAATAATTCAGTTCTTTTGTGGGATCAAATTTTTTTCTATCCATCTTCTTTCTGAAAAAATATTGAATATATTTCTAAAGAGAACAATTATGCCTCGCATCTCATTTGAACTTTCTACGTCAGCTTCTGTTTGCAAATATATAAACCACCATATATAATTCCATAAAGTGAACAATTAATGAAAGGGGGGAATTCATGAATACCCTTAAAAAATTCAAAATTACGTATTCACCCCTCAAAACTTTAAAATTACGTATTTCCCCTTCTAAACTTCAAAAACTCACAAATATCCATTTTATTTTCTTTTATTTTAAAACCCATTTCACCCTTTATTAAGAGCATATAAAAGCCCATCAGACTCAAATTTGAATATGAAGGGTTTATCTACCGTCTGATCCGCGCGCATCGCATTAAGATATGCGCACATCGCTTCAATATTCATACTAATCTAGCACGCACGAATCTTAAAGCAATTTCGATCTGCGCGCATTACATTAAGATCTGTGCACATCGCTTCAATATTCATACTAATCTAGCACGTACGGATCTTAAAACAATTTCGATCCGCGCACATCACGTGAAGATCTGTACATATCGCTTCAATATGCGTGAAATTCCTCCTTACTGAAACTATGTGCCATGCTTTGTTCCGCTGCTCCGATAAGGAACGTAATCCATTTATGCTAATTATGTTAATTTGTCAGTTTGTCTATGGCGGTAGCGATAGGACCCACAGTGTGTGGTGTTTTTAGAAAAAATTTAACATGCCATTATGATCTGTTTCCATATATCATTTCTGTGCCTTGTCATCGCTGCATGGATAATACATTAGCACAATTATCAAGTATGTATATATATATATATATATATATATATATATATATATATATATATATGAGTGAGGCTACGGTACTATGCATAGCACAGTTGGGTCCGTGCTACGGCTCAATATTTGAGTTTTCAAAATTCTAACGGTCGATCCAAACCGTTTAGCATGATTATAAAATGAATATGTACTTGCAAACCAAATTTTACATTTTTTCGAATTTGTTTACTATTTTTTTAAGATAGGTAGAAAATCACTGGATCTGAAAATTCTGGACCATCCAAAAATAGTGATTTTCTACCTATCTAAAGAAATAGTAAAAAAAATCGCAAAAAAAGTAAAATTTGGTTTGCAAGTACATATTCATTTTATAATCATGTTGAACGGTTCGGATCGACCGTTGGGATTTTAAAACTCAAATATTGAGCCATAGCACAGACCTAATCCGTGCTATGCATAGTACCGTAGCCTCACTCTATATATATAGAGTAAAGATGTTGTCCCCCGCACTCCAGTCCCCTAAACGTCCCCCCATTCTAACTAACTTTGTCAATCATTAAACCACCTTGAAAAACGTGTAAAAAATGAGTCCAGTTTTTTTTTTTTAAATACTTGATATCTTAGGTATGAATACTTGATGAATTATATATGAATATTTGATATCTTAGGTATGAATACTTTTCATTTTGTATGTGAATTAATGTATGTTGAATAGATGTCTGACAGTTATACTTTGACCGTTAGAGGGACGTTTAGGGGATTGAATGGGGGGACTGTTAGTCGATCCCATATATATATATATAATTGAACCAAAGGTGTGTGTGAGCTCACGTGTCTCTGTGATTGGTTTTCCAGTTTCTTTCTTATCTAAAAAACCAATATTGTAATATGCAGGTACATTTTGATATTAAAATCATGCTCAAGGGTTAATATTGAATATTTGAACATTGAAAACAAAGATAATATCCTATTTGTTTATTAATAGAAAAATAAATAAATAAAATATCAACAAAGAGTTAGATTTTTATAAAATCTCGATTTATAGGAAGAACGGGATAGAAATTCTCGTCTGCGGAAGAACGGGATAGATATTTGTGTTCGGATTAATTCATAACAATTATTTAACCAATTATCCTGTCCAGACGCAGTAGCGAAAAAAAAAATTCTGGACGGAATAGACTGTCCCGTCCGCCCCTTTAGCGGAAAAAAATAAAAATTTCGGACCGGTTTTTGTGTGTGTGTGTGTTTAGTTAATCAACAAATTGATTAGATAATGATTATGGATTAACCCGCACGTGAATTTCTATCTTTCTATAAATTGAGATTTTATGAAAACCTATTCCTTTTTCAATATTTTTATTTTTATTTTTCTATTAATAAAAAAATCAGAAGATAATATTAATGTATACTACGAACCAGCGAACGGGATAGAAACAACGCGGCCTTCTCTACAATGTTTTTTCTGTAGAGAACTGTAGATATATAGTCATTTATGCCTTGCTACACAAAACAAGTTGCATACTTCTCTACAATGTTTCATTTCAGATCCGTCAAATACTTTTCTTTATTAACCCTTTTTTCCAAATTTTTTATTTAATACCACTTAAAAAAACACAAATTAAGGGGAATTCGAAAAATACCAGAGTCTCAATGTCAATCTGCGGTCTCATTTTTGGAGGCCGCAAATTAACATTGAGCCCTCAAAAAACTCAAAAAATGCACTGTAATATATTGATACTTAGATTTTTGAGAGGCCGCAACGTCAAATTGGGCCCCACAAAAATGGGGCAGCAGATTGACGTGGAGGCCCTGGTATTTTTTGAATTCCCCAATTTCAGTGGTGTTTTGGTTTATTTTTTTTAAATGGTATTAATAATAATTTCGGCCCTTATTTTCAATCTAAAGTCTGTAAATTTGTGGGTAAATTAATTAATTGTGCTTTTTTTTTCTAATTCAAACAAGTAAAATGAGTGCAATATTAAATAGATTGTTTGTAGCCTTTTTCGTGATTGTTTTCACAGTTTTTTACTATTTTTTTAGATAGGTAGAAAATCACATTCATATAAAACAGTAGTAAAAGATTATAAAAAATGTAAAATTTATTTTTCAATTACATTTTTGTAGATCATGTTGAATGATTCAGATCGAATGTTTGGAGTTTGAAAACGAAACTATTAATTCATGGTACAGATAAATCTGCGCTATGCGTAGTACCATGTTTTATTTATATTAATAAATCAAAATTCAAATGTCGAATTCAAACTGCCAATCTTCTTCATATTTATGAGAGATGAATGCACATAAAATTGTATGATTTTTGGAGTCCATTTTATACTAGATCAAGTAGTAAAAAAAATAAATGCATTAAAATTAATCAGTTGTAGTTAACTAAACCTGTTAAATTTACCACTTGATTTAGTACAAAATAAATTTCAAAAATTATAAAATTTTAAATTTAGCACTTAAGTAATAATTATTTTGTGATCTTTGCAAAATTCTTGTGGGACTAATCGTGTTATTTTTCATAACACATAATTTCACCTTTAAAAAAAATACATATCTGTGTTCAAAATTTGTTGAAATTAAGATTTTTTTATGGAACTTGTCTTATTATAAATTTAACTGATTTTTTAAATAGATATTTCACTTTTCGGGGCTAAATCAAAAAAATAATCCAAGTAAAACATTTAGATGTAAAGTAATGTTTGAGTGAAATTAATCTTAACAAAGTAATTTGTGAGCTTAACTTTAAAATTTTATATAATTGATTTTTATGGAACATCTCAATTTGTAGGAACCAATTTACTTAATGAGTGATGTATTTACATACTAAATTCGTAATTATTTCTAGTTATGCTAATTTGTAAAATTTTTAGTAAAATTAGTATAGAATCAAATGATAAAAAAATAGAAGTTTACAAGGTTTTCTTAATGTATTTTAAAGCACTTTAGAGCTGTATTGAATGCAAAAACAATTTTTTTTAAAAAAAAGTAAAGCATAAAGTAATGTTAAACTTAACCTTACTAATTTGTAAAAAATTTAGTTAAATTAGTATAGAATCAAGCGATTAAAAAATAGAAATTTACAAGTTTTTTTCAATGTATTTTAAAGTATTTTAGAGCTGTATTGAATGGAAAAACAAATTAAAAAAAGTAAAGCATAAAGATGCAAAAGTAGCCGACATTTTTATTAATATCCAAAGTTAATTACAAATTAATAAATATACTCAGAACCCCTGGGTTTTTCGAAAAATGACCAAACTGGCCAGAATCTGACCGGTTTCTTCCTTTTTTTTTATGTAAGAGACACTGTGAAGATCAAGATAATGAAATGTAACACTGAAAATTCGAATTTTTTGTTTAAATTATTTGTTAGATTACTTCTTTTGATGTATAATTAGCATATTTATACTAAAATACGCTAAATTACTTGAAATTATATTGAATTACACTATATTACATTAAATTACGCTAAATTATGTTAAATTACACTAAAATACGGTAAATTCCAGTAATTTATATATGAATATGGATGATATCTTTACTAAGAAGGCGAAAAACGATGATGAAATTTCAAACGGTCATAAAACGATGGTCGAGTATTCGATTTCAGCAAATGACCACTTTTTGGAAAGCTTGCGAAAATATGCATGCGTCAGTTGAATGCCTAATTTCAAAATTCAGAATTGCCAAAAAACAAAGGGAAGAGCCTCAAAACTTGAGTTGAAGTTTCCGATTAAGATTTTCATTTCTATTATTCAATCTAAGTAGCTCATTAAATTAGTTATATAATGAACTTGTAGAATATCAATTTTTACTATTTTTGGAATTTTTTTACTATTTTTTATGATTTATGAAAGATGGCACAAAATCGGCTTAATTTAGCGTAATTTACCGTATTTCATTATAATTAGCGAAATTAGTGTAATTTAGCGTAATTCAACATAATTTAACATAATTTAGCGTAATTTAATGTAATATAGTGTAATTCAACATAATTTCAAGTAATCTAGTGTATTTTAGTATAAATATGCTAATTATAAATCAAAAGAAGTAATCTAATAAATAATTTAAACAAAAAATTCAAATTTTCAGTGTTAGATTTCATTATCTTGCTCTTCATAGTGTCTCTTAAAAAAAACGAAGAAACTGGTCATATTCTGACCGGTTTCTAGAGAAAACCGGCTAGATTCTGGCCGGTTTGGATATTTTTCGAAAAACCCAGGGATCTGAGTATATTTATTAATTTGTAATTAACTTTGGATATTAATAAAAATGTCGGCAAAAGTTGACGTGGGATGGCTAAAAATCTTTTTTGTTAGAAAGGAAGAAAGAAAGGGGCGGTGCACGCGCCAAGTCATATGTGGATATTTAAAAGCATATTAATAATTGATTGATGATCAATTCACACGGTCGGCTAAAACACATGAAAATGAAAGTTGTGATATCAAATATCTCAACATGTATAACTAACTAATCTCATATTTTTTATAAAAAAAAGTTTAGGCCAAGGATGAATCCTTAATAAATCTAACACAAGGTGATGTGATGTAGGGCTGTCAAAAAAGCTCGTAGCTTGTGAATTGTTCGGGATTAGTTCGTGACTAGCTTGGTAACAACTTGATCGTTACCGAGTCATCGCTTGGTCCAAAATTAACAAGTTCAAGCAGGACCTAGCTAGCTCGTTAGTGAATTGTGTGAATTTATATGAACTTGTGTATATTTTATGTTGTCCAGCTCGTTTCAACTCGGTCCTAATTGTTTATAGAATTTATATTCTTTTTAAAACTCGGTTTTAGCTCGGACCTCTAATTCTAGCTCGCTCGGTTTTTATTACAAGCTGATTACGAATTGGGCCTAGCTTGAGCCAGCTCGCTGCTACTGTGATGACATTACAACAATTTTTTGCCCAATTAAACGAAAAAGAATCTTATTTTAACCAATTTTTATACTTCTTATTTTACACTTTTATGCATTTTGAAACTTTAGACAATCTTGACAAATCTCTATCTTTAAATCAATATAAATATGTTTGAAATTCGAAAACCAAAAAAAATAAGCAATATGAGAATTGTTTGATATATAAACTATCTATCAAATTTCATGTAATTTTTGAGAATTTTTATTACATAAAAAATATCATTAGATAACCCAACTTTTTTAAAAGTTCAAATTCTCTGGTATATACAACACATGCATTACATTTCATAACTTTTTTTTAACTATGATAGATATGATGTCTAGAAAGTCTGATTTCTTATTTCAACTTGTTGTTATTGCACTTTTCAATGACAGTAACAATAAACACTTCAACATATTTTTAAAATTATTGACAACAAATAGGAAAATGACACTTTTAACTAAATTAAGAAACTAGAATTCTTGTCTCAGTCTTGAGACTTGCAGCCAAAATAAATCCAGCTTGGTGTACTTTTCTACTATATGAAAAATACTTCTAGAGAGAGAAAATGACAGATTAAACAGATTATGACTCTACACTTGAACCCAAAGAAAAAAACAAGCAAGAATTTGAATTAAATTTGTCATGTTTGGTATACGTGTTATACCAGTTAATATCTCCTGTATGGTGACAGTATAATATCTCTCACATGATTTGAATGCTTAGCTGGAAAAAAATCATCATAGTTTCTATATAAAAGCAAAATAACGTATATACAAAACATATTTTTAAAATTATTGACAAAAAATAGGAAAATGACACTTTTAACTTAGAAACTAGAATTCTTGTCTCAGTCTCAGACTTGCAGCCAAAATAAATCCAGCTTGGTGTACTTTTCTACTATATGAAAAATACTTCTGGAAATAGAAAATGACAGATTAAACAGATTATGACTCTACAGTTGAACCCGAAAGAAAAAAACAAGCAAGAATTTGAATTGAATTTGTCATGTTTGGTATACGTGTTATACCAGTTAATATCTCCTGTATAGTGACAGTATAATATCTTCACATGATTTGAATGCTTAGCTGGAAAAAATCATCATAGTTTCTATATAAAAGCAAAATAATGTATATACAAAACTCAGGCACATTACATTCAAATCAGCTTTGTAATGGAATTACTGGTATTAACATGCCATTTTTGCTGTCAGGACAATAAACCACAAATTTAACCGTAACTCATTCGGGCTGTAATTTATCGGGTTTCATCACACATGATCACACAAAAAATCCGAGACCAGTAACAGTAATCCTGAAATCCAAATCCAGCCGTCGAACTGTTCCGAGATACGTGCAAGAAAAAACCAGCTATTTCGAGATGCGTTCTCGAAAAAAATTCTTTGGCTGGATTCGGATTGCAGAGATTTCAGGAGCACTGTTCATTGGTTTCGGAATTTCAGCTGATGCGAATCCAAAAGTGTCAGACTTGCAGCCAAAAAAAATCCAGCTTGGTGTACTTTTCTACTATATGAAAAATACTTCTAGAGAGAGAAAATGACAGATTAAACAGATTATGACTCTACACGTGAACCTCAAAGAAAAAACAAGCAAGAATTTGAATTGAATTTGTCATGTTTGGTATACGTGTTATACCTGTTAATATCTCCTGTATGGTGACAGTATAATATCTCTCACATGATTTGAATGCTTAGCTGGAAAATATCATCATAGTTTCTATATAAAAGCAAAATAATGTATATATAAAACTCAGGCACATTACATTCAAATCAGCTTTGTAATGGAATTACTGGTATTAGCATGCCATTTTTGCTGTCAGGATAATAAACCACAAATTGAACCGTAACTCACTCGGGTTGTAATTTATCGGGTTTCATGACACACAATCACACAAAAAAGCTCATTTGTTAGACAATTTTAATTTCTACCTTCAGCCTTTGCTTGTTAAAAATAAATCAAAATTAACTACAATTACCCTAAATTTTTTTAGATCTACTTGTACTTGATATATAGGATTCGAGTTTCCTACTGAGATGGAGTGATTGCTGGTATAGATTTAGATCTAGCCCGTCTACCATCCTCCCCACACAAGCTTGCAATAACACCTACAAAAATATTAAAATAAAATAGTAGTTTGGTAAATTAAAAAAAAAGAAAAGACTATGGTACTATGCATAGCGCAGACTGGTTTGCACTACGGCTCAATATTTTATTTTTCAGAATAAAATTAATCGATCTGCACCGTTCGACATGATATCCACAATAAAATGTACCTACATATTAAATTTTACATTTTTTAGAATTTGTTTACTATATTTTTATATAGATAGAAAATCACTACTTTACAATGGACTAGAATCTTTAGATGAAGAGATATTCTACCTATCTTAAAAATAGTAAAAAAATTGTAAACAAATGTAAAATTTGATCTACATGTACATTTTCATATGGAGATAATGTTGAACGGTTTAGTTTGATTGTTAGGACTTTGAAAATGGAGATACTGATCCATAGTACAGATTAATATGCGCTATGCATAATACTGTAGCCTCACTCAAGTTAATTAGAGGCTTAATGAAAAATACTTTTCTACTATATGAAAAATAAATCCAGCTTGGTGTACTTTTCTACTATATGAGAAATACTTCTAGAGAGAGAAAATGACAGATTAAACAGATTATGACTCTACACGTGAACCCCAGAGAAAAAACAAGCAAGAATTTGAATTGAATTTTGTCATGTTTGGTATACGTGTTATACCGGTTAATATCTCCGGTATGGTGACAGTATAATATCTCTCACATGATTTGAATGCTTAGCTGGAAAAAAATCATCATAGTTTCTATATAAAAGCAAAATAATGTATATACAAAACATATTTTTAAAATTATTGACAACAAATAGGAAAATGACACTTTTAACTAAGAAACTAGAATTCTTGTCTCAGTCTCAGACTTGCAGCCAAAATAAATCCAGCTTGGTGTACTTTTCTACTATATGAAAAATACTTCTAGAAATAGAAAATGACAGATTAAACAGATTATGACTCTACAGTTGAACCCGAACGAAAAAAACAAGCAAGAATTTGAATTGAATTTGTCATGTTTGGTATACGTGTTATACCAGTTAATATCTCCTGTACGGTGACAGTATAATATCTCTCACATGATTTGAATGCTTAGCTGGAAAAAATCATCATAGTTTCTATATAAAAGCAAAATAATGTACATACAAAACTCAGGCACATTACATTCAAATCAGCTTTGTAATGGAATTACTGGTATTAACATGCCATTTTTTCTGTCAGGATAATAAACCCCAAATAGAACCGTAACTCATTCGGGTTGTAATTTATCGGGTTTCATGACACATAATCACACAAAAAAGCTCGTTTGTTAGACAATTTTAATTTCTACCTTCAGCCTTTGCTTGTTAAAAATAAACCAAAATTAACTACAATTACCCTAAATTTTTTTATATCTACTTGTATTTGATATATAGGATTCGAGTTTCCTACTGAGATGGAGTGATTGCTGGTATAGATTTAGATCTAGCCCGTCTACCATCCTCCCCACACGAGCTTGCAATAACACCTACAAAAATATTAAAATAAAATAGTAGTTTAGTAAATTAAAAAAAAAGAAAAGACTATGGTACTATGCATAGCACAGATTGGTTTGCACTACGGCTCAATATTTTCTTTTTCAGAATAAAATTAATCGATCTGCACCGTTCAACATGATCTCCACAATAAAATGTACCTGCATATTAAATTTTTCATTTTTTAGAATTTGTTTACTATATTTTTATATAGATAGAAAATCACTACTTTACAATGGTCTAGAATCTTTAGATGAAGAGATATTCTACCTATCTTAAAAATAGTAAAAAAATTGTAGACAAATGTAAAATTTGATCTACATGTACATTTTCATATGGAGATAATGTTGAACGGTTCAGTTTGATTGTTAGGACTTTGAAAATGGAGATACTGATCCATAGTACGGATTAATATGCGCTATGCATAATACTGTAGCCTCACTCAAGTTAATTAGAGGCTTAATTGATAAAAGATACATACATCGTTGGTATTGAAACCAATTTCCAGTTCACCAATGAACTGGTACAAAGATCCAGTACATAATACGAGGTCGGTTAAATGCCGTGTGTCGATTTTCAATCTGACACCTCCGTCACTGATCTCAGCAATTCCAGTCTCAGCTTGATAAGCTTCAAGCCTGTACAAAATAATAAAAACAATTATTAGTATTATTACCTTAATACACCAATACTGGTAAATCAGTGTCACATCGCCTGGTCAGTATGGTACCAACATACAGTACCAGTACTGGTACAAATTACCATAGGTAATTGTGTATTGTTCAGAAAAAGGAAATGAAATGAAGAAAGATTAAAGGGGATGAGTGTTGTAATTCACCTTCCCGTAACTCGAAGGGATTGAGCATGTTTGAAAAATGGAGAAGAGGGTTCCAATTCTCGCAAAATTACGGGAACACCAGGCTTGATTCCAGAAGCAGCCATCTAAACTTTATGTGAAAGAGCAAGAACTGATTTCGTTAATTTGGGGCAAATTTCACTGGATTTGGTTTTTAAAATTGAAGTTGAATACTTCATCGTGCTAAGTAAATATCATATGTAAGTGCGATTTGATATGAGGAAACTAACCTTCGATTGCAATTTTGCGAGAGAGGAGGCGATGGGGGCGACAGTATACGAACTGGAGAGACCGAGAGAGACAGGAGAATTCGGGTCGCTCCTCTCCAGTATTCCAGGAATTCATGGTAACTCAAATTTTGAGTTTAGGTCCGCACCGTTCGATTTGTTTTGGCGCGAATATTAAAGTGATCCTTGCATTCCATCTCCTCCGATTGATTCTTATCGAACGGTGCAGATCTAAATTTAAAATTCGAGTTGCCACAGGGGATCCCGACTCCTTTCATTGTCGATCACCATCAAAATCCAGAACCGTCCAATCTGTAATGGACAGTTGAGATCAGTATGAAAGTACCAAGTACCGGCAACTGGAGAGATATCTTATTATTGGGCCGTCGCCTCATGACTCATTATTATGAATGCGAGATAAAATTGGGCCAATGGACTGAGAAAGTTGAAATTGGGCCTTTGACGCTCTCCATCTATACTTACATAATATAATAAAGCAAGCCCATGTCCGTTTTATCTTACTTTCCTCAGTATTCAATGATTTTTCATTTTTCTCCATGTTCTAGCGTCTGCTCGCCAATGGGCCCCATCAAGTTCAACGTTACATACGGAATGAGTATCATCCCTACGGTACTTCCAGCCAAATCCATTTCAGTGCGTGCCTATCAATGTTGTTAAATGCAGTTTTGTTCTTGCATGCGGAAGGCCAATGCATATTGCATATGCGGTATGCGGCTGCATATGCAGATTTTCATGCGGATTTTAAAATGAGAATTCAGATATATAATCATATGCGTGTATTTTATACTACATGTGTAGTATATGAGAAATTTCACTCAAACATATATGTGTAGTATATATAGAACTTCCTCATATGTAGTATATATATTCATATGAAAGTCAGTGCATGTTTACAAGTATAATAAATAAATGCCCAACAGCTGTTTTAATTCGAAAATGACAAATAAGCCATAAATGCAGCTGCTTTAATTCGAAGTCCTTTGTAGCCAATAGCCAATAAGGGAACATAAATTCAGCTGCTCAAATCTTTTGGCCAAATTAGTAAATAAAATAATGTAAACACTGAATTCATGTGAATTTCATCCAGAGCGTCCATCTGAAGTAACCGGTATGATAGCACTTCTTTAGTCCCAACTCTTAAAAACAAAAGAAAGAAACTTTTTGAGAGCATATCAAAGAAACTGCATGGAATATGTGAAGCTTCACTTAACTGGCCTTGTGTCCGAATAAATATAAAGAATTGGATCCGGGTTTTACTGCATATTCGATCATTTTTTTATTAATAAATGTTTGATCAAAACTTGGATTTTTTTTAATTAATTAAAATAAACATTTGTATGGATTGCATGGTATAATGCGGTATGTATGCGGTCCGTATGGACTACATATGTGTTTGTATATGCAAAACACATGTATGAGACTGTATAAGCATATGTGGTCCATGCGGCCACATTTAACAACATTGGTGCCTACTTAGATTACAGGGATCCCGCTTTTAGATTCGTGTCAGATTAAATCGGACATTGAAGATCGAATATGCAGTAAACTATATTTCAAAATCTGTTGTAGATGCTTAGTATATTTATTTTCTGGAATCTGATGTAGAGGCTCAATTTATTACATATAATAAGTGCATGAAAAACAACCAATACCATTCTCAGGAAAAAAACAATATCATAGCTGCTGACAAAACACCTGCTGAATAGTACTCTATTACAATACAAAATGTTGAAAAGTAATGCTTTACTAATTAAATTGCATCTACTGTATAAATATATATCCATTTCAAAAAATAGTACTCTATTTCTAATCAGGCATAAAACAACAACAAAAAACAAACAAAAAAAGAAACCTAGAAAACTTGCTTCTGAAAAATATGTATGCTGTTTTCTTTTCATACCACATATTATTTAGAAACAAAACTCTGCTTTCTCTGTCAAAAAATTAAGTTCCAACAAAATAATTACATATTGGGATTAAATGAATATTTGGCTTAGAAAAGGATCAGCAAATGAAGTTCCAACAAAATAATTACAAACAAATGAAGTTTCAATCCATAATTTTGTATTTCAGTATAGAATCACAGCAATCAAAGCTGTTGCAATTTGTCAAAAGCAATCAAAATTCAAAGCATTCTATACTAAACATTACTTGCACACTCCAAAACAAACTAACACATTTTCTCATTTCTGCAGCGATGAGGACAGCAAAGCAAGAGAAAAGAGAGTTATTACACAGTGCCGTAGGAACAATTGGAAATATTTTGTTAATTGTAAATAACATTTTGTTCAGTGTCTCTACGCAGAAAACACTTGGAATCAATTTGTTAAAATAGTGTACAAAAAAACTATGTTTGTCAATACCACGACACAGGGATAACATGCTATCGCATCGCACCTATCCCTCAACGAGTGATACATTTACATACTAAATTTGTAAATTTTTTAGTTACTTTAATTTGTAAATTTTTTTTATAGTTAATTAGTATATAATCAAACTATAAAAATGAAGTTTACAAGTTTTTCTTTGTTCGATGGAAAAGCAAATAAAAAAAAGTATACTTTTGCAACTAAAAATGCTTGAAAAGTAGAAAATAAGAAAATTACAATGTTAATTAAAATTAGAAACTAGAATTCTTGTCTCTGTCTCAGACTTGCAGCCAAAATAATAACTCCAGCTTGGTGTACTTTTTCTATTATATGAAAAATTATTCTAGAGAGAAAGTGGCATATTAAAACAGAATATGACTCTACACTATAACCCAAAAGAAAAAGAAAAAAGAGGAAGAATTTGAATTGAACTTGTCATGTTTCGCATACGTGTTGTACTGGTCATGTTTAGAAAATTTAGATTTGGGGGCTGAATCGTAAAATGCATAATGCAAAATAGTGTACATACAGAACTCAGGCGCATTACATTCTACAAACTATACGTTAAAGCTGATTAAATCAGCTTTGTAATGAAATTACTGGTACTACCATGCCCTTTTTGCTGTCAGGATAGTAAATTTTCATGTTTTCATTGGCCCACAGCATGATTACTCATAATAAACCACACATTGAACCGTAACTCATTCGGGTTGTAATTTCTCGGGTTTCATCACACAAACACACAAAAAAGCTCGTTGGTTAGACAATTTTGATTCTATGTTCAGCATTTGCATGTTAAAAATAAATCAAAATTAACTAGAATTACCCTAAATTTCTTTTAGATCTACTTGTACTTGATATATAGGATTCAAGGTTCCTACTGAGGTGGAGAGATTGCTGGTACAGATTTAGATCTAGCCCATCTACCATCCTCCCCAGCCGAGCTTGCAATAGCACCTACGAAAATATAAAATTAAAAAATAGTTCAGTAAATAATAAAAAAAAGAGACTATGGTACTATGCATAGCACATATATTTTCGTTTTCAAAGTCCAATTAATCGATCTGAACCGTTCAACATGATCTCCATACTAAAACGTACCTGCATATTAAATTTTACATTTTTTAGAATTTGTTTACTATTTTTTTAGATAGGTAGAAAATCCCTACTTTTGAATGGTCTAGAATCTTTATAGACCAAGTCATTTTCTACCTATCTAAAAATTAGTAAAAGAAATTCTAAAAAATGTAAAATTTGATCTACAATTACATTTTCATACGGAAATCATGTTGAACGGTTCAGATCGATTGTTAGGACTTTGAAAATGGACATATTGATCCATAGAACAGAGCACTATGCGCTATGCATAGTACCTTAACATTACTCAAATAAAAATTAAAGAATGACATTACAACCAGTAAATACATACATTGTTGGTATTGAAGTGAATAACCCTAGTTATTATGCTAAGCAAAAAAATAGTTAATTAGAAGCATAATTGATAAAAAGATACATACATCATTGGTATTGAAGCCAATAACCAGTTCATGGTACAAGGAGTCAGTGCAAAAAACAAGATCGGTCAAATGCCGGGTGTCGATTTTCAATCTGACATTTTCATCACTGATCTCAGAAATTCCAGTCTCAGCTTGATAAGCTTCAAGCCTAATTAAAATAATAAAACAACTATTAGTATTGTTACCTTAATATACCAATACTGGTTTATCAATGCCATATCACCTGGTCAGTATGGTACCAACATACAGTACCAGTACTGGTACAAATTACCAGAGAAAATTGTGTATTGTTTGAAAAAGGAAATGAAATGAAGAAAGATTAAAGGGGATGAGTGTTCTAACTCACCTTCCTGTAACTCGAAGGGATTGACCATGCTTGAAAAATGGAGAAGAGGGTTCCAATTCTCGCAAAATTACAGGAACACCAGGCTTGATTCCAGAAGCAGCCACGGAATGCTATGCTATGGTGTCAAAAGTAAGAACAGATTTCGTTAATTTGGGGCAAATTTGACTGGAGTTGGTTCTTAAAATTGAAGTACAATGAAGTATAAATATCACATGTAAGTGCGATTTGAAAGGAGAAAACTAACCTGCGAGTACAATTTGCGAGTGCGAGTGTGTAGAGAGAGCAGGCGATGGTGCCACAGTATACGAACTGGAGAGACCGAGAGAGACAGAGAGAAGGGTTTAGGTGGCTCCTCTCCAGTAGTCCCCGAATTTTTATAATCTAAGGTTAACTCAAATTTTGAGTTAAGATCCGGACCGTCCGATCTGTTTAAACACGAATATTAAAGCTACCCCTTGCATTCCACCTCGGGCCGGATTGGCTCGGATTCTTATCGGACAGTCTGGATACAAACATAAAATTTGAGTTACTTCAGGGAAACAAATTCCATTCATTGACGATCACGGCAGATCCCATTCAACTGGATTGGTATCTTATTATTGGGCCGTCTACTCATGGTCTAATTAATATTACGAATTTGAAATAAAATTGGGCCAATGGGCTGATAAACTTGAAATTTACAAATGAGTTAGATATATAGCTTTAGGCCTTTCACACTCTCTATCTAAACTATACTATACTACAGATCTCTAATATAATAAAGCAAGCCCTTGTCCGTTTTATCTTACTTTCTCTAATTATTCGATGATACTACCAATGGGCCCCTTCAACGAAACATACAGCACTTCACGCAGAATTCTGATCCCTAAAGTAACTCCAACATTGAGTTCGGATAAGGAGCGTCCGATCTTCTTTGCTACGAATATGGGCTGTTCATTCTATCTGATTCTGATCGGACAATCCGCATCTAAACACAAAATTTGGGTTACTTCAGGGCATCGGATCCCTTCCCGCAACTCAAAAGAAAATTAATCAGTTCTCTTCCGATAATTGTAACTTGTGAAGAATCAATTAGTCGGAGAAGGCGGCATGCGATGCGTAACAAACGACTATACATACATATTGCTGATTTAATTTTGCTCCCATAGATAGAAGGTCCTAATTTTAATTTCAAGTATAAAAAGATAGGTCCCTGTTGATGCTGGCAGGGTTTTTCTATCCAACATAGTGACAAGTGAGAACTTAATGATTTGGGAAAGGTTCGGCGGGTCAAATATTTGTCATTCGTGAATAACACGGGTATATTGGGAATAATTCGCAATTAAGCACTGAGTGCAAAAAAAAAAATTTCCCACAAGAGAGCTAAAAAAATTTTGTGAATAATTGATAAAATTGGGGAAAATTCGTAAAAAAAAATTGGAAAACTGAACAATACACAGATTGATTCGCCAACAGCTCAAATCCAAATTATTCGTGAATAATTCACGAAACTTGTTACTATGCTATCCAATTCCCATCCTTGAAGAGCCCAATTATGGGGTAGATACAATGATTCACGAGTCTAATAGGTCTATTGAGTTTACTGAACAAACGAGAAATTGCATCAGTTCTCACACTTGCAAGTGAGTATTACATATTTTTGCTTTGAAATTGAAGGGGTATAAAGTATGATATTTTCTAAATTATTTTATTTATGGGTCGGTTTAAAATGTCCAATTGTTTTCATGCTCCAATCATGCTTCACATTCTTATCTTCAGATTTTCAAAGACCAAACAGTCTATCTGAACCACTGAACATGATCTCCATATTAAATTATTAGCTCTGATTCTCTATGTGGCTGTCTCCTAGCTTTCCTATACTTCTCCAAAAGCAACCCAAAGCTGATACATGCGTCATCGTAGACAGCACCTTTGCAAAAATTAGACTTAAACAGAGAAGATGCAGCCATTGCTTCTTCACTTTTGCCATTACAAGCCACAACTACAGAACTCTCTACATAGAAGATACCATAGAAGGAAAAATTGGTATCGGGATCAGGATCGGCACCGTCCGATCCCGATCCGGATCAGAAAAATCGGCCGGGATCGGCCGAATCGGATCGGAAAATCGGACTTTTTTGTCAGAAGCTTGTACAAATTAAAATTTTCATATATACAAATGAGTTGTGTTTTTCAATAACAAATGTTGTATGGTGTGGTGGTAGTTGATTTTGGTTACTTAGCTAGAGGGCATGGGTTCGATTCATGCAGAGAGCTCAAAATTTTTTTGGAGTTGTATAATTTGCATTTCAGCCGTTTCGGTGAAATCGGTTTATTTTGGTCTGGAATGGACGAAATTGACTGGAATCATGCCGAAATGGACGAAATTTGACTGAAATCAGGCCGGAACGGTCGAAATTTGACGAAACCTACACTAACCGCGTAACTCGGCCAGAAATCGAATCAGTACCGTCCGATCCCGATCCGGAACGGCCGATTTTGCCTTCTATGGAAGATACTAATTATAATTTTTTCTATTTTTGTTTTATTTTATTGCATGAATTGTCAAAAAATTTAAATTATTGCGCCAATTCATTAGATCCAGGTACTAAGTATTTATACCAGACGGGTTGTGTTCATCCTGAATTTTTATTTACATTGCGTTTGTTTGTAGATGGCTTCTAATATAGAAATTTGATCAGAATTTCAAACAATATTGTACCAGTACTGGTACCATATCCGTACTAGCTAGACAGATAGAGAGAAGGGAAGGGACTGAAGTCTCAAGTAATTAGAATAATTATAATATATATGGAAATACATAATTAAGCTGTATTTGCAACAAATAAAATAAGCACATCTAAGTTGAACTGAGAATAATTAATTAGTCCCATATCAGCACAAAAGAAACAAAGATGCTGCCGTTACCCCTTTTTCTGTCCTATTATGACCTACATTAACTTATCAACAGAAACAAAAGCTTATAGGATCATATTCACAAATCTAAGCAAAACAAGTTCAAAAGAGAACAAGAAGGGAAAACCTCTCTGAATTCAAATTACTGTTACCATTATTTTCTAATTATATTTGATTGAGAATAAAGCTTTATTGGTGCTTTTCTTATGTCTTTAACAGCTACAGTATTTATATATTTATACACACTGCAGTATTTTACAATTATCTCTAAACCCTGTTCTGTCTTAAGAGACGTTACAATTATTACTATTTTGAGTAACAAAGAAAAAATGGGAAAATGGAAGAAAGGTACAGGGTACGATTTGTAAAAGTGCACCTAGTTACTGATATGCAAATGGATGGAAAGGATTTGAAATGCACGAAATCTTGTTCTGTTGGAAATTTATCTGAAGGCACAACTACACAGCTAATGTTCAAATTTCGAAATATTCATTTTGAAGACCAAATTGAGCAATATGCTAGCCTCTACATTAATCTTTATTAAGGAATATGAGTTAATGGAATTAATGGCAAGTTGTTTTTTTTTTATTCCAATTTATTTTTTTTGAATTGGAAATCTGGATTTCATATAGATTTTCAATTCAAATTTTTTTATCTGTTTCATAAAAAATCACACAAATTCGTCAACAAAAAGTTTGCCTAATCATTAAAAAAAAATGTTAGCTTGAAGAATTTAGTAGAAATAGATGAGACAACATGTGAAAAAGCTCTTCGTTTATGAGAAAGTAGACAAGTAGCAAAATTTGAGCAAAACGAGTGCCAAAATGCACAGAGGTAGCTGTGCTGGAGAATATTGTTTCTATTTCGTGTATGTTGGAGGAGAATGAAGAGAAATTGTCGGGTACTGGTATTAGCAAGGTAACCATTGAAATGCTAATTTCAATTGTATGGTTTGCAGTATGAATTCTTGATTTTACAAGGATTACTGGAATTGTACATTTACAGAATCTGGAGGAAAACCAATAGATCTTTTATCTTACATTAAGCTGGATATTCAACTATCTGATATGCAATTACCTTTCCTTCTGTAATTATAAAGGCTATGCTGTTCTTACCCGTGAGATCACACAATTCTGTTCCAGAATCTGATACTTGGATATTGTAAGATTCTCTCTCTATTGCATATATATAAAGTTTTTTTTGTTCACCAGAAAGTGAATCTTTTAAACCAACAAGGTTTGCCGTATACTTGTACATAAAACAAGGAATTTTTGCTACAACCTTCCTTGCCTTTATCTTAAGAAAAAATGAACTTACTCCTCTTTTGTCGCCCTTTTTTTTTTGGTACGTACGTAGTGGTTAAAAATGGACGATGGATGGATGGTCGGACTAATTTAAGAATCAAATTAACAACAGAAATGAAAAATACAAACATTTATTATCATCATCTTGTTCAGTCTAAAAGATAATTAAAGTCGGTACATGATTAATTAATTAAGAAAGCACACAAGCATACCAGAAGTACATAAAACAAAATAAAAGGCTAGCCGATGGTAAAATAATATATAATTACCTAGATTTCACTTAATTGTTGAAGGCTAGTTTTGCAGTAGCATGTCCAGTTTCGACACGGTATTGTTCTCCAATACCCATGTGAGCCATCAGCAGCCAGGCGTGCGTCAGAAGTTCCCCTCCCTGGCTCAATTGCTTTACGTGGTAGTTTGTCTTGCAGCTGACTGCAGCGTAGCTGAGCATCTCCACCCAAACTTTACTAATAAGACGCCACCTGTCGTCTTCTAGCATCAGATTCAGCTCCTTTGCTAGCCGGCATGCATCAAACAGCACCGACTTGCATCTGTCTCCTTTTACTTGTATTGGATCGACATCTGTCTGCACATCTAACAATTCTTGTCTTGCCTCTGCTTCAGTAAGCCCCTTCTTCTCTGCTCGAAAGAAAAGCTTGGCTTCAGCGCAGGTATCCTGGAATCTTATCTTTCCAATCCCAGCTGGCATCATAGATGGTTGCATGATTAGAAGGTACACCATATAGTTTGACATTATCAAACTAATTTCACGGTCTGAGTAGCTGATGTGGTTATTCCTACCACAGAAATTGAGGAGGCTCTTGATGTTCTCTACGACCCCTTGACTGGTCTCACTGTTTTCATTGACATTGCCATTGATGTGCTCTACAACCCCTTGACAAATCTTACATTTTCCATTCTCATCAACATGGATTTGCCCTACAACCCCTTGACTGGTCTCATCAACATGGATTTGCTCTACAACCCCTAGGCCATGGATGTGGAAGCAAAGATCTGTCGCAATATGCCATAGGAGAATGCTCTCGTCAAATTCCTTCTCAAAGGTCCATATCAAATGGCTGCATCCCTCCTCCTTGAGTGCTTTCTCTCCTTTGCAATATCTTAACTCCTTGAAATCAGCTGTGTGGTGGGCACACTCTGATTTTTTCTTAAGCTCATCAAATAAAAGAGCTTTTAACTCGCACGGTATTCCAACAGTGTGGACAAAAATAAAGTTATTCCATAACTCCTTCACCGTTTTCTCCAAAGATAACAGTACCTTCACCATTTTCTCCAAAGACAACTTCACAATCTTGTCCAAATATAACACCTTCACCATTTTCTTCAAAGATAACACCTTCACTATTTTCTCCAAAGATGACTCCACCAGTTTCTCCAAAGATAACTTCACCATTTTCTCCAAAGATGAGTCCTTCACTACTTTCACCGAAGATAACTCCTCCACCTTACCAGTGCCCAAAATCCTTCTAATCAAGGATTCTTCTTTGTCTCCAAGGGAAAGGCTGAGCAAATTGTACTGTCTCATGGAGTTTGACCATCTTGGTTTACCCTTAGAAAAGATACATGACACTGTGTAGGTAATACCACCTGCCAGTTTGTTTAAGTTTAGCCATCTATGTCTTGCAAGTGCGACTATCATCCAATCAGATGTTGTGATTAGAACAAGGGAAGTCAGTTCCATGAAAAGAGCACTGCCCAATAAAATATATGATATTACTATATCTGCATTTACATAGCCTTGCTTGTCACAATTATGAAATATGACAAAAGCAACCGAGATCATGCCCAGATGGATAAATCGCGAAATTCCGCCACATATACAACGGATATGAATTGCTTTGGTGTGAAACACATCATACAGGAACGAGAGCTCCATTTCTACCACTTTGAATGCATTAGATATAGTACTTCCCCAGAAATAGGTTTGGCTAATTTCCCGATCTTCGAAGGTGAGCATGAGATCTACCACAATAGGCTTGAATCTCTTAAAGGACTCATAGGCTTCAACTAACAGTTTTACATCACTATTACTTCTGGAAAATATGTCGTTGGAAGGCTGTGCTGCCTCATTCTTTTTTCTGACATATCCGCTTTGCCCGGCTTCCCTTCGCCAGATGTACTCCTGCATGAATTCAGCATAGTTTGGTCCAGGATCAGGATCCTTGACCAGCGAATCTCTCAGTTTATTCATGCTGGCAGCGCGAAGCGCCAAAGTTCTCTCTGCATATTTGACCAACCCAGTGATGAAAACAAGGACCACTGCTAGACGCAACCTAGGAATGGCCAACAAACCCAGCACCACCATGAAAGCTATGGTGGCCTGAACTACCAATCCGATGAGATGCCTCAACCAGAGCTCGTTGTCCTCAATAGAATACGATGTGATCATGTCGGGTCTGCCGAGGTGGAGGAGAAGAAAAGGAGCCCAAAAGGTCGTCAGATCGCCATCACCACTGCCTTGTTCGTTTTGTTTCTTGAGAATGTGGCCGAGTGCCAAGATGGCAATATAATCGGCTGCCTGGTAGAAACACCAGAGAAGGACAATGAGGGGTTTCCGAGCAGTGCGTTTTCTCCAGGGAGACAAGAAAACCAGGCCAAATTGCAAGCCCAGGCTTGCCAGCACGAGGAATCTAATTTCTTCGGCATTCCAAAACCTCTTCCAGCTATCCTTTATGATTTCGATTTGCATGCTGGCTTAATTTTTGACCTCTTTCTTCCAGCACAGTCTGGGATCAGATCCTCCCTAGCTACTTCACAAAGAGATCGATCCATGTTTCAGTTTACGGCGGATAAATTAATATGCTTAATAATGTATTTCAAATATTATCAGAAAAATTAGCTATATACGGTGAACTAGCTACAATCATTAATGTCCATAATTTAATTTGCTCTGTACCTTGTGCATAGAATGAAGCTCAATGGGGGGCCGGCCGGCGGTGGCACAGCCAAGTATGTGTGACTGTTGACAAAGGATCGATGACCGGCGCTTCAATTCAATCAATTAGCTAGTTATTGCTCCTTTACGTAGAATTGTTTTTGTTTGTTTTTTTCATCTTCGTTGTCATAGATCACCCCAGCTGCTTCTAACTTCTAAGGTTAAATTTGAAGTCAACAAAGGGCGAAGTATAATATTCCTCGAAGAACAAAAAATAATGATAACGTACCTATGCCTCATTTTATTATTATTACTATTTTTTTGAATGAGAGACATCTTTTTCAAACTCCTTGTTATTACAATAAATGATTCTCTCATCCAGATTTCGAATCCACGTCTCCCACACAGCGAGCGTTACCCTTTGCCACTAGACAAGGGCTAATTATTTTTTGAGTAAAAATAAGAGTCATACCCTTATTTGATTATATTATGTTTAAAAAGTTAAAAAGGAATTTGTAACTACAGTGTTTTGAAAAAGAAGCTCAAAAGAATTGAGCTAAGAGAAAAACAAAAACAGAGTGAAGAAAATAAAATAAAATAAAAATATATCAAGCCATCTTAAATAGGTCTTTATCAACGCATCACCATGGAATACAGCTTGCCTCGCCAAATTCTTTAGCTCTTAACTTGCTCCCATCATCATGTATCTCCATTGTGCATCTACTTGCTCCAAGGGCTGGTTCTTATACCTCATTTTATTAATTGACCGATTATAAATAAAATTATATCCTACAATTGCCATACAACCTTATTTATGTCTTCTAACTGTAATTTAAATTATTCAGGTTAGTAAAACGGGTAGTACATGCCATTTTTCAATATATTGAGAACATGTTGAGTGGTTCAGATCGATGTTCGGATTTTGTAATCGCAAAAACTAAGTCGTTATAACTTAGATTGAAATTCTAAAGTTATGACATTAGCCGGACTAACACCGTCTTTGAAGTTTCGGCTGCTATTTTGCATGCATAGAAAGGAACTGCAACACTCTATCTTGGGCATTGAATTCAATATTAACTTTGTAGATTAAAAAATCCTCGAGCTCAAACAGGATTATTATTTTTCTGTTTTGAATCACACGGTCCGGAAGTGAGGAGCACAAGTCTGCTACCTAGACACGAATAGCAGCAGATGCGGCCATCTGCTCTAAGATTAGATTATTTTTCTCTCTCCTTATTTTTGTAAACCAACCTCTATCATCTATGCACATTGCCGATAGGCGATTTTTCAAAGTCAAAGGTCCAGTTCATTGGGACAGGGAGACTTAATTAATTGGTAGAGCAAAACGAGACGGGCTTGCATGTGCAATGTGCACACTTTCCCGAGTGTTGACAATTTATTTTGTTGCAGCTTGATTACCTACTATGATTTATTCATTGTTGTAGTATTTTTATTACCTTTCGTGTAATATAGCATTGCTACATTGACAAAAACACCTATAGAGACACCTGAGATAACTCGTTACACGCTTAGCATCACAGATCCTCGAGCAAACAAGAGAAATAATTAAAGAAGAAGAGGAAAACCTATAGCAGCACAAATTGTCGAGATCTCTAGTTCTCTACTGCTTTCAAACATTTTTTCTCTTGATCTGTTTTCCTTTCTCATTCAACCTAGAGCAAGCAATGGCAAGCATGCTGATATCGGGTCTGATACCTCTCCTGCAACAGCCTGGATTGATGCTCGAGATGGAGGAACAGCGCCAGAAGCTGCTCAAATTTTTCACTGATGCCCTTCCCAAGCTCGCTGATGCCGAATTACGCACTGAAGCTGAACCCAATGTCAGAACCTGGCTTGATGATCTCAACGCAGCGGCATATGAAGCTGACGACATAGTAGATGATTTCAGATATGCGAAGCTCCAGGCAGAGGCTGAGGCCGACGGCTGCCGGAATCAGAATGGTGACAGAGTAAGGGCTGGTCTCTTCCTCTTATCTTGTTTTAAGACTAGTAGAATTAATCGGAGTGGGGCGCTGCAAGGAATTGAAAATAGAATTAGTAGTATTGTTAATAAAATTGATGACCTGGACGAAAGGATGAGAGCTTTCAACTTTCGACCAGGTCAGGAGATAAATATAACATCTCTAGAAAGGCCGCAACAGCTGAATTTCTCAAGTCCGACAGAAATTGTTGGAAGAGATGAAGTAATTAGAGCAGTTAAGAATATAGCCCAAGACCCAGATCATGATATGCTCAAAATGCTCTCCATCATATTTTTGGGTCCACAAGGAATAGGCAAGACTGCCTTGGCTCGATTCCTATGCAACCATCCCGTTATGAAAGCAAAGTTTAAATGTGTAGTATGGATTGATGTTGGATCTGAATTTAACATTGGTAAAATCACAAAATCCATAATTGATCAAGTAATAGGGAAAGACTGTTGCATATCCGAAGGTGATACAGATTTACTAGAGCTTCGCCTTTCTCAAGAAGTACATTGGAGGAGCTGCATTGTTGTATTCGATGATGTGCGGACTGTTCGTAAGGAACTGATATTGAAATTCAATGAGTTGATACGAACTAGTGAAAGAATGAAAATTATGTTAATAGTTACGACCACTTTTCAAGAAGTTGCACAGATGTTCGATATTGGGACAATCATTTATGTACTAAAACCTTTTAAGAAAGCATTTTGGGATGGTGATAACGATAGACGGATCAATCTGTATAAGAAAGAATTTGTTGGTGATGATAACGATGCATGGAATCTGTATTGTATGAGAGAACATTGGGATGATGCTAATGATGGATGGAATCTGTTTTGTAAGAAAGCATTTTGGGATGATGCTAATGAAACTTGTCCAAAGATATTAAAATTGATGGGCAAGAAAATTGTTGTCACATGTGGGGGATCACCTCTAGCACTGAATATGATGGGTGGTCTGATGAGGTTCAAGAAACAGCCTGAAGAATGGCGACGAGTAATCAACCAATTGGAAAATTATACTGTTGATGGTGTCGCAACTGTTGAGAAAATTATCAAGGTGTGTTATGATAACTTATGTTCTCAAGTTAAGCAATGCTTTGCATTTTGTTCTCTCTTTCCTGAGGGCCATTACATGGACAAGGAGGTTTTGATCAAACTCTGGATGGCCAATGGTCTATTATTGCCTTCAGATGGATCAAGATCGACACCTCCTGAAGAAAATGGTCTCATTGTTTTCAATGAGCTTGCCTCGAGGCACTTCTTCGAAGATGTTAAACTCATCCATGGAAATTATTCATACGAGAACAAACATGGATACCATAGTAGAGTAACATGCAAGTTGTTGGACGTTATTCGTAAGCAGGCAGTAATTGCTGCAAGAGAATTTGCACTGCAAAACCCTTACCTGTTATCTATTTCTGGTGATTCACAAGTAGATATTCCTATCTTGTTAGAAAACAATCCAGCTGTGCGTACCTTGTTGTCCCCAGGTGATCCCTTTATTAGAAAAGTTAATTTCAGTAAAGTGCCCAGAGCAAACTCCTTGAGAGGGATGCACTTGCACTCTGCTTTATTTCAACCGGATCTTTTGGTACTGAAATATATGAGACACTTGCGATATCTCGATCTATCCGGAAGTAGAATAAAAAAATTACCGGAATCCACAAGCTTATTATACTTCCTACAAACTTTAAATCTCTCGAAATGTTTGCTCCTTTACCAGCTTCCGGAAAATATGAAATATATGAGGAGCCTAAGGCATCTCTACATCCATAAATGCCCCAAGCTAAAGAAAATGCCAGCACATTTTAGGCAGCTCAGTAACCTACAGACCCTCACAACTTACATTGTTGGAGAAGAAAATGCCGGCACCGGCATTGATCAAATAAAGGGCTTGCATCTCAGTGGTTTGCTTGAGTTGTATAACTTGCATAAGGTGAAAACTGTAACAATTGCAAAAGAGGCTGATTTGGTTTCAAAGACAAATTTGGATAGACTGACTTTAAATTGGGGTACTGAATCACTAGTTATGTCAAAAAATAATAATGATTTGGGAGTATTGGAGACTCTACAACCTCACACCCAGTTGAAAGTGTTA
Organism: Carex myosuroides; assembly: GCA_028015225.1. NCBI lineage: Eukaryota > Viridiplantae > Streptophyta > Magnoliopsida > Poales > Cyperaceae > Carex > Carex myosuroides. The sequence goes on from CM051465.1 coordinate 2,951,088, forward strand.
AAAGTACAACAATACAGGGGCCGTGAATTTGCAACTTGGCTTGCCCATCCAGTGGAAATGGGTTTCGTAAATTTTGTTGAACTTCATTTGATTGGTTGCTCACAATGCGAGACCCTTCCTGCAGTGTGGAAGTTGCCGTCCCTTAGAGTTCTCTGCTTGAAGCACATGCCGAGTTTGACTTGTATATCTCGTACTAATAAGAAAGATAGCTCGGAGCAATTTTTCCCAAGCCTCAAGAGGCTGGTATTGGTTGGTCTGAAGAAGTTGGAAAGGTGGAATGAAGTACTTCATACAAAAATAGGAGGAGGAGAAATAGAAGAAGAGGAGGAGGGAGGAGAAACAGAAAAAGAGGAAGGAGGAGAAATTGAAGAAGAGGAGGAAGGAGGAGAAACAAATGAAGAGAAGGAACGAGGAGGAGGAGCCATGTGCTCAAACTTGGAAACCACTTTTGAAGAAGTCATAATATTCCCCGTGCTTGATCAATTGGAAATCACCAGCTGTCCAAATCTGAAAACCATGCCACGTGTTCCTCAACTTAAACACATAACCGCAAGTATTGAAAATTATAGGTTGCTCTGGTCTGTCACAAATGTAATTACTCAGGAGAGCTTAGTTGAAGAAGCCAACATTGCAAAAGCAAGTAGTGCTGGTAATGAGCCATTTCCAGCATTAGAAGAAGAGGTGGAGGAGAGACTGGTCAGGAATAAGCTTAGAATATTGCGAATGGATTCAACTAACAGTTTTTTCATGCCTGCAATATTACCGCGTTCACTGTTGGGTGTCTCAGGTCTATGGAGATCATTTGATTACCTTGAATATTTGGATATTATTAATTGCAACACTCTTGTTTCCTGGCCTCTTGAATTTAGATACCTGAAAAGATTGATAAGGCTGTCAATCCGAATGTGCCCAAACCTAACTGGCGAACTTCCTGCCCAGGCAGAAAATAACATATCGCTCTTTCCTGAGTTGAAAAAGCTAGAATTCTATGGATGCAGTTCTTTAAAACAAGTTCCGAAATGTGGAGGTGGTCTACTCGATGTTTTGGAACTAGACGAATGTCCTCAAGTCAAGTCGATTTCAGGCATAAAGCAGGTGAATATGTTGTACCTCTCATGCATAAGTTGGACCTCTTTGCCGAGTTGGTTACCAAAAATTAAAAAGTTGGGAACTCTTTGGGTGTCTGAATGCCCAAGGGTGAAGGAACTACCTGGAGGTGAATGGCTCTCTTCTCTTAAAAAGCTTAAGATTTCAGAGTGCCCTGACCTTGAAAAATCCTGCAAAGAGGAACCCTACTCTTCTTTAATCTCACAAATTGGAAAAAAGGATGATGAGAGCGATGATGCAATCTCACAATATTGGCTAAACTACAAGGTACATAGCTCTTCCTTTCTTGTCTATGTAAATATTATTGAATCCTTTCCTTTCTACAAAAAAAATTGAGCCTTTATTGATTCATCTTATAACTAACAAGAGTTTATATATTGGAAAAATGAATTTTCAGGGTTGACGTTAACTTCCTACAAGGCTAATCAGTACTCTCTGCTGGATGGTGCTTCTAGTTATAGGTATTTAATTAAACCTGATAGGTCCCAATTAATGATGATTTCCAGTACCACTTATCATTATTTTACTGTTATTTTATTTTTATTTTTCTTGTTTCTTAATTAGATTCCTCAAATGAGTACATAGTTCATCATACCACACCTATTCTAATCCTAGGTCCTATGGTACAAAAGGTTATGACTAGTTCCCTTTAAGTAGCCTACAGAAAAAGTATATATATTGCCGCTGTGCGCGACCAGAAAGGGACTACGTATCTGTTCAGAGTTCAGAGTTCATTCGCTAATTTTAAGTGATTTCAAGAACTTGTATTTTATTTTGTGAACTTAATTGATATTTTTTCTGTCACTTTCATGATGGGAACGAACACCTGACGTGTCTAGAACATGTGGCAGAGCCGCAGAGCCTTGCCACATAGTTTCAGTAGATGTCGAAAGCTGACAAACCCAACATAGATTAAGATATGTTTACCTCAACTACTCTTTCGCAGTTTATCAAGGGCGTCAGCTGGTTCTTTTTTTTTTTTTTCCTCCAAGATTTTAGAAGAGCAGGAAGTGATCAGTGCCTCTTTAGGAAAAGTGAGTATGTTTACCTCCCATAGTTCCATATCTCTTTCTCTTTGGAAAGCTAGCTGTAAAGCTATTGTATTTCACCAGGTAATGTTTTATATATCCAGCTTTAGTATGGAAGGAGGGAGCCAGAAAGCGGCCTTCTCGGGGCGAAAAACACCTAAAATGTGGCGCATCGAAACCGACCATCACACACATCGATTGAATAATACCAACTCAGCAATCTTCAAACATATTAAGGGCAGGAGTATCAGTTGCTTGCTTTGTAATATAAAGTAGGCTGTGAGCTTAACTTTTTTTTTTTTTTTTTAAGAAAGTGGATAAAAACCCACCGATTTCGTTACGAAGTGATACATTTACATACTAAATTTGTAAATTTTTTAGTTACACTAATTTGTAATTTTTTTAGTAAGGTTAATTAATATGCATCATTGGTTTTGTGCTCCAATTATGCTCCATATTTTGTTCTCCGTTTGTAAAGTTAGAACAGTCGATTTGAACTGCTCAACATGATTTTCATATTAAAATGTGTTTGGAGACCAAATTTTATAATTTTTGAATTTTTTTTACTATTTTTTTAGATAGGTACAAAATTATTATTTTCAAAAGATTCTAGACCATCCAAAACAGTGATTTTGTACCTATCTAAAAACATAGTAAAAAAAGTTCCAAAAAAAATAAAATTTGGCCTCCAAACACATTTTAATATGAAGATCACGTTAAGCGTTCGCATCGACTGTTCGGATTTTGAAAACAGAGTTAAAGATGTGGAGCATGATTGAAGCACAAAACCAATAGTGTAACCCTACTCTAAATTTTTATAGTTAAATTAGTATAGAATATTTATGCAACTAGAACTACCTGGAGGTGGATGGCTTAGATTTTATAATTTTGTTAGAATGGAAGAAAAAAAAGGGACGGTTCATGATGATTGATTATCAATTAATACAGTCGGCTAAAAACATGAAAATGAAATTTGTGATATAAAATATCTCAACGTCTATAACAAACTAATCTCACATTTTAATAGACAAAATTTAAGGCCAAGGAGGGATCCTCAATAAATCTAACACAAGGATATTATGAAAACCAAAAACAATCTTATTTTTGGCAATTCTAATGCCTCTTTAACCATTACAATCTCTATCTTTAAATCAATATAAACATGCTTGCGCATCGTTAGATATATAAACTATCACATTTCATGCCATTTGAATTTTTTTTAATACATCAAATATCATTAGATAACCCAACTTTTTTGAAAAGTTCAAATTCTTTGATGGACATAACTACACATGCATCACATTTTATCACTTTTTATAACAATAATAGATATGATGTCTAGAAAACCCGATTCTTATTTCAACTTTATGTTATTGCACTTTTCAATGACAGCAACATTAAACACACATAAAAATATTTTTAAAATCATTGACAACAAATAGGAAACTGACACTTTTAACTTAATTAAAAAACTAGAATTCTTGTCTCAGTCTGAGACTTGCAGCCAAAATAAATCCAGCTTGGTGTACTTTTCTACTATATGAAAAATACTTCTAGAGAGAGAAACTGAGATTAAACAGATTATCTACACTTGAACCCAAAAGAAATAACAAGCAAGAATTTTGAATTGAATTTGTCACGTTTGAAAGAAAAAACAAGCAAAAATTTGAATTGAATTTGTCATGTTTGGTACATGTGTTGTACCTTAATATCTCCTGTACGGTGACAGTATAATCTCTCTCACATGATTTGATTGCTTAGCTGGAAAAAATCATCATAGTTTGAATTCTAAACACAGAAATCTATATAAAAGAAAAATAATGTACATACAAAACTCAGGCACATTGCATTCAAATCAGCTTTGTAATGGATTTACTGGTATTAACATGCCCTTTTTTCTGTCAGGATAGTCAATTTTCGTGTTTTCATGGGCCCACAGCATGATAAACCACAAATTTAACCGTAACTTATTCGGGTTGTAATTTCTCAGGTTCCATCACACAAACACACAATAATTTAAAAACTCATTCTTTTGCATGTTAAAAATCAATCAAAATTTAGTAGAATTACCCTATAAATTTCTTTTAGATCTACTTGCATTTGATATATAGGATTCGAGTTTCCTACTGAGGTGGAGAGATTGCTGATATAGATTTAGATCTAGCCCCTCTACCATCCTCCCCACACGAGCTTGCAATAGCACCTACAAAAATATAAAATAAAACAACAATTTAGTAACTAAAAAATTAAAGCATGACATTACAAGCAATAACCCAAGTTAAATAGAAGCTTAATTGATAACAGATACATACATCGTTGGTATTGAAACCAATAACTAGTTCACCAATGAACTGGTACAAAGAACCAGCACAGAAAACTAGGTCGGTCAAATGCTGTGTGTCGATTTTCAATCTGACATTTCCATCACTGATCTCAGCAATTCCAGTCTCAGCTTGATAAGCTTCAAGCCTGGACAAATTAATAAAACAACTATCAGTATTATTACCTTAATATACAGCACCGTACTGGTACAAGGTGGTATGTTAATACATGAAACTAAAAATTACCAGAGGTAATTGTGTATTGTTTGAAAAAATGAAAAGGAAATGAAATGAAGAAAGATTAAAGGGGATGAGTGTTCTAATTCACCTTCCTGTAACTCGAAGGGATTGACCATGCTTGAAAAATGGAGAAGAAGGTTCGAATTCTCGCAAAAGTACAGGAACACCAGGCTTTATTCCAGAACCAGCCATCTAATCTTTATGTGAAAGAGCAAGAAAAGATTTCGTTAAATTGGGGCAAATTTGACTGGAGTTGGTTTTTAACAATTGAAGTTGAATACTTGATCGTGCTAAATAAATATCATATGTAAGTGCGATTTGAAATGAGGAAACTAACCTTGTGATTGCAATTTTGCGAGTGCGAGAGTGTAGAGAGAGAGAGTATACGAACTGGAGAGACCGAGAGAGAGAGAATGATTCGGGTCGCTCCTCTCCAGTTTGTCAATTCATGGTCTAAAACAATGCGAGGTAAAATTGGGCCAATGGGCTGCGAAACTTAATATTGGGCCTTTGACACTCTCCATCTGTACTACATAATATAATAAAGCAAGCCCATGTCCGTTTTATCTAACTTTCCTTTAATTATTCAATGATTTTTCTTTTTTCTCCATGTTGTATCGTCCGATCTGATGTGTCAAGTATATCCATCTATCAACTTACTAATCTACTGCCAATGGGCCCCATCAACTTCAACGAAACATCCGGAACTTCGGGTAAAGTCCCTACGGTACTCCAGCCGAAACTCATTTTGGTACCTATTTAGATCACAGGGATCCGCTTCAATATTCGTGTAATATTATATCGGACAATAGAGATCTCATTCTACACGGATTAGTACCTTACTGGATATGAAATCCATTCAATCAATCAGACTCACATCCACCTCTGAAACCTGTGAAGAATCGATTGATTTCCCAAACCTTGGTGGCATCGCAACAATGGAATTGAAGGTTCTAATTTCAATTTCAAGTAGAAAAAGATAGGTCTCTGATGATGCTGGCATGGCAATGGCAAGAGATGTTTTGAATAGCTACACCTTGCGCAGGGTTCTTCTATCCAATTCCCATTGGTTCTCTTCTCTCCCTCTCCCTCTCCCTCTCGCCTCTCTCGGATCAAGCCTTGAAGAATCCAATCATGGGGTGGATACAATGATTCATGAGTCTAATAGATCTATTGAGTTTACTGATCAAAAGGGAGATTGCATCAGTTCTAGCACTTGCATGTGAGCATTATTATTATGTTTATTCTCAATTTGGTGTCTCAATTTTAAGTCCAAACAATCGATTTGAACCGTTCAACATTGTCTCTGTATGAAATTGTACTTGTAGATCAAATTTTATATTTTTTACAACTTTTTTACTATTTTCTTGTGTAGATTGAAAATCACTTCATATAAATATTCTACACCATTCAAAAGTAGTGATACCTATCTAAAAAATTGCTAAAAAATTTATAAAAAATGTAAAATTTAGTTTGCAAGTACACTTCCATATGAAAATTTAGTTTGCGCTATGGATAGTACATAGGCTCACTCATTTTCTAAATTATTTACTTATTTATGAACTAATTTGTTTCTTTTAATTCTTTTCTGATGCTTGTTGTAGGGACAACTATCAATGGAGAAGACAGGAAACCCTACGCTCAAAGCAATTCTATAAAAACCTTTCCTTCGAAAGGAATCAAAGGATTGATTCTACGGGTGGTTTATCAGACACGCAAAGTCATTCTTACACTACATCTAGCACCGATCTAGAAAAAATAAATTTTTCAAGACAGGTGCTAGGAGATACTTTTCTTTGCTCGATTATTTTTGCACTGTATTTATTTATCTCTAAAAGTATTGTCTTTGACCAAGTTAACTATTCGGTACAATGGTAACAGCAATATACCATTGGTGTCGGGCTTTTGCAAAATCAAAACTATTTCAGATTAAAAACTGAAAAAAATCAAAGTTTCAATTGATGGTAAACGTCAATTTCAGTTGATTTTTTCTTCAAAAACTATTTTTTTTTTTAATAATTGGAAGATGGTGGACTAAAATGCAACATTTAACAGTTTTATAGAGGGCTTCCCAAATATGTAAAGATAGTAGAAGTGGGACCAAGAGATGGGTTGCAAAATGAAAAAGGCATCGTACCGACATCTGTCAAGATCGAGCTAATTAAAAAATTGGTTTCTTCAGGATTGTCTGTTATAGAGGCTACAAGCTTCGTCTCTCCTAAGTGGGTCCCACAGGTAAGAACTTAGTAGAATCCTCTAATTGTTTGTCCTGTGTTTCATTGCAAATTCAACAAATTGAGGATGATATCGTGCCACTGTTGCATAATTAAAGTATTTGGGATACCAAAATTACATTTTATTGTAAATTTTTTAATGGCATCTGCGAAATTGGTAAATCCAGTGCGTAATTGACTTTTTTTTTTTTAATCATAGCTCGCTGATGCCAAGGATGTCATGGCAGCAATACAAAATGTGGATGGTGTCAAATTTCCCGTTTTGACTCCTAATCTCAAAGTAAATATTCGTAATAATAATCTCAGTATTTTATTTTGGTATTTTACAAACAGTGGCAGGGTGACATTCTAAGGTTGTGTGGTCAATTGACACCAATGAAAATTAGAAAACTCTATTCTAAGGGAAACCTAAATACTAGGATAATTACTTAATTGACCCTGTTAAAATAATTATTTTATTTCGGTTTCTGTTTATTTTAATCAGTTTGCATACTGGCACGACCGATACACTGGCATTCTGAACTGCACTTTACAAAGTTTTTTTTTTTTTTTTTTTTAATCTTTCTCAATGGTTATTAGTTTTGTTGCATTAGGGATTTGAGGCTGCGTTGGCATCAGGTGCCAAAGAAGTTGCAGTCTTTGCTGCTGCTTCTGAGTCATTTTCTCGGTCAAACATAAACTGTACCATTGATGAGAGTCTTCAGCGGTATCGTGATGTCACACTTGCTGCCAAACAACATGCAATTCCTGTTCGTGGGTAAGCCACATCTCTCTCTCTCTCTCTCTCAGTGACACACACACACACACGCAAACTGTACCATTGATAGTTAACTTGACCATGTAATTTTCGTTTTGCACTTGGGTGTTTCTTGCAAATTACTTTGAAAAAAAGGAAAATATTGGGTCTATTAGAGAAAACTAGTTTAACTAGACAGTTTTTTTTTTAAATATGGCACAAAACAAGATATAATGGAACTAAGTTGTTATAATATGTTAGGTATGTATCTTGTGTTGTCGGTTGCCCGGTAGAGGGGCCCGTACCTCCTTCAAAGGTGGCTTATGTGGCAAAAGCGCTGCATGAGATGGGTTGCTTTGAGATTTCTCTTGGTGATACCATTGGGGTCGGTACTCCTGGTATGCATAATTCTTGTTTAATTTTCAGTTCTTAACAGTTGACAGTATTATTAATTTTGCATCGAGAGTCATGCTTGCATGAATCTCAAAACTGACAAAAGACTGGTGTTTACAGTGTGTGAAGTTTTGACTATTTAAGAGGTCAAACTCGAAAACAGCACTGATCTATCACCTGAATCCTTTTTTACCAAAAAAAAATGCATATGACTATGCAAAATCTCAATAGATGGTGTATTTTTATTAATATGCAGTTTACAATTATATAGCATACAAAATGCATTACATTATTTGTATTTGTATTTAAAATTGTCTATTATAGAAGTGGCATAGAGCATTAACAAGACTGCAAGATATCATTATATCAAAGCAAAAATGTATTATTTTATTTATACTGAAATGTAGTCACTGATTTCATATATTTACTTGTGTGAAACAGGTACAGTGGTTCCAATGCTAGAGGCTGTGATGGCTGTGGTACCATTAGAGAAATTGGGAGTGCATTTCCATGACACCTACGGCCAATCTCTCTCTAATATTCTCATCTCTCTCCAGGTGCTATATAGTCTTTTAAATTTTTATCTTGTTGTCCTTATTGGAGTTTTGTTTTAGTGAGGCTATGGTACTATGCATAGTGCGGATTGATCCATACTACGGATCAATATTTGTATTTCGAAAGTCTAAATAGTCGATCTGAACGTTTTAACATGATTTCCGTATGAAAATGAGTAAATTTTACATTTTTCAGAATTTTTTACTATCTTTTAGATATGTAAAAAATCACTACATTTGAATGGTTTAGAATTTTTAGATCAAGTGATTTTTTACCTATCTAAAAACATAGTAATAAAATTCTAAAAAATGTCAAATTTGATCTTCAAGTTTATGTTTTACGGAGTTCATGTTGAACGGTTCAGATCAATTGTTTGGACTTTGAAATTGGAGATATTGATCCGTTGTATGGACCATTATGCACTATGCATAGTGCCATAGCCTCATTTTTTTTTTTTTTACTAATTTAAATATTAACTGATAAAAGGGTACCATTAACACTCCTATTGTTAGAAGTTTTTTACTAATTTACATATTAACTGTTTAAATAGATGGGAATAAGCATAGTAGACTCATCAGTAGCCGGTCTGGGTGGGTGCCCATACGCAAAAGGTGCGTCAGGAAACGTAGCGAGTGAGGATGTAGTGTACATGCTCAACGGATTAGGGATCAAAACCAATGTCGATTTGGGGAGACTGATGTCAGCTGGTGAATTTATTTGCCGGCATTTGGGACGACAGTCAGGATCAAAGGCAGCTGTTGCTTTGAGCAGATCAACTGCTAACGCTTCAAAATTATGATTAAATGGTGTAATTCTGATAGATTGTAATCTGGTGGATAAAATTAGTTCAAAGCATGAAAAATTTCTAGTTACACATGAAATAAGCCCCTCGTTGGAGGATTATGTTGCCAGTTTCAATTTAAATGAAATCTGTTTTGTTTACTTGAGGTTTTATTTTTGTAAATATAGTGGAATATATTTTTTGGTTTCTGTTGCTGGTATGCGTGGGTATCCTCTACGGTACCAGACCACATAGAATACTCCAAGATGAGCCAGAATCACTTCGGAGCCTATTTGGAATATAGGCGGGTTTGCTTTGAGATTCGTGCCAGAATAAAACAGACAACTCAGATCTCATCCGACTCGGTCCGGTACCATGTTCATTGTCATGGCACCGAATACTTTTTACCAGCATATAGAATCAAGTAAATGATGAGTCAATTTTATTTCTATGCCTTTGTTACTTTTCCAAATATAGCCGTTGCACATGCTATGCACATGGATGGCAAGAAATAGCAATGCTCTGTGAAATAACATGCATTGCAATTATTGAACTTGTTTTACTGTTATGTTGATGGTTGTAATTTTTTTTTTTTAAATTGGACTCTCTAATTAGCATTTGTAAATTAAGTGCTTTATAAAAAAAATACAAATGTAATTTAAGGTTTAATTGTTTTATTTATTTTTTTATATTAAACTCTGTATTTGGTTTCAATATTCAAAAGATATCAGTTGCATTTAGCCCTTCTTTTAAAAAAACAAAAAACAAAAAACAAATTGTTAGGTTGTGTTTCTTTTTAATATGTTAACTATGTGAATTTCAGTTTAAAACTATTTTTGAAATGCTAGAATTCTTGAAATATATTGGGCCAGGATTGCATAACTAGGCAAAGCAGGATAAATAGTAAGGTGTAGGGGTGTTCATCGGTTCGGTTCGGTTGAAACCAAACCGAACTAAGCAAATCAAAATTATAATTCGGTTTTAAAAGGCAAACCGAACCGAACCATTAAACCAAAAAAACCGAAAACTAATTCGGTTCGGTTCAAAACCGACTAAACCGGACCCAATGAACAATTTTATGATTGTTTTTTGAATGAGTCATAATTTTATGATTGTTTTTTGAAATATTAAGTATATTTTTGTAAAAAATTTTGAGAAAAATATAGAAATAGAAACATAATTTTAAGTTTAAGTAGATTTTATAAAAATTTTAAAAATAAAAACATAAACCACTGACTCCACTTGGCTTTGCCCCTTTGGGTGTAAATATTTTGGAGATCATTATCATTTTAGATGCAAGGTCCTTTTTGTAATAATTAATTTCTGACGCAAACTTATAAAATAAAGAGTTCACAATGAATCTGACACAAGCGCAATTGTTGACCTGTTATAACTGGATCCGTCCATTTGTTTAAAATGGAGAGGATCCGAACTACCTCTTTATGAACCAAATGGTATCAAATGCATCAGAGAAATGGATTTTAGTACCAAAAAAAGGATATTCTCAGAGATTGAAATCTATTATCAGATTTGAATAAAAAACAAGGAACAAAGGTATTAGTGAATTGACCATAATAACCTTATAGTTATGTTAGCGTATTAAATATGACAACTTCAAATCCATCACTAACTCATATTTCAAGAATGATTTAATAGTCAATTATATATGATTAGTTGAGTACGCAAATAATAAGCTGTACAACGTTGAAATAGCCTAATTTTTTTAGTTACCACTCTAAATTTTCAAAAAATTCTGATCTTATCACCGCTTTAAGAAAAATTCAAAACTTAACACGTGCGCACACCTAGTCTGCGCACTATTTTGGTGGTTTTTTTTTTCTGTTATGTCCTCTTTCTGCACATAACAATAGAATTTGGTGTGCATACTTGGTTTGCGCACACTCCACAAATAATGCGCAGACTAAGTCTGCGTACGTGTTAAGATCTGAATTTCCAAATAAGCGGTGATAAGGTCAAAATTTGAAAGTTTAGGGTGGTAACTAAAAAAAATTTCAGTTTAAATAGTTACAAAAAATTAAATATTAATCACACCAACAGTAAAATAAGTTAATATGAGAGACCGTATCTTTTATTTTTTTTTATAAAATTGGAAACAAGCTCACCGATTTCATTGAAATCAAACAAAAAAATTTGTTAGAAAAAGGAACCAAATATATTAACTACGTATAGAACTTAAAAAAAAAAAAAATAGAAATGTATAAAATTACTTGTCTTAAACTCCACGGCAGGAAATTTCATGCTTGCAAGTAATAACCACCTCTTTTTAATCATATAAATATCATTTATGCCCATAAATACACCCCTCATATCTCAAATGAAAGATACATCTCTTATAATATGGAGATTTGCAATCACTAATGCGCTAAATAGATCAAATTTCTATTGGGTGGGTTAAGGGAAAGTGACCCGTTACATAAATGTTACACATTGAAGGACACAACAGATCCCATTTCATACACCACATATTTGAAGGATGTTTTAGTAACAAAACAATCAACTACCAATGAACCAGGAAAACAAAATTCATATTATTCAATTTATCCTTTTAATTTGAATACCATCTATGTGCAGACAGACCCACTTAAAATTTGAAATTTCAAATTCACCATGATGCATGTACTGGTTTGTACTGGTTATTTCTGATGTGCATGTCTCCCTGTCTGTATCTGCAAACACAGGCAGGGGTGTTTATCGGGTCCGGTTTAATAGATTTTAAACTTAATTGAGAGAGTTTAGATTAAATGTTAAGTTTTTTTGGTTAAATGGATCAGTTCAGTTCATTTTTTAAAAACCAATTAATTGTTTGGTTCGATTAGGTTTAGAAATTTGTAAAACTAGTTAATTAGATCGAACAGACTGAAATTTTTAAACTCGTCCCCTGTCCAAAACTAACATCTGAAATATTCAAAAAACACGACACAATATATATTGCTTGGTTTGGTCTAAAACCGGTTAGATCGAGCCAAACAAAATTTGTATATCCATCTTAAAAAAATAACATCTTAAAAAAATAAGAAAATAACAATAAATAACAAAAAATGTTTATTTTTATAATTATTTTCTTGTTTTGGTTTAACCGAACAAAAATTTAGTTGGGTTTGTTCAGTTCAGTTTTAATTCAGTTAATAAATTTATTTCAGTTGGTTTGATTGTATTTTTGAAAACCGAATACAATTTTAGTTTGCTTATTTTATTTTGGTTTTAACCGAACCGAACCTATGAACACCCCTACACACTGGCCCAGATCCTCTTCAAAATTTGAGTTTGTATCTGGACTGTTTGATTAGAATCCTATAAATACGGTGTAGTTTACGGATGTTATATTGAGTTTTTTTTATTTGTTGTTGATGGCAATAAAATGTACCCATTAATTTTGTGTTTTGTAAGTGAAGTAAAATAAAACAAAGTATATATAAAATGAGGAGAGTTCAAATGCCTTCAATTTTTGTGCCTTCATCATGCCTCTATTTTTAAATATTTTAATAACTCAAAATTTAAAACTTAAAAATCGAAATAAAACTGTTAGATATGATCTATCATTTTATATACGCACGTGTAAAAATTATGATAGTTCAACTTTGTTGTACTTGTAAAAACGTAGTGATGTAGATAATTTCTAGACGTTCATTTCTCAACTTATTAATTCACATAAAAACAAAATTGAAATGTGAAAATCATATATATCATATGTAACGGTTTTATTTTGACGTTTATATTTTAAAGTTTGAGTTATTAATGTTTTAAAAATAGAAGCATGCTGGAGGTACAAAAAAATAGAGACATTTGAACCCTTTCATACAAAATTACTTTAAGCGGTAATATTTGATAGTAGGTAAATGAGGAAGTAGTATTAAATAAAAGATTAAATTTTTTTCATTTCTTTAAAGGATCCGACTAATTGTCCCCAAGCTTCAATCCCCGGATTATCCCCAAAAAAACTGTCATTTGACTTGCGCGAATACTGTAAAACTCTGCAACCAATACTGTAACTTCAACGACAGATCATGTATAATAAGAAGTTTAAAAGTCTAACAATCCAAGTTAGTTGGAAGTGGTCCCCAAGTTAGTTGCAAACAGTTAGCAACTTGCAAAGCCACTGTACTTCCGGCTGTACTTGAAAAATTGACGGCTTCTAGAAGGTTTCACAAACAAACCCAAAATTGTGCAAAATTAATTTTTTTGCATCAAATTTTATATTTTTATTTTATTTTTTTCGTATTTCTCTTTTTTGTTCAGTTATTAATATTTGTATATCGATCTATATCATGTAAAATAAGGTTTACATACTGTAAAATTAGAAGATGTAAACTATAAAACTGATATATGTTAATAGCAAAATATAAAACTGTCACATTATGATCCCTGAATAAATAAAAATACACAAAAAGGGCCTAATTGTAAAAATTTCAAAGTAATGCAATATTCAAAAACTTGGAGGACTTATGTGCAAAAATTCCAAATATTAAGTATGACACCTTTCTTCTTCTCTTGTTATTTCCTAATTGTACATCTAATTTCGGGAGAGAGAGCTAGGGCTTAGCCGAACCAAAGAGGGAAAGAGAGAGAGAGAAATCGAGCGTGGAATCTGATCGGAATTGTCGCAAATCTGAGATTCGAGCTGAATAGACAATCGTGCTCAATTCTAAAGCTTCAATTTGGTATATTTTCCTTCCTTGCAATCTTTTGAAAACCCTAATTTGTTTGAATTGTTGTATTTCGTTGAGAATTCGAATTAAAGTTCGATTCAATTGATATAACTCGATATTTGGTTTGAATTGTATTGAATCGAATGGATTTGCTTGTGAATTTGGAAATGGTGAATTAGGGTTTGGTAGAATGGTGGGATTTGTGGAATTACTAAGTTTTCATGTGTTATGCACCACTTGGATCTGTATAGATCGAGTTATAATCGTTTGAACATCTCGATTCGTGTTATTTGATTAAATCATCCATTTGAGTTGAATTATGGAATTAGGGTTTTATACCAATTAAATTCATGGTTTAATTGTGTCGGTTCTTGATAACCTAGATGTGTATATACCTTCTGAACCGATAATACGTAGCAAGGGTTAACCATGTCGAACCTCGATCGAAACAAGTTAAACTAAACATGAAAATCTGATTCTGGGTGATCTATTGCGGGCCGAAACCACAATCATTGATGGCCGCAAGACGGGACGGAATTCCCTATGGAGGCTCGGGTATTTTGAGCTGCTTCAATGTTGCGGGCCGCAACACTTTTTACTCCGGGCCGCAAGAGCTCAACCCAAAACACAGTGTGATTTCTGCTATGACCACGGGCCGCAGCAGATTAACCACGGGCCGCAATACACACCCAGTTTTGCTGCAAATGTATAATTTATGTTGTATAAGCCTAATTGGTTGAACCATTACCTACACCTATACCATTAGGACCCGAATGCGAACCCTAAACCGTGTCTAACCTAATTTAACTCGATTTAACCTATGGGATACCAATCGAATGTTTTAATCGAATCTAAACGTATAAATAGGTGGTAAACCTACGAGGCATCGGATCTCGGGATCATTCGAGACGCCTGAGCCTTAGACGAATGCGTTATATACTCAGGTGCGGGGTTTCTGGACTTGTTTGATATTTTATATTCATAATTAAACTGTGTTTCGATTGACATGTTGATTATTGGTTAAATTGTGTTCGCGCAGAAGCACAACGCAAGTTTCGGTACGCTTGAGGGCGTACCTTTTAAAACCGCGTTTACACTTCACGAGTAAGGGTCGCAAGTGCACAACCCCTATCGAGTAGTATAATCGGGTATCGATCCACAGGGACGGGCAATTACTAGGTTAGAATCTACCTAACTCGATTAAAAACTAGAAGTGAGAAAGGTTTGGTTTGGTGTTTAATTTCCTAAAGGGTCAGATCAAACAATTCAAGAAGATGTAATAAAATGCTAGAAGAAATGTAAATTGTGTTTTGATTATGGATAAAAGGCGTTTCCAGGGTTTCAGACTTCATCTCTGATCTGCCTCTAGTGGTACGGCCCGTACCAAGTTGGTACGGCTAGGCCGTACTTCACTTGGTAAGGCAAGGCCGTACCACCCTGGTAAGACCCGTACTGGCTTCCCAGAACAGAACCTACCAGTTCGAGTGAATGCATTTCCTTGCTGGTACCTTGTGCTAAACTCTTTAGAAAGGTTCAATTGACCATACCTAAGGTTCCTAACCCTCAACCATCGTTTGTTGGATCAAGATCTAGGTTGGAATGCAATTGATTGCCTTTTAGGGATTTCTACACCTCAACTCTCGTGTGTTGGTACAGATCTACCCTAGCTGGTTGATTGGAGGTCTAAGGCACCCTCTAATCTGTCGATTAGAGGAGAATTCAACCTCTCGGCTTCAATTCGAACTATTCTACCCTAAGCATTTGATTTGGATGAGAGATTGAGATGATCACATGACCTTGATAGGTTCGATCTAAACCTAAAGGGACATCATACAACAATCACAGCAAGCAAAGCAAAAGATAGCAAATAAGATCACAATCAATCAAACTAAAGAGTTCATACAAAGTACAAGTCAAAGAAAGTCAAAACAAATCAAGAATCAATCTCTAACCCTAGAAACTAAAAGAACTACTCACAGCACATAATCAGATCTAAAAATACAATAAAAGGGAGAGAGATAGCCATGGATCGAAGGGATCGAGAGGAGGAAGCTAGATCCGTCGAGTTTCGCCTCTTCCTCTTCCTTCCTTCTTGCTCTCAGCTCCTTAGCTCTCTTTCTCTCTCTTACTGTGCTCTCAAATGGATCTGGAATGGAATTGATATCGAAATTGGAGAGTTCCCCGCCTTAAATAGCCCCTGCCCAAATTTGAATCTGTCAGGACGCCTTCATGTACGGCCCGTACCAATTTGGTACGGCCTGGCCGTACCAGGCGTGAAGAGCTGAAAATGGCTAAGTAAGGTCCGACCCGTACCAAGCCTGGTAAGGGCCGTACCTCATCATGTGAATCGCCATTTCTTCGTGTGTTTTGCTCCAAACCTGCAGAAAACAAACAAACACTCAGCAGTACCAAATTCTAAAGATATAACAATGAGATGCACATGATTCTGGTGAATTATGGCACGAATCTGGTACTAAAACAGGCCTAAAATAGACTAAATATGCGAGGTATCAAATTCCCCCAAGCTGAACCTTTGCTTGTCCTCAAGCAAAAAGTTTCAAACTCGGGTGAAAGTGCTGGAAAACTAAATCTAAATGCAGATACAAGTCGAAATGTGAAAACCTACGTGAGTCTGCTATAGTCAAGAATTTCTAGAATCGATTCGGTTGTAATTCAAATATCCCTTTATAAACCTTGATTCACTCCACCAATTAGTCAATTGAACTTCTTATTTTGAGATGCTTCTCACAATGGAAAGACTAATTACCTAGGTTTGATCGAAACAATTTCATTCTTTTTCCGAGTCAGTGCTTTTATTCAAGGTGATTTTTCTTTTCATTTGCCCTCCCCCAAGCTTGAATCAAGCTTAAGGGTAAGAAAGTTGCGAACGAAGTGTGTTGGTATGAGCAAAATTTTCTTTCTTTATTTCTAATTGGGAGACGAGCTCAAAGGCGCCCATTCGAGGCTTATTGCCAGTACTCTTATGTTCTCCATCTTTTTCATTTCTCTTTTTTTTTTTTTTTTTTTCTTTTTCTTTTTGTTTTATTTCTTTTTCTTTTTGTTTTATTTCTTTTTGGTTTGCTCATACCATGAATACACACATCTATTGGTATTCATTCATACCAATGGATATTCCAAACTTTCTTAATTTGAAAACCCCAATTCCTAAAGGCACAGTTCAGTTTTTTCGAATAATCTCGTTCGATTCAATTCTAAGTTTGTTTCATCGTTTCCATTATAAAAAACATCTCAACCTAAGTAGTTCAATAACCAATCATGGGTTAGTTCCAATTCACTCAGGTCTATCCTAATCACAACCAAATTGTTTCAAAGTTATTCTCAATTCTAGCAATTCACGCAAATCTTTACCTAACAATGCAAGAGAAAAGTAAAAATGACCTAAGTGCAATCAAAATAAATCCTAAAACACAAAAGTAAATCCTAAGATACAAAAGTCGTCTTCCCCCCCAAGCTTAGCCTGAGCATTGTCCTCAATGCTTCAAGACTGAAAGATAAAGAGATATAGAAGCAAAAGGGAAAGAGAAAACATACCCGCTCAGTCATCGGTGGGAGGTGGATCAGGTGGCACTGGTGGGAGCACCCACTTCTGAGGTACACGGCCCATGCGATCACACTCTTGCATCAGAAGAATCCGCAAGATTCCCATCAAGTTCTTGATCGAGCGCCCGATCGCGCTTTTGTGCGCTTCCAATTTCTCCAAGAGTGTAGCAGTCCGATCGGGTTCAAGATCTGCGCTTATGATTACATGACGACATCTATCTGGGTCTAGAAACTCGTACCTGAGGTGAGCTGCTGGAGGCTTGAGCTCAGGAGTCAGCCGCTCTGTCTGGGTCTTGACGCGGGTCGCATCAGGTGGAATGGCATCGCATGCTGACCAATCCCAATCGCTTCCTTTGGTCTCCAGGTCATCAGACCACGGCATGCGGGTCGCATCAGGTGGCGTGCGGGTCTCGTCTACATGCTCTTCAGGTGGAGATGTAGGTCGACTTGGCTCGATGCAACCTGGGTCCACATGTTCTTCCGTGGGTGATGCGGGTCGTGTCTCAATGATGCGGGTCGCGTCAAGTGCGGTCTGGTCTGTTGGCTGGGCTGGTCCTTCGCATTCTGGCTGAGCTGGCAGCTTTCCAGGTTGAGGTTGGCGTGAGGCGACCATGTGGCTCAACTGCTCCAACAACTTGTTTTGAGCGGCCATTTGTGTGGACATGTTTTGCATCTGTTCCCACATCATCTGGTTTATCTTCCCTTGCTCGTGTATGAATTCGATCTCAGCGGGATCAATGTACGGCTCGGGTGGATCGGGTTGGAATACGCAATTGTTCGAGTTATCAAACGGTGCTGTGTCGTAGCAATAGCCATCTTGCTCTTGTTCCTCATCCCAATCCGCCAGTGGGCAATACTCGTAAGAGTGTCTCCAGTCCCCACACATGACACAACTCTGCGGTTGTTGCTCGACTGCCTTCACACTCAACTTGTCCATCGCCCTCTGCATGGCCTCCATCTTGGCGTTCATGGCAGTGAATTGATCGACCTCGAACTTGCCGCCACCTCTTGGTCGGGCATTGTCGCGGCCAGACCACTGTTGGTTCTGTGCCATGTTGTACATTCGATCCATGTTGTACATTCAGGTGCTTTGGTACGGGTCGGACCAGATTGGTGCGGCCTGGCCGTGCCTGAATCGGTGCGGGTCAGACCAGATTGGTGCGGCTTGGCCGTGCCTGAATTGGTACGGGCCGTACCAGAGGGTGGCTGAGCAGTCTCGGCTGAGTTTGGAGGAGTTTGATCGAACAGTGGGCCCTTGCTTCTCAGATGATATTTCAACCTGTATTGGCCTGCAGGGGGGGTTCAAAAGCCAGTTTTTTTTTTTTTTTTTTTTTGTGATTTTGAATAAGAAAAAGCAAGAAAGATACAAGATAAAATCTAGATTAACTAAGCAAAGTAAAATCTAACTAGGAAATTGGTTACCGTCCCCGGCAACGGCGCCAAAAACTTGTTCGCGCAGAAGCACAACGCAAGTTTCGGTACGCTTGAGGGCGTACCTTTTAAAACCGCGTTTACACTTCACGAGTAAGGGTCGCAAGTGCACAACCCCTATCGAGTAGTATAATCGGGTATCGATCCACAGGGACGGGCAATTACTAGGTTAGAATCTACCTAACTCGATTAAAAACTAGAAGTGAGAAAGGTTTGGTTTGGTGTTTAATTTCCTAAAGGGTCAGATCAAACAATTCAAGAAGATGTAATAAAATGCTAGAAGAAATGTAAATTGTGTTTTGATTATGGATAAAAGGCGTTTCCAGGGTTTCAGACTTCATCTCTGATCTGCCTCTAGTGGTACGGCCCGTACCAAGTTGGTACGGCTAGGCCGTACTTCACTTGGTAAGGCAAGGCCGTACCACCCTGGTAAGACCCGTACTGGCTTCCCAGAACAGAACCTACCAGTTCGAGTGAATGCATTTCCTTGCTGGTACCTTGTGCTAAACTCTTTAGAAAGGTTCAATTGACCATACCTAAGGTTCCTAACCCTCAACCATCGTTTGTTGGATCAAGATCTAGGTTGGAATGCAATTGATTGCCTTTTAGGGATTTCTACACCTCAACTCTCGTGTGTTGGTACAGATCTACCCTAGCTGGTTGATTGGAGGTCTAAGGCACCCTCTAATCTGTCGATTAGAGGAGAATTCAACCTCTCGGCTTCAATTCGAACTATTCTACCCTAAGCATTTGATTTGGATGAGAGATTGAGATGATCACATGACCTTGATAGGTTCGATCTAAACCTAAAGGGACATCATACAACAATCACAGCAAGCAAAGCAAAAGATAGCAAATAAGATCACAATCAATCAAACTAAAGAGTTCATACAAAGTACAAGTCAAAGAAAGTCAAAACAAATCAAGAATCAATCTCTAACCCTAGAAACTAAAAGAACTACTCACAGCACATAATCAGATCTAAAAATACAATAAAAGGGAGAGAGATAGCCATGGATCGAAGGGATCGAGAGGAGGAAGCTAGATCCGTCGAGTTTCGCCTCTTCCTCTTCCTTCCTTCTTGCTCTCAGCTCCTTAGCTCTCTTTCTCTCTCTTACTGTGCTCTCAAATGGATCTGGAATGGAATTGATATCGAAATTGGAGAGTTCCCCGCCTTAAATAGCCCCTGCCCAAATTTGAATCTGTCAGGACGCCTTCATGTACGGCCCGTACCAATTTGGTACGGCCTGGCCGTACCAGGCGTGAAGAGCTGAAAATGGCTAAGTAAGGTCCGACCCGTACCAAGCCTGGTAAGGGCCGTACCTCATCATGTGAATCGCCATTTCTTCGTGTGTTTTGCTCCAAACCTGCAGAAAACAAACAAACACTCAGCAGTACCAAATTCTAAAGATATAACAATGAGATGCACATGATTCTGGTGAATTATGGCACGAATCTGGTACTAAAACAGGCCTAAAATAGACTAAATATGCGAGGTATCAAATTGCATTATCGAATTGTGTTGCATATGCATTGCATTGCCCAAATTAATTGAAACTCGAATTGTTATATCTGATTGATCTGCATGCTGGTATGGTTATTATTTGTGTATTGATCGGAATGATCTAATTTGGAATTAAAAGTCACCGTGATTTATATCACCATCGGTTGGTGGATATGGTATTACCGTCTCCCATCGTGGCGACGTCACCCAGGGGGTGAATCCGGATTTGTCAAAGTCTATGCATGGACTTTGACGCCCAGTATTCTAAAGCTTTAGATCGTCTGGCCCTCGGCAGTCCCAGTACCGGTTGGGACGAGGGGTAAGTGACTCTGTATTATGATTTTGGTTATGGGTGACTTGTGTATCGGAGGCATTACCCAGGGGGTAATGCATTTGAACGGTCAATTGGTTTTAAATGAATTTTCCGGATATGAAATGGAACCAGACTTTTAATTAAACGGTTAAGTCTGTAACTACCAGATATTTTGAGCTCGAGTTAAACCAAATATGGTGTGATTGAATTTCGGTTTGGCAAATCCTGATTTGATTTCATTTGTCTAATTGATGTCGGGTTTATGCGTTCATGTTTATATATTATTATAAATTGATCTGAACTTTATTTGTGTTTTATTTTTGAATATAATCTGTGATTGCAAGTCCAGGAGCGACACGTGGCAAAATTTATCGCACTGAGAATTTATTTCTCATTCCCTGTTTGGGTTAATTTTTCAGGCTCCGGTTCGACAGATCCGAGAGAGGCACGAGGTCGGTAGGCCTGGTTTCACCGCTGCTTAGACTGTCTGGTATGGTGACATTAGAGATTATGTATATAGTTATGTTTGATTGTGTACATATATGGTCTCTATGTCATTTTGTGATGCGTATCCATCGAGATACGGGTTTGTATGATATTACCTGACCAGCTGGGATTTATGTTAGTTGTTTGTTGGGTTGTTTGTTTATGTTTTTATTTCCTATTATATCGTAATTGCCTTGTAGGCATACGGGCAACCGTATGTCTACGGCAGGAGCACCTGTCGCGCCTCGTTGGGCCGCGGGGTGTGACAAAAACTGACATATATTAATCACAGAATAAACTGACATACTGTAAAATAAGGCTTACATACTGTAAAATTAGCAGATGCAAACTATAAAACTGACATATGATAATAGCAAAATATAAAACTCACATATATTAATCACAAAATAAACTGACATACTGTAAATTAACCATAAACTATAACATACTGTAACATCATACTATAACATACTGTAACATCATACTGTTCACATACTGTAACATCATACTGTTCACAAGCACAGAGAAAAATTCAACAAAAAAAAGGGCTTCTTCACTTCATTACCCTCTGGTGCACATTGTTCGGATGAGTGAGAAGTTTCATCGCTAGAACGACACGCTCTTTTGATATATCATCCTGCAAAAAAAAAAAATAAGCAAGGTTAAATATTGGAGTTATGAACCATTAGCAGATGCAAACAATCAAAGCAACATACTGCAAAATAGTTCTATGTATCCTGCAAAATTGTTGATGTATCCTGTGAAATTTATCATGTCAAATTGCACATATGCTGTAATTTAAAATTGTTATATGTACCCTGTAAAATTGTCCATATATCCTGTAAAATGTTTAGATGTATCATGTAAAATTGCACATAAGCTGTAATCTAAAATTGTTATATGTACCCTGTAAAATTGTCCCATATATCCTGTAACATTTTTAGATGTATCCTGTAAAAATGCACATATGCTGTAAACTAGAGTGAATCACAGTAAAAGAATACTGTAACCAAAGTGAATCACAGTAAAACTAAACTGTCTAAATTATGTAACCTGTAAAATTGTCCTATGTATCCTGTAAAATTGTGATATGTATCCTGTACAGTTGCACATCTACTGTAAACTAAATCTAATCACAGTACGGTTGCACATAATTTGTATCCTGTGAAATTTATCATGTAAAATTACACATAAATTGCACATATACTATAAAATATTAAAGTTAATAAAATTACCTGCGTGAAATTCATAGCGTTATCTGTTATCAGGTTGTAGACATAGCGCAACACAAAAATTGCGCAGTCCTGCGAACCTTCTCCTTGCTGAGGGCAATTCTCTCGAGTAGTGTCAAGATTTTTCCAAGCCGTGTTAGCTGATAGAAAAAAGGATATCATCAAATTTCACGCACACTTCAAGTCATAATCCTGTAAATTCATTGCATAAAACCTGTAAATTAACTGAAACTTTTTAAATAAAACACTCACAAGTCCTCCAGGCAAGGAACTCTCTCAGCCACTTGATCGTGTGCCAGTGGTACTCCAGATATCCATTTTCTCCACCAGCAGAGGTGTAGCAGTGAATCTTCACACCAGGAACATCCACAACAACAAGAACCCAATGCTTCTTCTTACATATCGGAACGAAGAGCCATTTGATCGTGTCAAATTGAGCGGTAAACAGCTGCGGAATGGCCCTGAGCGCTGCTCGTTCATCATAATCATGCATGATAATCTGCAATACACAAAAAACACAAACATCAAAATATTAGTGAGGTATTTCAAAAATTTAAAGTCTCAAAATTAAATTCATGATATAGAAAAGTACACCATAACTTACGGATAAATATGGAGAAATAAAGAACCATTGTTCCCTCACCGGAGTCTCAAATTGCATCACACCAAGGACCACATCGACAAGCTGCAAAATCAATCCATAATATGTAAACTTAGTTAATAAAAACTGGAATTTTGAATTAGTACAACTGTTAAACAGATCCTGTAAACTTATTAAAGTGAATACTGTAAACTGTGTAACATATCCTGTAAAATTGTCATATGTATCCTATAAAGTGCATCCTGTTATGAAGTGCATCCATACTGTAAATTGTTACATTTATATCCTATAAAATTAGTACATGAATCTTGTGAAAGCATTACATCAAAACTGCAGATTCAATCCATGATATGAAAAATAAATAGAATGAAATTATTGCATGAAACCTGTAAAATAACAGATAAATACTCTAAAACTATTAAGTAAATAATGTAAAATATTGTACAAATCATACCTCACTGCTAACTGGCATGTCAGGATACATCAAGTGTTTTATTGCTGTCAATCTGCAATGAAAGCCTCCTGGACTGTGGCGAAAAGCTTCTTCATTGTCTATGAGCCTCTTGTTCTTGACCTTGACCCACCAGTCATCAAGTATCATGATGACCTCACTTGATAATCCGCTAATAAATTAGCATCATGCCCACCAAGAGCCCTCAATTTGCCCCTCTTATAATTATCAATGTGGTTTCGAGCATCCTTTCGTGTAAAAGTTCCCTTAAAATACCCACCAGCCATCTTTAACACCAGCTCAATGTTATTTGCTGGCGACAACCCTTGATCTGAGTTAAATTCGAGCATATCCTTGAATCTCTTTGGAATATATCGATAACCCGGAATGAGAAAGGATGAACCGGGAGTCAGTTCATGGTTATGCTCCAGAAACAACTTGTCTACTCTCCAAGATACAGTCAACTGAGAATATTTAATTTTCAAGAAAACCTTACAGTTTGAGTTTCCAGAAGGCCTCCGCCTCTCTGGAAAAGGCTCTCCTTCTTCCACTTTTTCGCGTTTTTCTCTGAACTTAGTGCATTCAAATCTGAAATCAACCACATTCCCCCCTTCTTGTGAAATGTCCTCTTGCACACACCAAAACCAGTCTGAAAACCATAAAGTTTCCAGAAATCGTACGCTTCCTCAACAGAATCAAAATCACCCCCAACAACAGTAGCACTAACTATCTGGTTTTCAGCAACTTCTAACTCTCCTGATTGCTGTCTTACTGTATCTAAAATTACATTCGGTTCTGGTTCTACATTCAAATCAAATTGATGAATCTCAGATTCTCCTGACCCCTCTCTTACTTCTGGTTCTACTTCTGCATTCAAAATCTCAGGTTGTACATTCAAATCCCATTCACGTACAACTCTATCTTCTACAACTTGATCAACTTGAAGAACACTAGCTACAGAAATATCACTTCCCAGATCTTCATTTAAGTCAAAATCCATTGCATACAAACTGTAAATATGAAAAATAAACAATGTAAGACACCACAACAAAAGCAGACAATCAAATATTCCAGATAACAACAGATCTGTGAAAACAATTGGACATATACTGTAAAATAATACATTTATCATGTAAAACTGTTAAATATATCCTATAAAGTAATTTCCTTCATCATATTACTTATACCATGTAAAAAACAACAAACTAAAAAGTATTAATAGATCCTGTAAACTGTTGCATATCCTGTAAAATTGTTAAATATATCCTATAAAGTACTGTACATAACTTTTACAACTGATCAATATATCCTGTAATAAAATCCATCCATACATTAAAGTTAATAGATAAATACTGGAATTTTAAACAAGTACATATATCCTATGATTTACTGTGAAACTGTAAATCTATTGCATGAATCTTGTAAAATTGTACCTATATCCTGTAAATCTACTGCATGCATCCTGTAAAATAATAACTACAACCTGTAAATGTATTGCATGAATCCTGTAAAATAATAACTACAACCTGTAAATGTATTCCATGAATCCTGTAAATTACTAAATAACTACTGCTGGCATTCAATCAGAATCGAAAGTGAATCCTAAACAAAATAATCGTGTAAAATAATAACTACAACCTGTAAATATATTGCATCAATCCTGTAAAATAAAATCATTAAATAACTCACCGAATTTAAAGTTCACTGCTAGCCTTCAATCCAAATCGACTCTGATGAATTCGAACGTGAAATCGAATACTGTGAAACAAAATACAAAATGAATCAAACAACTGACAAAAACAATATTAAGACAACGATCAGTGTAATTTTGATTTCAACAAAAGAAACGAGATCGGGAATTCAATTCAAATAAAAAAAATGAAATTAACAAAACGATCGGTGTAATTTTGATTTCAATAGAAGGAAGGAAACTTAAATAGATCAGCAAAGAACTCACTCAAATTGTACTTCGATTTCTTCGCCTGAAGCTTCCGTCGCCTGAAGCTTGATCCGTCGCCTAAAGACTCCGTCGTTTGCCTGAAGATTCCGTCGCCGTGATACTTTGCTCTCGGCGAAGTTCCGTCGTACGCCTGAAGGCTTCCGCCTGAAGTCTATCGCTCTCGCCACAAAATCGCCACAAAATCGCCACAAAATCGCCACGAGATCGGGAACAGAAAAGGAAGAAGAGATCGCGAACAGAAAAGGAAATTCAAAAAAAGGAAATATGCGGGGAAAACGGGTTTTAAAGGACGTTATTGTGGGGACCACAATTACCGTTAACGACGGTTTAAATCAGTTGGAACTCTATCCGAATAGTTTGGGGATAATCCGGGAATGAGTCTCTGGGTATAGAAACCTTTTCTCTTCTTTAAATAGCAATAATATTTGATAGTAGTGACACGTCACCTACAAAAAGTTAAATATAAGTTTTATATATTCAACACTTTTTTTAACTAACCATAAAAAGGTATGACAAGAATATTATGTTTAAATTAAGCTATTTTTTTTTCTATTTCTCTAAAAATTGCATAGTTAATTTTGACTTTTCTAAAAATTGCATAGTCAAGTAAATAAAAATCTAAAATAGATAATTTAAGTTTTACAGAATAACTTCAACTCGTTTTAGTAAAAAAAAAAATGAACATCTGAAGCAATTTACAATTAATTACTCATAAATTCTTTCACTCTCTACGGATAAATCCAGTAATTAATAATTTATTTATTGCAGTGACTTTAATAAACCTCCATTACCACTTTAATAAGCAAAAGATGGGTAAAGATTTTAACAGAGCAATTTTGACTTCATGCAACCCACAAATCATATGCAATGCTTTTTTTATCCAATATCCCATGCGTTGCATAAAGCTAAAACTTCTCTGTTAAAATCTTTACCCAAAAGATATTGAGTGGGGGTGGTCCGATGGGTGTTGAAGCCGTCCGATATACATCAAGATTCGTGCAAACTTTGGTTAGATGAACTTAAAGTTGTTTGCACTAATTTTGACGTAGATCAGATTGCTCCGACCGGTCTTTTGGGGTGAAGATTTTAACGAGCAGTTTTGCTTTCATGCAGAGCACGGACTATAGAATCAAAAGTAATTTGTGCATTGCATGAAGTCAAAACTGCTTGTTAAAAAGCTCTACCCAAAAAGATATGGTGTATTTACTATACTAGAGCATAATTTCTAACATTAGAAGGGCCAAATTTGCAAAAGAGAATTCCAACGACTTCTCCCTTTCTCATTTTCTTTCCGTATAAAAAGGTTTAACTCATTCCTCAGAGATGCGCACACATTCGGATATTCCGAGAACAACCCCACCAAAATGAGCTATTATTTAAAATTCAACAATCACCCAAAATGTCAAAAAGCTCCAAACTTTGAAATCCACAGATTCTCATTCTCTTTCTCAATCAAACTTTGATTGTTGGGTTTTTTAATTAACCATTCATGGCGTCGATTTTTGCTGACAATGAATGCAAGTATGTGAAGTTGCCATCTGAACCGGTTCCGGTTCGCTCGTCGTCGCAATCGTTTCGGCTCAACTCGACCGGTGTTGACAGTATATGGATTTTCGACGAGTTGCCAAAGGCTGTGATCATCTCCGTGTCGCGACCTGATGCTAGCGATATCACGCCAATGCTTCTATCCTACACTATTGAATTCCATTATAAAGAGGTAAACTTGAAGTAATTTTATTTTTTTTGGGAATTTTTTGGTTGGTTTTTCTGATTGTTTAGATAAGGTTTGGGATTTGTGAGGTGGGTCTGAAATGAGAAATCCCAAAGCGGTCAACTTTCATATAAGTTTGCTTACTAGAGGTAGTTCTAGTTCAAGTCAAATTCATTTATAGTTCTAACACTTTTTAATTACTATTTTGTTTTGTTTTGCTTCAATTTGGACCAGAATTAATTACTATTTTTTTTTTGGATGAATGTGTTCTGACGTAGAATGTAAGATAACAGTTGTACAGTGAATTTATGACAACTCTTCTGACAAGTGGGACCAAAATCAATACTTATGAATGACATGCTTTACAGTTATTTATTCTAATAACTATTACTTGGTGCATTCAGTTCAAGTGGCGTCTGAAGAAGAAAGCCTCTCAAGTTCTCTACTTACATTTTGCACTGAAAAGACGCGCTTTTATAGAGGAAATTCATGAAAAACAAGGGCAGGTAATTTAATTAAAATTATGGGGTCATGTGGGTTCAAATCCTAAATAAATGTGTGGTAGCAGATTGCACAAGTGAGGTTAAAATTGAAACAAATTCAGGTCAATTTACCACAACTGAAGCTTATTTGAGGCTAAATTCTGTAAATTCAAGCCCATTTTGAGCCAAATTGGGTTAAATTAGCCGGTCAATTGGGTTGATTGTATGCAATCTGCGAAACTGAATATGAAATCCCTAAAACGTTTTTCTGGTATAACTATTTTGCTGATTTATGCGATGCATTTTGAAGGTAAAAGAATGGATACAAAACCTAGGGCTTGTGGATCACGCACCGGTTATACCTGACGATGACGAGGGTGATGACGTGGCAGAAGCTTCCCACCACAGCGAAAACTCGGTCAAGAATCGGTACAGTAAATTTTGTACTGTCAAATGTTGGTACAGTAAATTCTGTCTCTGTCAAATGTTTATCTACTATTTATTTATTTTTTTAAACAACTTTTAAGGAATGTGCCATCGAGGGCCGCACTGTCAGTGATAAAGCCGGCATTGGGGAAGCAGCAGTCGATATCGGACCGAGCTAAAGTTGCTATGCAAGACTACCTCAATCAATTTTTTAGCAACTTGGATATTGTCAATTCCCGTGAGGTGGACCTTTTATTGCCTTGTTAATATCTTCAACAATAAATTATTGAAAAATAAATATAATAATCAATACTGGTACTTGACTGAATAGTTAATTGTATTTTTTTTTATTTGGCAATACAAAATGCAATATATGTACCAAAAAATGGATAGCAGTTAGCAACAGGTGGATTCAAAATTACACAAGAAGCAGCTTGTATATTATTAAGTATTTTAACAAATGTACAGGGGGTTATTTGTTAAAATGCCAGGTTTGCCAGTTCTTGGGGGTATCATGGCTCTCTTTCTGCCCAGAATACGGACCTAAATTAAAGGAGGGTTATGTAAGTGTGAAACACTTGCGTAAAATTCGCACGGATAAAGATGCAAGGTTTTGCTTGTGCAATCCTTTCAGCTGTTGTGGCAAGAGTAATTGGCAAAAGGTAAAAGATTTCTGAACTTTTTTGTTTTATGAGAAAAGGAATAATATAGCTTATATGCTTTCAACTGAAACAAAAATATTCATTCTAATATACCTCAGACTAGAAATGTTTACTTTTTTTTTTTTTTTACTTGTCAAAAGGTATATATATATTTTTTAAGAGTGAGGCTATGGTAATATGCATATTACACGGCCGCCCGCGCTATGAACTTGGATCTCAATTTTCAAAGTCTAAACAGTCAATCTGAACCGCTCAACATGATCTTCATTTGAAACTGTACTTGCAGGACCAATTTTATATTTTTGTAAATTTTTTTGCTATTTTTTTTAGATAGGTAGAAAATAACTTGATTTGAAAATTCTGGACCATCCAAATACAGTGGTATTCTATCTATCTAAAAAATTAATAAAAAAATTCTAAAAAATGTAAAATTTGGTCTGCAAGTACATTTTTATTTGGAGATCATGTTTAATGGTTCGGATTGACTGTTTAAACTTTCAAAATTGAGATATGGATCCATAGTACGGGTTGATCCGTAATATGCATATTACCATAGCCTAACTCCATTTTATATTGTAATTTTTAGGTCATTTTTGCCCCTTGTTTTGTACTGTAGGTATGGGCAGTGCTGAAGCCTGGATTCTTGGCCTTTTTACAAGATCCATTTGATACAAAGCTTTTGGATATCATTGTTTTTGACACATTGCCGACTTCTAATGGGAATGATCAAAGCGGGATTTCATTAGCCAAAGAAATCAAGGAGCGTTATCCTTTGCATTTTGGGTTTCAGGTATAAATCTAAGGGAAACTGGCGCTCTCTTATTATATTATATTTTTTCTTTTCCTAATTCCGTATTGTTTATACTCAGTAGATAATGGGTATTTAACTCGAGAGCATTTTATTATGCATCTTACAATTTCATGACATACTGATCGTTCCTCAATAGAAGCAATATCTGAAAATGTGCCTCCTAAAATTAAAAAATTATCTGCAAAAGTGTCCTTGAATTTTTCAAAATTTTCAAAACTTTAGACCAGTTGCACTGTCAGTGAAATTGAGAACGAGGGACCCGTTCCCTATAATATCAGGAGGAGAAAATATAAAGAAGGAACTGCTCTGCTAGTAGTCTCACCATCTCTTTATTTGAAAAGGTTTCCAGTGGGACCCGCACAATAAATTTGAGAGTGAGAAACAGCGACAAGGTCAAAAACTGGGTTGGCATGATAAATGAAGCAGCTCTACGGCCGCCGGAGGGATGGTGTAACCCGCACCGGTACGGCTCCTTCGCACCGCCCCGCGGCCTCACTGACGATGGGTCCCATGTGCAGTGGTTCATTGATGGAGAGGCTTCGTTTGATGCAATAGCCACTTCCATTGAAGAAGCCAAATCGGAGGTTTGTATTTCAAACCTTCAATCAATGTCTTTTTTTTTTTTTTCCTGTAATTTAGTATGGAGTCAGGCTATGGTACTATGCATAGCGCATAACAGCCCATACTATGGATCAATATCTCCATTTTCAAAATTCAAACAATTGATCTGAACCATTCAACATGATCTCCATATAAAAATGTACTTCTAGATCAAATTTTACATTTTTTTAGAAAATTTTAATATTTATTTAGATAGGAAGAAAATCACTTGATCTAAAAATTCTAGACCATTCAAAAGTAGTGATTTTCTACCTATCTAAAAAAATTGTAAAATAAATTCTAAAAAAATGTAAAATTAAGTCTGCAAGTACATTTTCATATCGAGATCATGTTGAACGGTTCAGATCGATTATTTGGACTTTGGAAATGAAAATATTGATCCGTAGTACGGGCCAATCTGCACTATGCATAGTACCATAGCCTCATTCATTTAGTATGAATCAGTGTTTATAAAAATCAATTCTATAAAAAATAATAATATTACAGATGTGATGCTCAACCTTGAGCCAGGGTTATATCAGTATATGTTATATTATAATATTGAAATTGTAGATATTTATAACCGACTGGTGGTTGTGCCCTGAATTATATATGCGTCGTCCCTTCGACTCAAATGCTGCTTCTAGGCTTGATTCTCTTCTTGAGGCAAGAGCAAAGCAAGGTGTACAGGTCTGTTTTGCTAATTTAAATTTTTTTTTTTATACTATTCCTTTTAAGATGTCGACTAACCAGTTTTGTGGGCCTATTTGCAGATTTATGTTCTCTTATACAAAGAGGTCGCGTTGGCATTGAAAATTAATAGCTTGTACAGCAAGAGACAGCTGTTGAACATACATGAAAATGTGAAAGTACTAAGATACCCAGATCATTTCTCGACCGGCGTATATTATTGGTATGATGAGTTATTGGTTTCTCTATAAACTATTGCAAATGTTACTGTTCCTAACTTGATCAATTGAGTTATGTTCTATTACAATACTTTGTTTGAAGGTCACATCATGAGAAAATAGTAATAGTTGACAATCAAGTGTGCTACATTGGTGGCCTCGATCTGTGCTTCGGCCGTTATGACAACCCTGAGCACAAACTAGGTGACTTGCCGGCTCAGATTTGGCCAGGAAAGGACTACTATAATCCCAGGTATAAGTTTTCATATATGCCCGAAACAATTTCAAAATTACTCTTTTAAGTGAAATTTGGATTTCTAAATGTATGGTGATTTTAGGGAGTCTGAACCAAACTCGTGGGAGGATACAATGCGGGACGAACTTGACCGGTCAAAGTATCCACGCATGCCATGGCATGATGTACAGTGTGCCTTGTGGGGCCCACCTTGCCGTGATGTGGCCAGGCATTTTGTTCAGCGCTGGAATTTTGCAAAGGTAATTTTCATATTTTAGTTTCATACATGATTTTGTACCGGTGTTGGTGTTGGTACAGCGGCACCATATCCGTAAATTGACCAGTAGGGGTTGTTAATTTTGTAGTGTATAAAAGATGGTTATTAAAATCCGATTTTAATGGCATTTAGGTATTAGCACAAAGGAATTTCATAAAAGAATTGATTCTCAGTAATTAATATTGTTTACATACACTTTTTCTTTTATCTAACTTTTTTTTTTTTGAAAAAAAGAGGTGATCTCAAGGATCTATTGTTTCCTTTTGTCCAAACAATTCTTCACATCTCTTCACCTGCTTCAAAAATTAAACAACACTGAATTAGACCTAATTACTAGAAAACTATTGTTGAATATTGTATTGTAATATAAGGGTATTTAGGTAAAAGTGTGAATATACTAGTTATAGGGACTAAAGTGTAAGATTGAGTTGTATATGTAGACAGACTATCAATGAATGAGGATTAATCCCAAAATACCGTAAACTTTATGGTATCAGAGCTTAGGGTTTCTCTCCGCTACGTGTTTCGTGTGAGCATCCGCCGCCACCGCTGCTGTCGTCCAGCGCAAGTTCCAGCGCGAGTCGCGTCGCCGTCCGCCAGTTCCAGCGAGTCGCGTCGCCGTCCGCCAGTTCCAGCGAGTCGCGTCGCCGTCCGCTAGTTCAACGCGAGTCGCCGTCCGCAGCTTCAGCGCGAGTCACTGCCTTCCCGTCCGCGTTCGCAGTTCCAGAGAAGTCGCGACTTCTCCTTCTCCTTCTCCTTCACGTTCGCGATTTCTCCTTCGCGTGAGCGATTTCCGAGTAACCCTTCCGTGAGTATCACGGGTGTGAGTGAGAGTGAAGGCTCGTTTCTGTTTCATTTTCTCGTTTATTGATCTGATTTATTGATAGCGATTTGTTGCCGTTTCTCCATTAAAAAAAAAAAAAAAAAGGGGGAAAAATGGCAGAAGACAGAAACTTCTCTAAACCATCTCAGGTCATCTCGGTGAGACTGAATGGGGCTGAGAACTATCTATTGTGGTCAAGGCAAATGCTGATGCACTTGAAAGGTCAGAGACTAACCGGGTATGTTACCGGTACGGCAAAGAAACCAGAACTTTCAGAATCTGAGAAGAAAGATGGCAAGATAGAGGAGAAAGTTGAGTTTCAAAAGTGGGAGGCAGACGATGGGCAAGTTATGTCATGGCTGGTCAATTCGATGGAGGTTAGACTGCAAAGTCAGTTTATGATGTTGAACACTGCTCGACAAGTGTGGGATCGGGCAGCCGAGATGTACTCTCAAAAGGGTAACCATGGGCAGATCTATCACCTCCAGTCTAAGTCAGACAGTCTAGTACAGGGAGAAATGAGTGTGACTGAGTATTTCTCAGAGTTGAACAACATGTGGGAGCAAATGGATTTCTTTGATCCTTTGGCTATGACATGCTCGGTAGATGCACTAGCCTTCACAAACTGGTTGGAGAAAAGGACCTTTCGCTTCTTGCTGGCCTCAACGTTGAGTTCGAGCAGATTCGACAGAGTCTCTGGCAGAGGAATCTGCTACCTGCTCTTCGTGATGCCTTTGCAGTAGCGGTTCAAGAGGAAAGCAGGAGGAAGGCAATGATATCCTTGCCAGCATAGGAGGGCTCAGCTATGTTCATCCAGCCACACTCAGTGTCCTCCCAGGGTGACAAAGTCTGTGATCACTGCCATAGGAAAAATCACACTCGGGAGACTTGCTGGGACTTACATGGAAGACCAGCTAGAGGTCGAGGTCGTGATGGTGGACGTGGCAGAGGACAAGGTAGAGGTCGTGGACCAGGACGTGGTGGAGGATACCAAAAGGCACAAGGTGTGAGTGAAGGGTTGTAGTTACGAAGATTGCTATCGGAATTGGGATTATTGGAGAACAAACCCATAATGTTGTACTGTGACAACAAGGCGGCTATAAACATAGCAAACAACCCAGTACAACATGATAGAACCAAACATGTGGAGATTGATCGACACTTTATTAAGGATAAACTTGACGAGAGCATTATATGTATGCCTTTCGTTCGTACCAAGGAGCAAATTGCTGATGTCTTCACAAAAGGGTTGAGCGTCACAGACTTCTCCAATGTAATAGGCAAGATGAACATGATCAATATCTATGCATCATCTTGAGGGGGAGTGTTGAATATTGTATTGTAATATAAGGATATTTAGGTAAAAGTGTGAATATACTAGTTATAGGGACTAAAGTGTAAGATTGAGTTATATATGTAGACAGACTATCAATGAATGAGGATTAATCCCAAAATACCGTAAACTTTAACTATAATATTCACATTCTTTCTCTCTATTGGTCAGAGAAACAAAGCACCGAACGAACAGGGAATCCCTCTACTAATGCCACAGTACCACATGGTCATCCCTCATTACTTGGGAAGATCCGATAACTCAAAACCCGAATCTGCTAATGATGAAGAAACCATGCCTCAAGAAAACAGCAGCAATCCTGAAAACCACAAAGTTTTTAAAACCGTAAATTCCTTTTCTTCAAACGCCTCATGCCCCGACATCCCGTTGCTCTTACCACAAGAGCTGGTGGGACCTACACCCGAAAACTCTGTCGATATTTCTGGGACCGATAAGAAGTCGCCACCTGTCCGTTTATCCCTTGGGAAAAAGAAACCTCAGGGTTTGCCACTGAAGACCTTTGTAGCTGAGTTTGGATCACCTGAGCTGGACAAAGGAGTGGTGTTTGGCGTGGGCCCACTGTCAGGGAGTGAGGTTAGAAATGGAGAGGAGGAATGGTGGGAGGAACAGGAGAGGGGGGACCAGGTGGCATCAGAAATTGAGTTGGGTCAGGTGGGCCCCAGGACCACATGCCATTGTCAGGTAATTTCTTTCACAGTGAAAGTTCCACTTAATTTTATGTACCGTTTTGTTTAGTTCAAGACAAATGAAGAACCATAACATGAATATAACACTACCGTAAAAGATTTATCAAATATTATAGTCCCAAAATATCAATTTCCCCCTACATAACTCATTTGACCATTGTTTTCAATCATTGAATTATTACATGGATTGTACATGCCAAATAAATATCATGTATTAAATAATTCGTTCATACATTGATTTCTTTTATTGACTTAAATCGAAAGTCAGAAAACCTCAGAATAGGAAACTTTTAGTTGGTAATATAAAAAAATGTTTGGTTTAAATATTTGTTCATACATTGATTTCTTTTATTGATTTTTTTTTACTTAGATTGTGAGGAGTGTGGGGCATTGGTCAGCTGGTACAAGTCAAACCGAAGAAAGCATTCACAATGCTTATATTTCACTGATTGAAAAGTCAGAGCACTTTGTATATATCGAGGTTCGTAAATTTCTCCTTTTTTTTAACTTTATGTAAAGTTTTAGTCATTAGTAGAGAAGTTACATTAATATTTTGCAGGGAGTTCCACAGAAAATATCAAATAACACCCACTAATCGACAATATTTGAGCTGTTTACAATTGTAACCAATTATTCATTGTTCTTTTGCACATATGTTCAAAATACTGCTACCCTAAAACCCTAAACTCCACCTACAGCTGTCAATTTAGTAACTCCGCTCTTAAATACTGCTACCCTTGTTTTACCGTGTTATTTTGTTTTCTTTCTTTTACCTTTTCTAGAACCAATTTTTCATATCTGGACTCCATGGAGATGAGATCATCAAAAACCGTGTACTAGAAGCTTTGTACCGGCGTATAATGCGGGCTTATAATGAAAGGAGGCGTTTCCGGGTCATCATAGTTCTACCCCTTCTACCCGGATTTCAGGTATTGATGCTTGGAAACTTACATTTAACACCCTGATTTTTGTCACTTAAATGAAATAAAGTTTTTTTTTGTGTATAAATAAAGGATTTTGTGCTGCCAAATAGATAGTAAATAGAGTAGTAGTGTTCTTAAGCTCATGAAACTCCTTGGTGAGCTTAATTTTTAAAATCTATTGGATTGGCTTCAAACGACGGATCCAAACCATTGAAACTGATCTACTGCACGAGTGATGCGTTTACACGTGAAATTTATAAATTTTCAATTTTATTTTGTATAAAATCAAGCGGTCAAAAATAATGAAGAACAAATACATTAAAATTAACTTATAAACCTTTTTTTTTTGTCCGCTTGACTTTATAAAAAATAAATTCTAAAATTTACAAATTTCGCATGTAAATGTATAACTCTTGCAGTAGAAAGAAATTTCAACTGTTTGGATTCGTCTTTTGAAGCCAACCCGTTAAGCTCTAGAGTTAATCTCACCAAGAAATTTGGTGAGCTCCAGTAAATATCTATACAGATACACTTTTATGTAATTAAACAAATGCAAGGGTGTAATATATAATTCCCTTTTTCTTTTCCCATTTTGTAATTTTTTTTTAATGTTAACATATTTTGGCAGGGAGGAATTGACGATGGTGGTGCGGCATCAGTAAGAGCAATAATGCACTGGCAATATAGAACTATTTGTAGAGGTTCAAGTTCAATTTTGCAAAATCTATACCACATAATGGGGGAAAAAGCTGACGAATATATTTCCTTCTATGGCCTTAGAACCTACGGGAGTCTTTCTGACGGGGGCCCACTTGTGACCAATCAAGTAAAAACTCGACTCTGATTTATTTAATTACTAGTTTTTATTTAACACTGTCATTAATTTACTTAAGATGTTAGCATATGAAGAAATTATAATTTGAGTGAGGCTATGGAACTATGCATAGCGTGGATTGGTCTGTACTATGGATTAATATTTCCATACAAAATTGTACTTATAGATCAAATTTTACATATTTTACATTTTGTTTACTATTTGTTTAGATAGGTAGAAAATCTAAAAATTCTAGACCATTGAAAATAGTGATTTTCTACCTATCTAAAAAATGTTAAATTTTGTCAGCTAGTGCATTTTCATATGAAGTTCACATTGAACGGTTGAGATCGACTATTTGGACTTTGAAAACAAGATATTGATCCATAGTACGGACCAATATGCACTTTGCATAGTACCATAGCCTCACTCTAAGAGATGTTCGCATATATGAAAGAATGATAATTTTAATTCTTTTGAGTTTTCGTAAAGAAGTTAAAAGAGGTTTGAATTGTGTGTACAGATATATGTTCACAGCAAATTGATGCTAGTGGATGATCGAATAGCACTCATTGGTTCGGCAAACATTAACGACCGGAGCTTACTTGGATCAAGGGATTCTGAGGTAATTATATAAAGAGAGTAACATTATTAGTTTCATTTTTTCCTTTTCAATGTTACATTTTTTTTCTTTAATTTAATGTGTAGATTGGTGTGATTATAGAAGATAAAGAGTTTATTGATTCACAAATGGATGGGAAGCCATGGAAAGCGGGGAAATTCACACTTAGTCTCCGTCTCTCTCTCTTGTCAGAACACCTTGGTCTCCGTGCTGGAGAGGTTTTATTTGATTTTTTGAACTTTATATTTATATAGAGATTTTTTCTTGCTATACTATACCGCACCAAATCAGAACTAATTTTCTACCCTTCTTTTTTCCTTTCGTGTATTTTTTGACTTCAAGTAAATTTTATATACAATTTTTGCATAAGCTCTGTAAAATGCTTTATTTATAATTGAATAAATGCTATCTTTGTGGTCGCAGTCGAGCCAAATAATAGATATGGTAGAAGACGCAACTTACAAAGAGATTTGGATGGCCACTGCTAAGGTAATAGCTCGACTTATGTTAACTTAGTTTTTTTTAGATATATTTATTTTCTTACAGCTTTTTGAATGGTACAAGGATGTCACCTTTTATACTAAATGCTTTTTCTTATACATTTTTCAGAGGAATACTTTGATTTATGACGACATATTCTGTTGTGTACCAAATGACCTCATCCATTCAAGGTATTGTTAACTTATCATGTAAAGTATATTTCTCACTTTTCATGACTATGTATTAAAAATCTGGTAAAAAATATGCAGATCTGCATTCCGACAGAGAATTAAGGAGAAAATTAGTCACGACACGATTGATTTAGGCGTTGCTCCTGAATCAATAGAGGCTACCAAGAATAGTGAAATTATTGATTCGAAGGATCCAATGAAGAGATTAGATTCAATCAAGGGTCACATTGTTTGTTTTTCCTTGGAATTCATGTGTCAAGAGGACTTGCGACCGTATTTTGCCGAAACGGAATTTTACGCGGCTCCTCATGTTTTTCATTAGATGTAGTACACAATGTTACTAAGTTAGAATGTACATATTTTGAGGCCACACATCCTTAGGTATTGAACCATTCAATTTGAATAGAAAAGAAAATTAATAAGAATAGATGAATAAGCATTTATAGTTCATCTGTTGGGAATAGTTTCACAAAATAAGTCAATTTATTCATTCATTTGTTGTATATTTTATTGAAATCCAAACTAATTAATTGCATTTCTTATGTATATATTGCTCTACAAGTTTCAAATCTTGTGTATATTTCTCTATTAGTTTTGACAAAGAAACATTATGATTAGTAGACAATAATATACAAAATGTTGAATGTCAACTCATCAAAAGTTGAATTTGTGTACAGGATAGCTCTAATTAGCTGAAACTAATCAATATTATACTAGTACAAATACATTGGTGTAATTTTTTGACTTCAAACTTTCCAGTGCTCAATAATGGCAAGGCATCACCACCACCACCACCACCACCATCATCATCATCATTTTTAACATGATTACGAAATTAAAGTGACTTTATTTTCAGAGATTATCAATTTTAATGTATATTAGCTTTTGCAAAAAGATGCATATATTTCTTTAAGTTTCTATTTTCTGTGAGTACATCTTATTTGAACATGTGAATTTGTAATTATGTACTTTTAGAAACAAAACATTTCTTTCATATTATTATAATATAAAAGCATTTCTTTCATCTTACTCGGTATCTGTCGGGTCCGATCCGAGTTTCACCCGAGTCTCGCACCTATGCAATTTTTTCATCAAAACTCGGTTGAACAATGTTTGACTTGGCCGAGTTATCCGATTTTCAAGCCGAGTCAAGCCCGAGTCAAGGTGAGTCCTTCGGTTATTTTACATTTTTTTCCTACAATTGTTGATCTATGATTTCAAATAACAAAAAAAGAAAATCAAATTATGCAAACAAAATTTAAACTAGAAAAAGAACTTAACACATACATTGTCAAAATAATCATGCACTAAATTTATGCTGCCAATGTAATCTTGCTTTTCTATGCATAAATTATAGCTATTTCATAAAAGGTGTGTTTTATTTGTAACATGT
This sequence comes from Carex myosuroides, assembly GCA_028015225.1. NCBI lineage: Eukaryota > Viridiplantae > Streptophyta > Magnoliopsida > Poales > Cyperaceae > Carex > Carex myosuroides. The sequence continues at coordinate 2,990,087 of CM051465.1, forward strand.
TTATATTATATTATATAATTAGTGAATTATTTGAGTATAATCTGTTGTTTATATAGTTTTCTAACAAATTATTTTTTTTACCATTTTTTCTTATATTTTGGATACAAAATAAGATTCTGCCAAAAAAATCCGAGTTTCCAATCCGATTCGTCCGATCCAAGTTTCACTAATTAGAAGACTGTAAGAATTAATTATACTCTTGTTGAGGATTTGGGTGCATTGAAAGTGTCTAAGTTGAGGGAGATTGCAACTTTGTGCAGCCTGAAGGGTTATTTGATGCTGAAGAAAGCTGAACTGGTCGAGCAGCTGAGCCTAAGTTCATCTAAAGGTGAATTCGTTGTAATATCTTACGAGCTATTCACTTATTTCCATGAATCACTTAAGTTTGTATGCATGAAATTTTGTTATTTTTATCTTTCATAGTCTTTGTTTTCGTACTAAATTGTTATCCTTCTGTGACTGACCAAGTTGATTATCTCCTATCAGATCCTTTTAGAGTTTTACTGAAGGTAATTGTTGCCAAGGGCATATCTGTTGTTGTAGATCTTTTTCTTTATCCACAGTCAGGTAAGTGTTGTCTTGATGGTTAATGCAAGGCCTTGTTAACTTGTTGGTACTGGTTTGCAGCAAACAGAGGCTGACTGAAATCTCAACCAAAATAGAATGCACTTATTCATATCACCTAATGTAGCGGAAGATTTCTGTTTAGAGCCGGACCATCCGATAATAATCCTCATGAATATTAAAGGGGCCCATGCATTCTACTTCGGACCGGATTAGCCGGGATTCTGATCGATCGAACGGTCCGGATCTAAACAGAAATATTCTGTTACCTCAGAGGATATGAACTCCAAGCATGTTGGTTTGCCCAAGGCAATGGTCAGAGGATTTCTTAGTTCTACATGCTATTGTTTATTGTAATTAGACATTATGGTCAATTACCTGGAGAATTTATGTCCAATTTCTTGGAACCAACTAATTACCTCATAAGACGATATCATCATCCTTGTCTTCTTAATACAAATCTAAGCCCCCCCCCCCCCCCCCCCCCTCAACAATTATTCAATCTTATTTCTTAGTTAATCAATCCCAAAAACTATTTTAAGCTGTCTCCTAGTCCTAGTTGAAAAATCAAATATACTAAAAGATAAACAGGAATTAATTACATCACCGGCCTGACTCAATAGAAATGGATATAGTACCGGTACAGAGTGTAGCAACCTCCATATCCTGAGCTCGGCTAGAGTTACCAGACTGTGTTTCTACATTGAGGAAGTCAACCACAAACATTGGGCTTTCTGGTGGCATTGGCACCAGCTTGCGTCCTTCGAGCATATCAACTATTTCAGTTGTGCTTGGTCTTACCTCAGGGTTTTGTTGGATGCACCAAAGAGCCACTCGAACTAAAACCATAACGTCTTCTTCCCTTATCTCTTCATGCTCTAAACATGGGTCGACAACTTCCATTATTTTTCCTTCCATCATTTTCTCCTTGACAATCTTAGGAAAGTATGACGTGTGTATTTGTTGCCTCTCTGAATCCACCCCAGTTATGAAGTTTTTTCGCCCACCAACAAGCTCGAAAAGCACCATACCATAACTGTATACATCAGACTTGGTTGAGATAGCATTCGGCACAAGCATCTCTGGAGGTAGATAACCAATCTGTCATCCCAAATACTTCTAATGTCAAAATTACTAATAATATTAATCAGCTTTCTTGAGATTAAATTTAAATTTATTTTCTACCTGTTGAGTTTAGAAGATTAAAGTTACAAAAACATTCTTAAAATGATATCAATTAACATTACCGTGCCTCTTGCTCTGGTCATCACTCTACTTTCGTCCCTCCCAATCAATTTAGAAATGCCAAAATCGGATACTAGAGCTCTAAAGTTGCTGTCTAGAAGAATGTTCGCTGGCTTGATATCTAAATGCAGTATCCGATGATGGCACTCATGGTGGAAATATGCAAGTGCCTTCGCCACATCAATAGCTATACGGTACCTATACATCCATGTAAGGTGAACCTTCTTTTCCGCACCTTTAAAAATCCATGCATCCAGAGAGCCGTTTTCGAAAAACGGATAAAGGAGGTAGCGATCACCTCCTGTCGTGAGACAGTACCCCAGAAGACGCACTAGACTGACATGTTGCAGGCTTGCAATGATGGTGATCTCTGTTCTAAACTCTGCTTCCCCACTTGCATGGCCTTTAATCCGCTTCACTGCAACAATAGACCCATCCTCCATTGTCCCCTTGAAAACTGCACCGGAGCCACCTTCCCCTATTGGGGTTTGGAAGTTCCCGGTTGCTGTCTCGAGCTCTCTGATGGTGAACCTTGTGGGTAACCCAGCCATCTCAAGAAAATTGTGTTGATCATCTTGGAGTATTTCTTGAAGGCGGGCGTTTTGGGCATACATCCACAGAACAAGCAAAAGTGCTGAACAAGCATCAATGCCCGTGATAAAGAAACTTAGTACCTCAATCCCAAAAAAGCGAGCCATCAGTATGCTAACAGAGGCAGATATTATTGTTATCACTGCTATCTTCCACCACTGGTTGAAAAGTTGCTTGAAAAGTTGCTTTACATAAATGAATAAGAGTACCAAATAGATTACAGGAGATAGAAGGCATACAATATACAATTCGAATTGTTTGACTTTTCGAATGTTAATGTAAAGCAGAACGAGTGAACTGACAAACAACGCGTATAAACCTGTAATCTTCTCATCGCGAATAAATATCAGTAGGAGAAAGACCACGATGCCCACCGTGTCGATGCCGAAAATCATGTGAAATTCAGAATTCCAGTTCAGATACCACATTGAAAAGAACAAAGCAAGTATTGCTGCTGCTGAGCCGAGGAACACACCTACAATCAGCATCTTCCATCTCAGGGTCGGTGCGTGTCTGAAGTGAAGACAGCATATGCCCAAGAAATTCAAGGCTGGCACCCATATTTGGAACACTGGATGATATACAGGAATGCCTTCTTCATCCACATCAGATCTATAGATAGGTGTTATGCAATCTATGATGAAAAGAATAACAAGAGAGAGGACTATAATAGCTGAGGCTATGATCTCTGTTTTTGTGAGGGCCATTTGTTTCTTTGTTTTCTTTTAATCTTGCCTGTCGGTGCGTCTACGGAAATCTGACCAATATATATATTATGACTGAACCGAGTGGAGCAGGTGGCTAGAGAAGACTCTCTAAGTCTTCTCCAGAGAAGACTCCCCATGTCTTCTCCAGAGAAGACTGATAGGCTTCTCTAAATCTTCTTTAGCAACACGAATAGTACTGGGATGATATTGCAATAATATAATAGTCTAGATATAAAAATTAATGGATGAAATAAGATGATAATTAGGCCCACTTTTGCGCGTAAAGGAGTTGTACAGACTGACTTATGAAGTGCCTACGACTATGAATAGTACGGGGAAAAGTTGTGCCAGAGATGAAATGAGTTAATACCTATGTTGCATGGATACGAGCATAGTGACAAATGAATAGTTTGGGTTTGGTTTGGCGGAGTTAAAAATTCGTGATTCAGATATAATTCGGCTATAATTCGGAAATGATTCAGTACATTAAGGAAGCAAAAAAAAAAAAAAACCAAAACAAAACCCCCCAAATTTTTTTTAAAAAAAAATAAATAAAAAGTAACTTTGTATCTATTAGTGGAGCCCGTGCCTTTGATACAATGCACACATCAATGGATACAAAATTAGTAACAATACAATATCTAAAAGAAGCACTTGCTTTGGTATTACAAATTAAAGTGTGAAGTGGCAGGCGAAACCATTTCCCTCCTCACATGCGGACGAATTGTTTCGGAAAAAACGCAAATAAAACGTAAAATTCGTGTAATTCGCGAATCACCATTTTATTCACTGTTTGATACGCTGGTGGTTTAAATCCATTTTTATTTGCAAATTAAACGCGAACCATGTTACTATGGATATGAGTACAGATATTGTATCGGATACGACAATACTACAATTTAAAAAAATCTATGATACGATACGCCTATTTTATATATATATATATATATATATAGAGTATGGCTAAGTTGCTGCCGGCAGCATTTCGGCGAGGTGTTGCCGGCAGCGTTTCGGCCATTCTGGTGTTCAAACAAATTTTTTTATATAGATGTTCAATCTATATTAAAATCTACTTGGAGACCAAATTTTACATTTTTTGAAATTTTTTTACTATTTATTAAGCCACTTTGAAAATTCCAGATCATATGGTCCAGACTGTTTTTACTGTTCACCCGGATCTGGAATTTTCAAAGTGGCTTAATAAATAGTAAAAAAATTCCAAAAAATGTAAAATTTGGTCTCCAAGTAGATTTTAATATAGATTGAACATCTATATAAAAAAAATTGTTGTTTGAACACCAGAATGGCCGAAACACTGCCGGCAGCACCTCGCCGAAATACTGCCGGCAGCAACTTAGCCATACTCTATATATATATATATATATATATATATATATATATATATATATATATATATATATATATATAGTGGTTGGCTATTCTACTTATATAAGCATATGATGGCATATGCTTATAAGTCATTTTTGTGTTTTTAAAGTTCAAATAGTCGATCTGAAGCGCTCAACGTGTTCTCCATATTAAAATGTGCTTGGAGACCAAATTTTACATTTTTTGAAAAATTTTTACTATTTTTTTAGAATTTTTCAAAATCACTATTTTTGAGGATTTTTTATTATTTTTCTGAATTTTTATAGTATATTGAAACACTGTGTTAAAAAATAGTAAAAAAATTTCAAAAAATGTAAAATTTGGTCTCCAAGCACATTTTAATATGGAGAACATGTTGATCGCTTCGGATTGATTATTTAAACTTTAGAAACACAAAAATGACTCATAAGCATATGTCATCATATGCTTATGTAAGTAGAATAGCCAACCTCTATATATATATATATATATATATATATATATATAGATGGGCTATTGTGCTTCGCGAAGTAAATGGGGGGTTTACTTCGGACCATATTTTTATTTTTGAAAATCCAAACAACCGATCCAAACCGTTCAACATGTTCTAAATATTGAAATGTGCTTGGAGACTAAATTTTACATTTTTTGGAATTTTTTTACTATTTATTAAGCCACTTTGAAAATCGCTGATCCGATGGTCCATAAAATTTTACTGTTTTTTACTGTTCACTGTGGATCAGTGATTTTCAAAGTGGCTTAATAAATAGTAAAAAAATTTCAAAAAATGTAAAATTTAGTCTCCAAGCACATTTCAATATTTAGAACATGTTGAACGGTTCGGATCGGTTGTTTGGATTTTCAAAAATAAAAATATGGCCTGAAGTAAACCCCCCATTTACTCCGCGAAGCACAATTGCCCATCTCTCTCTCTCTCTCTCTCTCTCTCTCTCTATATATATATATATATATATATATATATATATATATATGAGATAGACTATGGTGAGTTGTGAAGTAAAACAGCGTTTTACTTCACGCCATATTTTTATTTTGAAAACCAAAACCGATCCGAACCGCTCAACATGTTCTCTATATTGAAATATGCTTGGAGACTAAATTTTACATTTTTTGGAATTTTTTTACTATTTATTAAGCCACTTTGAAAATCGCTGACCCACTGTGAACAGTAAAAATTTCTGGACCACCGGATTAGCGATTTTCAATGTGGCTTAATAAATAGTAAAAAAATTTCAAAAAATGTAAAATTTGGTCTCCAAGCACATTTCAATATGGAGATAATGTTGAGTGGTTTGGATCGATTATTTATATTCAAAATGAAAATATGAGCGTGAAGTAAAAATAACCTCTTACTTCACAACTCACCATATCCTAGCTCTATATATATATAGATTAATTACGATATTTAGATTAATCATAATCATAACTTGTACAAAAAAAACTAAAGACTTAATCTCAAGTATATCTTAAATATTATAGTTTTTTATATTATGCCACATAAGATAGTTTAGTACAGTGTCGAAGGCTTTTGGCATTTAACAAGCTGGCGTGAGTTCGAATCACGCTGGAACAAAACATAATTCAATTGTATTTCTAGAAGAAATGTCTTGGGCCGCCCTCCTATATAGGAACGCATATCCTCTGCATTAACTCAATCTTTGAGTTAAAAATCTCCACCGTTTAATTTCATCTGCGGTTTAGTTTTAATCAAGACTTGCCCAAACACTCTACCCGTAATATTGACTCCTTCTCTTCTCTGTATTCAATTGAATTGCTTTCAAATTTAATCAAATCGCTTTGCGATTTCACAAAGGTGCGAAGATCGAAATGTTCTCCCGCCAAGCAAAAAGCTTACCCGCCTAATCTCGCCTAATTCCGCCTACGTAGCAAGTTGGAGAGGATAGTTCTGAAGATTGGATGAGTTTCGAGCGATGTATTTGGAAGATAGAGCACTTCTTTGAGGAGTTTGTCCATCTAATCTGAGAATTTCTTTCTAGTCTTGTCTTATTCCTCTTTCCTAGTTTATGAAGGCTGATAGCACAATATTCTCCTCTCTTCCCTGAGGTACAATGCCCTCATTTTGAGTTAAAATTTTTTAAAGTAGATGAGTCCGGTTCTAAGAGTGACTAAAACGCTAAATTGGAGTAAATTAAAGAAGGATAAAAAAGCGCTATCGAACGGTAATAGAAATTTGATTTCGTACCTGACACGTGATTTCTTATCAGCTAATACATAATACCAGAAATATATTTCTATTATTGTTCTTTAATTTCTATTACTCAATACCATTAATTTCTATTATCGTTCTTTAGGTAGATTTTGTAGCTCCACTCAAAATCTGTTTACAACATTCATAGAAAAATTGACTACTATGTGAGAAGGGCTTTAGAGTTTATTAGTTGCTGGTGAGAAGCTAGCGCCTATAGAAAGCCAATTCAAGAAAGTGAATAGTTTTGTACCATATATTGGTGTATCCTATTTAATTATTGATGCCATTTTAATTATGCCTTCCTACACAATTTTTAGTTAGCATGGATCTAGATGGAGATATAGAGTGGATTCCTCGGATAGGAATCCAATTTGATACAACTGAAGAAGGATGGTTGTTTTGGAACAAATATGCTGGAAAAATAGGTTTTAAAGCTAGAAAGTACTACAATAATTGAAGTCATTTAGTTGGCAAAACAACTTCAACAAAATTTGTATGTTCAAATGAGGGTTTTCGTTCTAAGGATAAGCGTGACGATCAAACCAAGTGTCCTCGACTTCAAACACGAACTGGTTGCTCGTGTAGTTTGATTCTGAAATTGGTTAGAGAATCAGACAAATACGATGTTACATAATTCATTAGTGAGCACAACCATGTGCTGCAATTGCCACAAGCTTGTTGTCTCTTGCCGTGTCAGCGAAAAGTAAGTATATGTTTTTTTTTTCAATTGTATTTTTTGGGTGTAAGAAATAATGATAACAATTTAGTAAAGCATATATAGCTGAAATGAATTTGTAGGTAACTGAAATTGCTGCTATTGATATTGATGAGTTCAAATTGAACTACTAACTTTTTAAAGATTTATAAACCATAATTGTACTTACGTTCAGGTCACAAGCGCATGATCCTACCGTGTAGTATGATTGGGGTGTCGATCCACAGGGATAGTGTATTAGATTATAAACAATTTTCACTAGTCTAGGTGCTCTGATAATTTTAAAAGGTTTTTAAAACAGGGTTCAATACCCTAAATGTTTGATGCGGTAGCGCTAATTGTGCTAAGGTTCGTGTTAAACAGTAAAATAAAGGTTCTCTAGGGTTCATGTTTTGTCCTTCTTAATTATACCAAAATATAAGTTTTGACGTCTCCCTACCCCGCATATGGCATGTCACCCGCATACGGCCTAGATTGTCCCACAGCTACCTCGCATGCAGCACTGTCACTACCCCGCAGGGCGTGCTGGGTTTCTGTGTACGTGATTTGAAAGATTTTCTGATCTTGCGATCGGCTTTTGGGCTATCAATTCAAAGTATTATAGGTATGCAATTATCCTTCTCACACAAACACAATTGATCATGTCCTATTCTACCCCACAATTAAACATCCCAAAGACCCTACCTAATCTAAGTGTTTCCTAATACGATCTAAATTATCAATTTACGCTATCCTGCTAAGGGAGCCCACTGGGTTCTAACCCTAGTCTTTTGAACCGCTGCCAATCCTTGTTAGCCGAAGTGTTCGAAGTACTTACATGCATTATTCCACTCACACCGAAATGCAAACTTTACACTTATTAGTATGTGGAGGACATTGGCATATAGTAGACAGAACTATGTATGCAAGAATTTAATAAAAATGATTCAAACAATAAAACAAACTCAAATCAACATACACAAAACATAAACATATATTGAAACATAATTAAGAATTTGATTACAACCCTCACCCTAGAGATAAAAAGTTTAGCTCATCATGGCCATATCATAATAAAAGGAATAAAATAAAGAGAACATAAATTACAACCCAATTGAAGATGGATGAACCTCTGCCTCCTTGGATGACGTCTTCTTCTTCTGCTTGGCTTTCGATGACTACCCTTCTCTTTCTAAGTAACTCTCTAACCTAACCTAGCAATCACGTCCTTCTAGAAGAATTCTGCCGAAATTAGCATCAACGGTGGAGATTTGATCAAGATCAAAACAGTCTATGAATTAAGTCCACGGATCGTGCGGCATAGATCCATGCCGCATGAGGTATAGGTGAACCCACACGACTGCCTGACTTAGCGGATTTTGCTGTAATTTCACCATTTCGTATGTTGTGCACTTCATGTGAGGTATTGTATGCTCCATGTGATGCTCTGATTTGGTGTTATCCTTAGTAATTGCCTAAATACGACATATTTGCTCCGTTTTTGGCCTAAATACGCAACTTTCTCCAAACCTGCCAAAATAGCCTAAAAACATGTTTGCGGTAAATAAATTGGAAAAATAACTACTTCGCATTCGCTTTTGGCCATTTTCCGCAAGGAAAGATAGTGATTTTCACTATATGTTTTGGCTTCATCAGATATCAACCTTGTAGACGATTCTGGAATTCGACAAAATGAAGCACATGAGTTGATGGGTCGCCAAGTTGGTGGTGTGCAACATCTTGGTCATACTCGCACGGATATAAACAATTATTTAAGGGATAAGCATAAAACAACTCTTATTCATGGTGAGGCAATTGCTATTTTAAGTTATTTCTGCGACCAAGCTAGTCATAATCCTTCTTTTCAGCATGCTGAGCAAGTAGACGATAAAACAAGAGATTGGTAATATATTTTGGGCCGATGCACAAATGGTAATAGATTATGCATAATTTGGAGATGTGGTTATTTTCGACACAACACATGGCACAAATAAGGAATCTAGACCATTTGGTGTTTTTGTTTACCTTAACCATGTTAGAGAAACCGTGATATTTGGTGCAGTACTCTTATACGACCTAAGCATTGAGTCCTTTAAATGGGTATTTGACACATTTCTTAAAGCCCATAGTAGCAAACAACCCAAGAGTATCTTTACCGATTAAGATGCCGCAATGGGTGTAGCTATTGCTAATGTGATGCTGAATGTAACACACGGGTTATGTACATGGCATATAATGAAAAATGCAGCAACACACTTACTTCGTTACAACGATGGTATAACCATTTATGTTGGCCTTTTTGGTGATTGTGTTCACAAGTATGAAGAGGAAGTAGAATTCGAGGAGAAGTTTAAAGCTTTAGAGAGCTGATCGGGCCAAAACATATAACGAAAATCACTATATTTTCTTGCGGAAAATAGCCAAAGTAGCAATTTTCCCAATTTATTTACCGCAAACGTGTTTTTAGGCTATTTTGGCAGGTTTTGGAGAAAGTTGCGTATTTAGGCGAAAAATGAAGCAAAAGTGTCGAATTTAGGCGATTTCTGGAGTTAGCACAAAATCAGGGCACTGCTTGGAGCATGCAGCACCAAATCAGGGCACTGCTTGAAATAGGTTGTTATACAAATTGCATCAAGTTCAAACCTTTCATATGTACAGTATCAAGTATACCTTTCATATTATGAGTACAATACCTTATGCATACAGTACAAAGTATTCATAAAAAAAGAGTCAACTATTTACATTGTGTTCGCGAGAAAGCGCAACGCAAGTTTCGGTACGCTTGAGGGCGTACCTTTTAAAACCGCGTTTACACTTCACGAGTAAGGGTTGCAAGTGCACAACCCCTATCGAGTAGTATAATCGGGTATCAATCCACAGGGACGGGCAATTACTTGGTTAGAATCTACCAAACTCAATTAAAAACTAGAAGTGAAAAAGGTTTGGTTTGGTGTTTAATTTCCTAAAGGGTCAGATCAAACAATTCAAGAAGATGTAATAAAATGCTAGAAGAAATGTAAATTGTGTTTTGATTATGGATAAAAGGCGTTTCCAGGGTTTCAGACTTCATCTCTGATCTGCCTCTAGTGGTACGGCCCGTACCAAGTTGGTACGGCTAGGCCGTACTTCACTTGGTAAGGCAAGGCCGTACCACCCTGGTAAGACCCGTACTGGCTTCCCAGAACAGAACCTACCAGTTCGAGTGAATGCATTTCCTTGCTGGTACCTTGTGCTAAACTCTTTAGAAAGGCTCAATTGACCATACCTAAGGTTCCTAACCCTCAACCATCGTTTGTTGGATCAAGATCTAGGTTGGAATGCAATTGATTGCCTTTTAGGGATTTCTACACCTCAACTCTCGTGTGTTGGTACAGATCTACCCTAGCTGGTTGATTGGAGGTCTAAGGCACCCTCTAATCTGTCGATTAGAGGAGAATTCAACCTCTCGGCTTCAATTCGAACTATTCTACCCTAAGCATTTGATTTGGATGAGAGATTGAGATGATCACATGACCTTGATAGGTTCGATCTAAACCTAGAGGCACATCATACAACAATCACAGCAAGCAAAGCAAAAGATATCAAAGTAAATCACAATCAATCAAACTAAAGAGTTCATACAAGATGCAAGTCAAAGAAAGTCAAAACAAATCAAGAATCAATCTCTAACCCTAGAAACTAAAAGAACTACTCACAGCACATGATCTGATCTAAAAATACAATAAGAGGGATAGAGATAGCCATGGATCGAAGGGATCGAGAGGAGGAAGCTAGATCCGTCGAGTTTCGCCTCTTCCTCTTCCTTCCTTCTTGCTCTCAGCTCCTTAGCTCTCTTTCTCTCTCTTACTGTGCTCTCAAATGGATCTGGAATGGAATTGATGTCGAAATTGGAGAGTTCCCCGCCTTAAATAGCCTCTGCCCAAATTTGAATCTGTCAGGACGCCTTCATGTACGGCCCGTACCAATTTGGTACGGCCTGGCCGTACCAGGCGTGAAGAGCTGAAAATGGCTAAGTATGGTCCGACCCGTACCAAGCCTGGTAAGGGCCGTACCTCATCATGTGAATCGTCATTTCTTCGTGTGTTTTGCTCCAAACCTGCAGAAAACAAACAAACACTCAGCAGTACCAAATTCTAAAGATATAACAATGAAATGCACATGATTCTGGTGAATTATGGCACGAATCTGGTACTAAAATAGGCCTAAAATAGACTAAATATGCGAGATATCAAATTCCCCCAAGCTGAACCTTTGCTTGTCCTCAAGCAAAAAGTTTCAAACTCGGGTGAAAGTGCTGGAAAACTAAATCTAAATGCAGATACAAGTCTAAATGTGAAAACCTACGTGAGTTTGCTATAGTCAAGAATTTCTAGAATCGATTCGGTTGTAATTCAAACATCCCTTTGTAAACCTTGATTCACTCCAACAATTAGTCAATTGAACTTCTTATTTTGAGATGCTTCTAACAATGGAAAGACTAATTACCTAGGTTTGATCGAATCAATTTCATTCTTTTTCCGAATTATTGCTTTTATTCAAAGTGATTTTTCTTTGCATTTGCCCTCCCCCAAGCTTGAATCAAGCTTAAGGGTAAGAAAGTTGCGAACGAAGTGTGTTGGTATGAGCAAAATTTTCTTTCTTTATTTCTAATTGGGAGACGAGCTCAAAGGCGCCCATTCGAGGCTTATTGCCAGTACTCTTATTTTCTCCATCTTTTCTCTTTTGTTTTCTCTTTTTCTTTTTCTCATTTTTTTTATTTTTATTTTTCTTTTCTTTTTGGTTTGCTCACACCATGAATACACACATCCATTGGTATTCATTCATACCAATGGATATTCCAAACTTTCTTAATTTGAAAATCTCAATTCCTAAAGGCACAATTCAGTTTTTTTTCGAATAATCTCGTTCGATTCAATTCTAAGTTTGTTTCATCTTTTCCATTATTAAAAACATCTCAACCTAAGTAGTTCAATAACCAATTGTGGGTTAGTTCCAATTCACTCAGGTCTATCCTAATCACAACTAAATTGTTTCAAAGTCATTCTCAATTCTAGCAATTCACGCAAATTTTCACCTAACAATGCACGAAAATACGAAAAAATGCAAAAAATAACGGTAAAGTAAACATGACCTACATGCAAATGTCATCCCCCCAAGCTTAGCCTGAGCATTGTCCTCAATGCTTCAAGACTGAAAGATAAAGAGATATAGAAGCAAAAGGGAAAGAGAAAACATACCCGCTCAGTCATCGGTGGGAGGTGGATCAGGTGGCACTGGTGGGAGCACCCACTTCTGAGGAACACGAACCGTGCGATCATACTCTTGCATCAGAAAAATCCGCAAGATTCCCATCAAGTTCTTGATCGAGCGCCCGATCGCGCTTTTGTGCGCTTCCAATTTCTCCAAGAGTGAAGCAGTCCGATCGGGTTCAAGATCTGCACTTATGATCACATGACGACATCTATCTGGGTCTAGAAGCTCATACCTGAGGTGAGCTGCTGGAGGCTTGAGCTCAGGAGTCAGCCGCTCTGTCTGGGTCTTGACGCGGGTCGCATCAGGTGCCGTGCGGGTCGCATCAGGTGAAATGGCATCGCATGCTGACCAATCCGACTTGCTTCCTTTTGTCTCCAGGTCATCAGACCACGGCATGCGGGTCGCATCAGGTGGCGTGCGGGTCGCGTCCACATGCTCTTCAGGTGGAGATGCGGGTCGACTTGGCTCGATGCGACCTGGGTCCATATGTTCTTCCGTGGGTGATGCGGGTCGTGTCTCAATGATGCGGGTCGCGTCAAGTGCGGTCTGGTCTGTTGGCTGGGCTGGTCCTTCGCATACTGGCTGAGCTGGCAGCTTTCTAGGTTGAGATTGGCGTGAGATAATGATCTGACTCAACTGCTCCAACAGCTTGTTTTGAGCGGCCATCTGTGTGGACATGTTTTGCAACTGTTCCCACAGCATCTGGTTCACCTTCCCTTGCTCGTGTATGAATTCGATCTCAGCGGGATCAACGTACGGCTCGGGTGGGTCGGGTTGGAATACGCAATTGTTCGAGTCATCGAATGGTGCAGGGTCGTAGAAATTGCAATTGTTGTTGCTGAGATAGCCGTTCTGCTCCAATTCCTCTTCCCAATCCGCCAGTGGGCAATACTCGTAAGAGTGTCTCCTATCCCCACACATGACACAACTCTGCGGTTGTTGCTCGACTGCCTTCACACTCAGCTTGTCCATCGCCCTCTGCATGGCTTCCTCTAGCTCGGCAGCTCTAGAATATAGAGCTGCGATCATGGCCTCCTCTAGCTCGGCAGCTCTAGCATATATAGCTGCGATCTGATCAGCTTTGGATCGGCCGCCTCCTCCAGCTCGAGAACTGTCGCGGCCAAACCAATGTTGGTCTGTCGTCATGTTGTACATGAGAGCCATGGTGTCTCGAGCTCCTCAGATAGTAATCGCCATAGTGTTCCTGAAAAAGAGAAAATAAATAAATAAAAGAAACAAAATAAAAGAAAATAAAGGATACAAGATAAAATCTAGATTAACTAAGTAAGGTAAAATCTAACTAGGCAATTGGTTACCGTCCCCGGCAACGGCGCCAAAAACTTGTTCGCGCGAAAGCGCAACGCAAGTTTCGGTACGCTTGAGGGCGTACCTTTTAAAACCGCGTTTACACTTCACGAGTAAGGGTTGCAAGTGCACAACCCCTATCGAGTAGTATAATCGGGTATCGATCCACAGGGACGGGCAATTACTTGGTTAGAATCTACCAAACTCAATTAAAAACTAGAAGTGAAAAATGTTTGGTTTGGTGTTTAATTTCCTAAAGGGTCAGATCAAACAATTCAAGAAGATGTAATAAAATGCTAGAAGAAATGTAAATTGTGTTTTGATTATGGATAAAAGGCGTTTCCAGGGTTTCAGACTTCATCTCTGATCTGCCTCTAGTGGTACGGCCCGTACCAAGTTGGTACGGCTAGGCCGTACTTCACTTGGTAAGGCAAGGCCGTACCACCCTGGTAAGACCCGTACTGGCTTCCCAGAACAGAACCTACCAGTTCGAGTGAATGCATTTCCTTGCTGGTACCTTGTGCTAAACTCTTTAGAAAGGCTCAATTGACCATACCTAAGGTTCCTAACCCTCAACCATCGTTTGTTGGATCAAGATCTAGGTTGGAATGCAATTGATTGCCTTTTAGGGATTTCTACACCTCAACTCTCGTGTGTTGGTACAGATCTACCCTAGCTGGTTGATTGGAGGTCTAAGGCACCCTCTAATCTGTCGATTAGAGGAGAATTCAACCTCTCGGCTTCAATTCGAACTATTCTACCCTAAGCATTTGATTTGGATGAGAGATTGAGATGATCACATGACCTTGATAGGTTCGATCTAAACCTAGAGGCACATCATACAACAATCACAGCAAGCAAAGCAAAAGATATCAAAGTAAATCACAATCAATCAAACTAAAGAGTTCATACAAGATGCAAGTCAAAGAAAGTCAAAACAAATCAAGAATCAATCTCTAACCCTAGAAACTAAAAGAACTACTCACAGCACATGATCTGATCTAAAAATACAATAAGAGGGATAGAGATAGCCATGGATCGAAGGGATCGAGAGGAGGAAGCTAGATCCGTCGAGTTTCGCCTCTTCCTCTTCCTTCCTTCTTGCTCTCAGCTCCTTAGCTCTCTTTCTCTCTCTTACTGTGCTCTCAAATGGATCTGGAATGGAATTGATGTCGAAATTGGAGAGTTCCCCGCCTTAAATAGCCTCTGCCCAAATTTGAATCTGTCAGGACGCCTTCATGTACGGCCCGTACCAATTTGGTACGGCCTGGCCGTACCAGGCGTGAAGAGCTGAAAATGGCTAAGTATGGTCCGACCCGTACCAAGCCTGGTAAGGGCCGTACCTCATCATGTGAATCGCCATTTCTTCGTGTGTTTTGCTCCAAACCTGCAGAAAACAAACAAACACTCAGCAGTACCAAATTCTAAAGATATAACAATGAAATGCACATGATTCTGGTGAATTATGGCACGAATCTGGTACTAAAATAGGCCTAAAATAGACTAAATATGCGAGGTATCACATTGCACAAATCACACATGCACACAATATAACAAACTAAATTAACAGTCAGTCAATGTCATAAGTTATTTATCTCAATGACATAAAATATTCACACCTCAACAATCAAATATGTAAACATGTACACATTACAACACCTCAACAGTTTGTGTACCACACCAGGTATTCATCCCTAAATGCATAAAATATTGACACCTAAATAGTCAAACATATACACATTATAACAAAAGAAAATTGTTACATGAGAGAAGTAGATATTGTGCCTACTGAATCAGATATTCAACAAGAGTTATGAAATAAGAAAAAAAACAATGTAAATTAACATCAAAGTCAGATATCAAAATAAAGAAAAAACAATGTAAACATTAAAATCAGATATGTTCTATATTTAGGCATACACAGAAAAAAATTAGATTTAACATTAAATTAGTTGCAATCAAAGAAAATATTTTCTATGATCGTGTCACGATATAATTATTTTGGCTTTACTTTTAATGGGTTTTAATTTAGTTAAGTCTTACCATTAATGATTCACAATTTATTGATGCTTCTATTTCTTTAAAAAAGATAGATTACAGATAGAATTAATTAGAGGTGTAATCCTGAAAAATGAAAATATAATTGCTTTGGCTTCATTTGCACATAAGATTTTTGCAGTTCATCAAACATAAATTATTTCTTGGGCTAGATAAGCACTTAGGTGAAACAATTTCATACATTAGCTATTATATTTGATCCTATATTTAGCTACATAAATTGGTTTTATTCATTTCCTTTTCTTACCATTGCTTCTAGCTAGAGGTGAAAACATGTAGGATATTATCCGATCGAATTCGAATTTGTATTCAAAATTTAGATATAGATATCTGATATCCGAATATCCGTACAATTAGTTGTACGGATATGGTTTTGACTTTTAATTATCCATATCCGAATAGTAGATATATACCATATAGTTTAGAGGAGAGTTCCAAATTTCCAATACCTCATGCCTTTTATAGCTCGTCATACATCATATTTTATATTTTCATTTTCAAAGTCTAAATTATCGATTTGAACTGCTCAATATAATATTCATACTAAAATATACTTGTGGATGAAATTTTATAATTTTTGGAAATATTTTTCTATTTATTAAGATAGGTACAAAATCACTGTTTCTGGACCGTTAAAAAACAGTGATTTTGTACCTATCTAAAAAAATAGTAAAAATATTCCAAAAATTATAAAATTTGATCTCCAAACATATTTTAATATGGATATCATGTTAGCGGTTCGAATCGACAATTTAGACTTTGAAATTAAAGATATAAAATGTGAGACATAATAAGGTACTAGAACCCTCCTCTATAGTTTAATATATATTATAAAAATATTTAGAGTGAGGCTACGGTGCTATGCATAGCACGGATTGAGTCCGTGCTACGGCTCAAAATTTGACTTTTCAAAATCCTAACGGTCGATTTGAACTGTTCAACATGATTATAAAATGAATATGTACTTGCAAACCAAATTTTACATTTTTTCGAATTTTTATACTATTTTTTTAGATATGCTGTTTTTGGATGGTCCAGAATATTCAGATCAAGTGATTTTCGAAAAAATAGTAAAAAAATTCGAAAAAATGTAAAATTTGGTTTGCAAGTACATATTCATTTTATAATCATATTGAACGGTTCGGATCGACCGTTAGAATTTTGAAAAGTCTTTTTTTTGAGCCGTAGTACGGACCCAATTGGTGCTATGCATAGCACCGTAGCCTCATTCAAATATTTATGTATGTGTCTACGAATATCCGATATCCGATCTATATGTATCCGATCCAGAAAAAAAATAAATACATAAAATTTTACCACTATCCGATCCGTTTCACCCTAATTGCACGGAAAAAAAAAAATGAATACTTATGATTTTACCACTATCCTCTTTTTATTAAATTGCACGGTCAACAAACTAGCTATTATTAAAAGCTTCAAATGTCACGGTAAGTAATTATGAATGTTCTTCTCAAGTAATAAAAATAGAAAAAAGAAAAAGTTTTGAATCTGATCTACTAGCATTCATTTTGTAGGTAAAGTCATAATTATAGTACACTGTTAAAAAAAGAGGTCTAGCACGAGACAAGTACTAATTAAAACCAAAATCACCTCCAGTCTCCATTCCTAACTCATAACACAGACTCATTTTCCAATTCAAAACAAAAAAAAGGACATCTCCAGTTCAAAATAACGGAGAGGAACTCAAGTGACAAGGTATACAGGCATAGCACAGGAACCGCTACTGTCACTCTGGACCCCACTTACCAGATTAAGTTCTCTCAGATTAAAATAAGTCCCTGCAAGTGGGCCCGACTTAGCACGACATGTCACCACCTCCGCCTGAGAATAGCTCTCTGTGACGTACAACGGACCCGACGCGGAATAAGAACTGGAATAGCATGTGGGATAAGAGGTGGAATAAGGGTGGCGGGAATAAGAGCGGGAATAGCTATTCTCCTTCTTGTTTCGCTTCCAGAACAGCAGCGCGGATCCCGCGGAACGCAACCACTTCCCGGCAGTGGTTCGGCGGTGGTGCTTGTCTTTAGAGATAGGCTTTTGAAGCTTCAGGTGAACCGAGTCCAGGCATGTTTTTGTGTCGTTACCTCTTTTCGCATGCTTTCTTGCTTCCTCTAAAACCTATGAAGAAAATATCAAGAAAAGAAACCAACTTTGAAAAGAAAGAAAATGAAAATATGAAGAAAAAAGTACCTGGAAATAGCTGATTTGGGGGTCGAATCCATAGTCACTGAAATGCTGTGGCTCAGAAATGGGGAAGATTGGTGCTTTACTCATTCTCTCCTTCTCTGTCTCTGTCTCTCTGTTTTCTTTTCGAAATTGACGACAAGAGAAACAAATTAGAAAGAAAGAAAGAAGCAAAGATTTGTGTTTTTATTTTGAAAAGTTCCTTTTCACTTTTCAGAGGAAAAACAACTGGGTTCTGTCCAAAGGACTTTGGACGAAACCTATCAAATTTATATGATCCCATAAATCTTAACCATTCGTGTAATTTTAGTGCGGATCGGACGGTTGTAGGCCTGGATTTGGATAAGTTTTGTCCAAAGCACTTTGAATAAGATCCAACCACAATGGAGAAACACCAAAACTGGAGGTGTGTCTAATAAAAGGCAATTTTGAAGAGATAAAAAGTAAGCTGCTCCCGGCTCACGAGTTTGAGAAAAATATTGGCTCACAGGAAGTGGGCCATATCATAGTGCTGTTGGGTTGTTTTATTTCTTGAGGAGCCTTGACGCAATTTGGTTGGTACTGTTTGGTGGGACCTCTTCAAGGTGACCGTTGCCTACCTTTGTTTTATTTTGTCTTAATGAAAATTATGAAATTTCTCATATAATATTTTCTAAATCAAATGTAAAAAAAGTAATAATTTATTATTAGTTTTTCCACTTATATCCTAAAACTAACTTTTTTTCTTGCTAACATGAAAAGTTAATTCATCAATTATCCAACAAATAATTCAAAAATGTAATCTCAGGGGAGCATGGCGTGGTGAATCTTCATTAAATGTCATCATTTAATTTCTAGCAAACTATATTTAGGAAAATGAAATTTGATTTGACTTGCTTAAAGTTGTCTCCTAATGAGAAGCTCAAGTACAATTTTTTTTAATCTGGGGTCAACTTTATATATTGTTTTATACTTTGTGTTGAAAAATAAAAAATAAAATAAAATTAGTACACAAAATAGTGTCATAAAAAAAGATCAATTGATTCTCATTTTTCCAGGTCGTGCTCTAGACAAGGGGAGAAATTTGGGTCCGATGGACATTGGACCTAAAGTGAGTTCGACGGGTTCGCTCCCCGGCCGATCTGCTTTAGGATTCGTGCCCGCAACTTTCGCGTCTGTTTTAAAATTCGTGCGCATGACTCTTAAAGTGGATCGGACGGTCTCTAAACCCATCGTACCCAAATTTGAGTCCGATAGAAATCGGACCCAAGCCTTTCTCCTAGATAAGAGGAGGATAAAGGACGGTAGAGGAGGAATCTGTATCCTCCCAGGTACCGTATTTAGTACAATGATCTCTGACGAGCTTCGAACTTTGCAATTGGAATTTAGTGTCTATTTAGATATACTAGTTAAGTGCCCACGCGTTGCGGTGGGGATTGACAACATTAATTTTGTAAAAGATTTAACATGTGTTAGATTCATAAAAAAAAAAAAATTAATAAGTAAATTATTTTTAATGCGTTTCTTTGAAGAGTGACAAAATTATTTTTAATGAATTTCACGTATCATTGATTTTGAAAGTAGACTAATTGTAGGGGAAAAAAATATATTTTCCGTTTTTTTAAATTTATATAAATGGATATAGAAGGAGAAATTCTTATCCATTTGAGCAATAAGGTTAAAGTTGTAAAAATAAGACTAAATTTGATAAATTTGAAAATTTCAATGTAATTCAAACAATTTGCCCAAGTCACAGTGAAAGAATTAATTATTATTTATTATCAAATTTTTAATGCATTTAACAAGCACTTATCTGTCTTTGAAATCCATGGCGTAAGTTAAAAGTAAATAATTAGAACTTGGGTCATAAATCAGCCCATAAATAAAATTCAGCCGTAAAGTTCATTGTGGACAAGGGAAGCCAGGTAGAAGATTTGAGATCAAACATGTGAAGGTCATTTAATTTCTTTCCCTTTGAATTCTCACCTCCAAATAAAAATAAAACCTGACCAGCTGTTGTGACTGTGTGGCCACTTCTAGCACTCTGAGCAAAAAATTTAGAAACGAAGAAACAAAAAACTTATTAATATATTGCAAATAACAATTAAAACAGCCTGCCTCAAACCTCCAGGATGTCTGGAGACGATGCACTGCATTATGAAAGTAGATTAAATGATGATATTTCAGTTTTTGAAAGGTTTTTGTTCAAGATAGAGAAATACTCGGGCAACTAATTTTCATAAATGCAGAATTTTCTGGTGCAAGAAAATGATAATGTTTTTCATTATTTGTAAACCTTATGTGCCTTAATGAAGTATAGTTTTTTTTCCTAAATCAACCTGTTATTTAAATTATTTGCAAAACAGACCACTTGACAGATAACAAAAATATTAGGAATCTTAATTGGAGCTCATATTTCTAATAATTATAAAAGTGGGTTCAGTAGAAATTACCGGAACTTCACCTTTTGCTTCCAAGCGGGCCCAGCATTCTGTTTCAATGTCAAATGACCACACTGCAAAAGAGAAATAATAAACAATTAGAAGAGCAGAGATGCCATAGCAACTCTTTTATGAGAAACATAATTGTGAAGGGATATATTGACAACCGTATTGACATAATTGTGAAGGGATATATTGACAACCGTAAACATGATGTTTTTTAGATTTACCCTTTGCATTTTGTTTTGTTTGATGTATGTTGGGCTCAGCTATGTGAATGAAATAAGGACTATTGGAGGCTATATGAATAAAATAAAGCTAAGAAATGGATAAGAAAATATGTTTTACTTCGAAACATAAAATAACAAAAAATGAAGATAATTACCCTAGCCTCTGCTGGTATTTTAAAAAAGAAAAAGATAATTACCCTAGTATCATCTAATAAACGATGCCCAGAATCGCCGCCTACAACCACCATTTTAGTCCCGATCACAGCTGCCGCATGCTACAATTATATAAAGGCCACATAAACCCCAAAAAATGTGCAACTATGCCTCAATTAGACTGAATGATACAGTTAATTTTGATTGTCATTAATTTGTTTAAAGTTAGCCCCAATTTACCTTCCATTGCATATGCGCTAATATAATAATAAAATTGTAGGATAAATTTAAGTCAAACTACTTAATTATGTGATGTGCCTATCTGAACCTCAGCAGTGCAACTAAGCCTGACAAACTCTTCCTTGCCCTTGTTAAGTCCAATTTATCTCAACTGTGGAACTAAAGGAATGATACTTAATTTTCATTTAGTTGTTTCTTTTTGGTTTGTTTTGTGTTTAGATGGATTTTCAGCTGTGATACTATACATGCCTACCATAATCCCTGACTTCAGGTTCTTCTTGTAACTGTTAATAAGAAGTCAAAAACAAACTTTTTTATAGGTTTAAAGAGCGATCGGAGAAATTTTCATCTTACACTGAAACGTGGGGCCGGCTTATCTCCCTCAGTGGATAGCACGGTCCAGTTGTCGGTGTGGTCAAATGCATGGCTATTAAAGTCAAACGTGCCTGATGAGTACCGGCATTCTAGTTCGTCAGTCCTTCCACTCACTGAGGTAGTTATCACATTCTCTCCCTATATAGAGAACATGTACATCAATAAGACACCATCGATTTAAGCATCATTCTACTAAATTGGCTCTACATGATGTTATGGAACAGATACCAGCTTGGGACTGGTTGAATTCTTATCTCCACAATATTTCTTTGTTTTCAATCACTTCCTTTTTCTATTTTTATAATTACAGGGGCCTGAGGGGTCAGGGGAGGCAGTATCAGATTAGGCTTCGAGGAACATTGAGACCAACAAGGTTGCTACTGTGCTGATCAGGTTCATCACTGACACAGAAATTACGTATCACTACAAAAATAAATAAATAAATAAATAAAGTACTTTATGATTCGACATCACTCCTTGTAAACTCTGGAAGATGGGGTAAATTTTTTAATTATGACACTTAAAAGGGGGTAGTTAGAGAATCAAAATAAATTTCACAAAATAACAAAAGAAATTTCTTACATTGGATTGGCTAAGCCTCTTAACAGGCCTGACTGGGCTGCGGGGAACATGTAATGAATCTCCTTGATGACTCTTCAACCTAAATTTTCCCCATTAATTCCCCATTATTACCATTTATATATTAAAAAATAATTAAACTCCCAAATAAAAATCATATTCTCATTCAAGAAGGTCCAGTTCAAAAACAAAGGAAATCCTAAGATCAGAGATTGCCAGAGTCTTGGGTGTCAGTATGTTCCCGTACCAATCTACCTCAGACATTTTTCCGCATATTAAACGGAGTTCGGTGCGGTTATGTATAAAAAACGAATTATACGCGAATTATACGCGAATAATTCGCGTATTATGTCACTATGGTTGTATTTAGTAAGAAATTTAATGGTTATAGCAGCGAAGTTGGTACTGACCTTCAATTACAAATAGAAGCGGAAGCAATATTTTCTCCTCGTAAAGGATGAATTGAGTATACATTAAAAGATAAAAAAAATCGGTCAATTTGTATGATGTTAATAGCCAATTGGAAGTCAAATGGATTGTCAAATGAGAAAGGCCATCATATTGTTTAGATCATGTCAGGTACTATCCATGGGTTGCTATTATATAGTTGCTATCTTGACGTTCTCTTGTCTGCTTTTTTGTAGGTAGGTGACATTTCACTGGCTGACTACATTGGTGTGCAGCCGACAAAGCATGCAACATACCTGCCGCACACTGCTGGTCGGTACTCGGTGAAGAGGTTCAGGAAGGCATAGTGCCCAATCATTGAGCGCCTGACCAACTCACTGATGATGCACGGGCGCAACCACAGCAAGAAACTTATGGTGGTGCGGATCGTCAAGCACGCCATGGAGATCATCCGCCTACTCACATATGCCAACCCGATCCAGATCATCGTCGATGCCATCATCAACAGGTTCTTAGCAAGATCAGCATTGCATGTAGTATATTTTGATTTAGTGTTTTTTTTTTGGGTGAAGAAAGTGGGGTATATACCCAATGATTTCATTAGAAATCAGAAAGTTGTTTCTGAACACAACTCCAAACAACTGGAACCTATTTAGTGAATTACAAACATGAGATTGGAACCTATTTAGGCAATTGGCTTTGTAAGTTTTTTTTCTTTTCATCTGAGTGAGCTTAGTTTGATTTCATAAACTTAAGAGTGGTCCAAGGGAAGATGCTACAAGGATTGGGTCTGCTGGTGTGGTTACTGGTCAAGCAGTTGATATTTCTCCTCTCAGGAGGGTCAATAAGGCTTTATGGTTTCTGACAACTGGTGCCAGGGAAAGTTCTTTCAAGAACATCAAGACCATTGCAGAGTGCCTTGCTGATGAGCTCATCAACGCTACCAAGGGTTCTTCCAACAGGTAATCTATTACCTTGTACTTGTTTATTGTGGAACTATTAAAGACCTGTGTTTTGCAATTAGAAGTTTATTATTTTAGTTGCTCTTTATGTTTTGCAATTAGTTGTTCTACCTATCTAAAAAAAAAGTTTAAAAATTGGTCTTATATCATGAACCATATGCAGCAGAAATGAAGAAACAGAAAAAAAAAAGAATATGAGAAAAATTGAAAGGCTGAGATTCAAAAATCCATAGAAAATAGCAGAAAAATCCAATTGATACAAAATTTGAGTCTAAACTGCTTGCAAGAGAGTCCTCTACGTGTCTGTTTTATTGGATTTGATAGAATCAGGGTCTATTTCCCTGATTTGCCAGTTTTTGACAGAAGGGCATTTCTGGAATTTATTGGACAGTAGGGGTATCAAATGAATTTTCTGCTGGTTGCTAATGCCTGTCATACTTGTTTTGTGTTCAATCATTTTTTGAGCAAGGCCCTAGAGATGGTTTAGCATTAGAATCAGCATAAAACCCTTTTGATCACTGATTTTCTTGCCAGCAGGTCAGAAGCCCCATATCATGTGAATTAAAGCACAGTGCTATGCTTCATATCTAGGTTTTATAGGCAGGACTTAGAAGAGGTGTGTTATGCTGTTCTCCTAGTTGATTTGTTAGTTTGTAGAGTTGTTAACTTTTATTTTCTTGTTGGTGCAAGATTTATCGTTATAAGTTTAGTTCATCGACTTAATTACTCAAATTAAATGCAGGAACTGTATTTTCATTTCAAAAAATGATGCATATTGCATATCCTTTTCAAGTCACTCACAAAATTCAAAAGTGGATAATTGAAGGTAATTATCTTATTAGATTTAATTTGAATTGTCTAATTAAAAATCATATCCTTTATGCTAATGGCTTTCTTTAATTGAATAGGCCATGAAAATGAAATGAAAATTACAAACAAGATGCATAGAGAGCATATGAAATCCTATCTTTCCATCTAATTGTCCTAATATCTAAAAAAACTTGATAAATATACACAACTGATAGAAATAGTAGCAACTATTTCATGGTAACACTCTTTAGGTCAGCAACCTTTGATCTGTGTAATTGCTCTGAAAAATTCAAGAGAAGAAGCTATTGGTGTCTATCTGAAAATTGGTGTCGAAATCTAATACATTAAAAACAATATCCATTTCATCCATTGGTGAATTTGTTGTGGATGCGGTCATCGACAATGCTGAAACTACATGTATTAGGCATTACCTTGTGAACACTGAAGTAGTCAGAACCAAAGTCAAAACAGTCGATCCGCCGCTGAACATGATATCCATATGAAATTGTGCTTATATGCCAAATTTTACATTTTTTTCATTATTCTAATATTTTTTAAATAGGTAGAAAATCACTTGATCTAAAAACTCTGGACGATTCGAAAGTAGTGTTTTTCTACCTATCTAAAAAAAAAGTTTAACTACCAGTCTTATAGCAGGAACCATATGCAGCAGAAATGAAGAAACAGAAAAAAAAGAATATCGGAAAAATTGAAAGGCTGAGATTCAAAAATCCATAGAAAATAGCAGAAAAATCCAATTGATACAAAATTTGAGTCTAAACTGCTTGCAAGAGAGTCCTCTACGTGTCTGTGTTATTGGATTTGACAGAATCATGGTCTATGTCCCCTGATTTGCCAGTTTTTGACAGAAGGGCATTTCTGGAATTTATTGGACAGTAGGGGTATCAAATGAGTTTTCTGCTGGTTGCTAATGCATGTCATACTTGTTTTGTGTTCAATCATTGTATGAGCAAGGCCCTAGAGATGGTTTAGCATTAGAATTAGCATAAAACCCTTTTGATCACTGATTTTCTTGCCAGTAACAGGTCAGAAGCCCCATTTTGAGTAAAAATAGGGGTCAAAGGCCCCATTTTGTTTTCACAATTGAGATTAGCAGTGCAAATTAAGATTTAATATTTTTAGGGAAGTGGAAAGTAAGTGAAAAGAAAGATGTAATAATAGAAACAAAGAAATATTTGATACAACGGAGGAGATTACATAATACATCATATAAAAACTCCACAAAAAACGTAACCCTCCATTCGAAGCACTTGCCATATCCTTTACAGTCCAAAAACTTCAACACACTAAAGCACTTACTGAAGCACTAAACACACTAAAGCACTAAAGCAGTAACCAAAATATTCGTCCTACTAAAGCACTAAACACACTTAAGCACTAACCAAAACATTCAGCGGTTGTGCGGCCTAACTGCCTTCCGCCTCATACTCGCAGCTCTCTTAAGCATAGTGGTCCTAAAGTGTAATATGGAGGCTTCTATTGGGACGGAAGGATCTTTTTCAAATGCTCGCTTCCTTTTTTCCAATTCTTCCACATTAAAATGAAGACCTTTCACTTGACATTTATAACCAATTCCATGCAACTACAACACAAAGTAAAGACTTGTTAGTAAATCTAAAATTCAAGTAATTAAAAAATAAGCAGTACAATACAACCAAAAAAACTGGTACAAATTCAAATTAGATGTCAATATACAGTACCTTCACAATAGTTATGAGTTTCTCCATGCTCATAATCATGCGATAGGGCCATCGCGGAATATGATGAACCCTTGACCAAATCATTAGACTTGACCTGCTGATGCGAAGTTCTCTGGCAGCTACTCCCAATGGTTGTTTAAAGAATGGAGTTACCATCTCAAATGTTAACCCATTGACTACGCCTCTACAAGTTACAAAAAATTTCTATAATATTACAAGTGATGTAATAACTAAATCTCATGTTCAGCTCATGAAAAACAACAATTTAGTTTCACAAAAACATAAAACGATTTCTGAAGTAGAACAAAAGAAACGGAGGAAACAATGTAAACAACAACAGAAAAAAGGAAAAAATATTGTTCTCCTTACTCGTCTACACGATCATTCATACAATCTTGTGCAGGATGTGGTGTCGGATGTGGATCATCCACTACAAGACCATTGACAGAAGGTGGTACATCCTCCACATTTGGAACAGCCGCAATTGCTCCGTTATCGACATCATCTAACAATGATTGACACATAATTGTTAAATACAATAAGGTAACGGTGCACTTTATTAAAATGTATTACTACATATACCTTGAAGAAGAAATTGTCCAACTGCTTCTAAGAGTTCAAACCCAAACACACCTCTACTCGCAGGATCTATGGCTTGTACACGGTTATTGATTCTACTAATCGATGCCATCAAACTAATAAAACAAAACAAGAATATCAAATTAGTAATATGTTTAAATGGGACATATTAGTACTGATGTTATGGTACAGTCAATCAATAAGGAGGTTTTTTCAAATTAACATTTTGTACACAACTCATCTATAACAAACTGTAAATTATGTCATCAGGTTCATCTGTGCAAAAACACCTTTCCTCTTCATTTTTTTTTAAATGACTACTTGAAATGAACAAAAAAGAGAGCAATAGAAGAAATTACTCGAATGAGTCAGAAATACAACAGGAAAGGAAATGTGAAAGGTGATAACTGAGGTGCTGCTCCATTTATAGGAGTTCTGATTTGGCAAGTGAACCGGAATCGATCTCCAGCAGGTACAACTTTGGCAAGCGAAACGGAATCCATTTCTTCTGACAGGTCCAACTTTTGGATATTCGGAATTTGGTATATGACGTAATGTCGTAATTTGAAGTTCTTCCTTTCTAAAATGAGAACCGAACATTTATGAAGGGGTGTAAACGGAGAAATGAAGAAACGAAGGGTGTAATCGGACGGACCGAGTTATTTATGAGAACTATTTACTGCTTTAATTCGGAATTACACAGTTTCATTTATGCGTGTATAATTATAGTTTACTGCTTTATCGGACGGACCGAGTTATTTATGAGAACATTTTTATTGGAACATTTATGAAGGGTGTAATCGGATTCGAATCCGGAAAATTACTAAAATTATCTGATTCGTATCCGTATCTGGATATCCGAAATTATCCGTATTCGTATCTGTACTTGAAAATTTATAACAGATAAAATTACGATTTGATTTTTCACTATCCGTAACTATCTGTATCTGATCGTTTATATCCCTGAACAACAAAAAAGGTACTTCCCATTCTTAAATTAATTTATTAAACTACTTATTCATATGAATGATTTATTAAATTGTATATGCAAATATATATTTTGATGAACAATTTAACGCTATGACATAATTAGTGACTATTGTTTTAGTAATATGATATATGTTTTGTAACCAACAAACTTATTATGAAAAATATTAGATATAATTTATGAATAAAAAAATTATATATAGAGGTTATTCTTTATTAGAATGTACATTAGTAATTTATTTTTAATTATTCGAATAATATACATATCCGTATTCATATCCATCCGATAACCGATCCGTACTCATATCCGTTTATCCGATCCGTATCCATATCCAAGACTATCCGTATTTGTATCCGTATAAGAAAAATTATAACAAATAAGAATACGGTTTGATCACTATCTGATCAGTATCTAACCGTTTACACCCCTACTTCCAAGCAGTGTAGTAAATATCGTCCGTTTAGGCCGATTAATCGGCCGATTAGTCGTTGACGGTGACCAAACCGTTAAAGATTTTCCCGACTAATACGCTAATTTTTTCCGATTATGACCGATTATTCCCGATTAATCGCTTGACGGTACCCTGTCTGTCTGACGAGCGCATACCGTTATTTACCACACTACTACGAAGTTCTTATTATATGCACAATTATATGTTAAAAGAAAAGCTAAACCTGACGAAAAATAAACATTTAATTGATGCAAAAAAGAAAATTTTAACTTGCCAATGCATTGACCCTTCTTGACATTTTCTTTTACTAAATTATCCTTTATTATCGCTATTATATGTAACTGTAAATTTTTTTTTGCAAATTAATGTAATTGTAAATGGAGGTGTACTTTTCATACACAAATATTTTAAAATTTCAGAACTGGGATGGAATACTGCAGGTCTGTAGCTATTATAATGAATTAAAGGTAACCTAGATGTTATTCTTTATTAGAATGTACATTATTAATTTATTTTTAATTATTCGAATAATATTAATATCCGTATTCATATTCATCCAATATCCGATCCGTATCCGTATCCAAGACTATCCGTATAAGAAAAATTATAGCAAATAAGAATACAGTTTGATCACTATCCGATCCGTATCTGACCGTTTACACCCCTACTTCCAAGCAGTGTAGTGAAAAACATCCGTTTAGGCCGATTAGTCGTTGACGGTGACCAACCGCGAAGGATTTTCCCGATTAATAGGCTGATATTTTCCAATTATGGCTGATTATTCCCGATTAATCGCTTGACGGTACCATGTCCGTCTCACGAGCGCATACCGTTATTTACCACACTACTTCCAAGTGCTTGTTATATGCACAATTATATGTAAAAAAAAAAAAGCTAATCCTGACGAAAAATAAACATATAATTGATAAAAATAAAAGATCTAAACTTGCCAATGCATTGACCCTTCCTTACATTTTCTTTTACTAAATTATCCTTTATTATCGGTATTATATGTAATTGTAATTTTCTTCTTGCAAATTAATGTAATTGTAAATGGAGGTGTACTTTTCATACACAAATCTTTTAAAATTTCATAACTGGGATGGAATACTGGAGGTCTGTAGCTATTATATAGAATTAAAGACAATTAATAATTACCTGTACATTTCTTGCGCATTTCTTGCAACCGTCACATTTAAATTAATAATTATATTAAAAACAATTACTTGTACATTTCTTGCGCCTCTCAGTATAGTCCATATGAGTAAGGCTACGGTGCTTTGCAAAGTAAACTGGCCAGTTTACTTCGGGTCATTTTTTGGATTTTGAAAATCCAAACAACCCATCCGAACCGTTCAACATGTTCTAAATATCGAAATGTGCTTGGAGACCAAATTTTACATTTTTTGGAATTTTTTTACTATTTATTAAGCCACTTAGAAAATCGCTGATTCAATGGTGAACAGTAAAAAACAGTAAAATTTTCTGGGCCACCAGATCAGACACTTTCAAAGTGGCTCAATAAATAGTAAAACAATTCCCAAAAATGTAAAATTTGGTCTCCAAGCACATTTCAATATTTAGAACATGTTGAACGGTTCGGATCGGTTGTTTGAATTTTCAAAATCCAAAAAATGACCCGAAGTAAACTGGCCGGTTTACTTTGCAAAGCACCGTAGCCTTACTCTAGTCCATATTATATGTGTAAAAAAGAAGCAAAATAATTTAAATTTAAATTAAATATAACAATAGTAAAAATTAATTTGGAGCATATTTATTTCTACAATTAATTTAAAACAGTCACATTTACATTTGAAAGTCCAAAAAAAATTAACAATTAACAATCAGTGAATCAAAAATTCATAATTTTATCAATGTGAGAAGCACAAAGTGATTTCTTTTAAAAAAGTTTGCTAATATGAAGTTCTAATATACCTCACAAATGAAAAAAATGTCATGTTTAATTCAAAATTAGATTGAAAAAAGTCATTATAAATGCTTTATTACATGTGTTAATAGCCCGAGATTTTTATTTTTAACATTTTAATAAAATCAATTATTAAATTGACCATCGTTTTCGGTCAATTCTAAATCTATCACGGCCGCACCGGCATTCTGCGGACCCATTTGAGCGGGGCCGCAGAATACCGCTGCGGACCCCTAAATGGGTCCGCAGAACCATTCTGCGGACCCTTTCTTTTCTTTTTTTTAATCCAGTTTTTTTTAATATAGTTCCGCAGAATGCCGGTGCGGCCGTGCTAGATTTAGAATTGACCGAAAACGATGGTCAATTTAATAATTGATTTTATTAAAATGTTAAAAATAAAAATTTCGGGTTAATAGCGTCATGAAATTTTTTATTGCAACCGTCCTGTTTTTCAATCAAATAACCGAAAAATGAAAAAATGATTTTTGAATACACTGAAAGAAACAAAAGGATAAAATCAATGTCAGAGAGAGGGAGAGATGTGATGTGGTTTTGACAAATGGGAAAAGGCCAAAGGCAATGTTGAAGCGTCATAAATAGTGATCATTTGCGTCTGCATTTGACCCCATGATATAAGCAAAAGATAGAATGAAAATAAAGTGCAAAAAGCTAGTACAAGTTTGTGGCAGGCCAGTATGGTATGGAATGGAATGGTAGTTACCAAACCTCGTAGGATCAAAAAAGTGCAGCTTTAATTTATTATGTTTTGTTTTCTTCTGTTTTGTTTTTGGTCAATTCTAGTCTAATATTTACTTCACCCGCTCGTGTGCATTCAATTTGATGGCCTCCAATCTGGAATGCCCGTTTTTGCTGTTGAGATTAGTGTCATCGGTCACAGCGGCATAGCAGGTACAGTAGGTATTGTAAATTCTATACAAAGTGATCAAACAGAAGAAAATTTTGTACAATTTTCTTTTATAGAATTTATATTTATTGCTCTGAAAGAAAATCTTATTGGTGAAACCGTGGAGCGAGGAACTATGTGGGTCAAATACTGCAATTCGGTTACACGAAGATTGATGGGTGTGAACCTATTACCGGATCCGGATTGAGGCACGGACTGGTACTGGTATTGGCTGGAAACGGGATGTGTAAAGTGTTACAAAGCGATTTTTATTTTTCTACTTTCTTTTCTGCATTTCAGGTGTTTTCGCTATAAGCGTTCCTTTTCTTTTGGATGGTACCGGTTGGTACGGGAAACTGGTACGGTATGGGTAGTTTCCCCTTTTGAGTTACTGGCATAGGGAGTAAGGCCTAGGGGTTTGGAAGTTTTTCTTGTTGTTTTTTTGGTTGTC
The DNA here is from genome assembly GCA_028015225.1 of Carex myosuroides. Taxonomy (NCBI): domain Eukaryota; kingdom Viridiplantae; phylum Streptophyta; class Magnoliopsida; order Poales; family Cyperaceae; genus Carex; species Carex myosuroides. Next base: position 3,021,505 of record CM051465.1, read on the forward strand.
GTAATCAGACGTTATTTACTATTTAATACAACTTTGGCAGCTACTACTGCCAATCATTAAAAAAAAAAGAAACTGTGGAGCGAGAAAGCGAGTATCTTCCTCGTAGCCAATATCTTTAATTTTTAGATTACATGTGTAAAAAAATTGTAATTTTTGTTTCGTTCTTATGGTACGTTACACTTTATATTAGCGGTCCTTATCTGTGCTTATGAATAGAGAAGAGTCAATTACATTGTTAACATCCGTAACAACTTTGGTTATTAACCTAAACTTTTGTACAATATTATCGCTATTATATAATTTTGAATAGAGAAGAGTAAATTTTGCCCAGAAATCGAGAAGAGTAAATTTTGTACAATATTATCGAGAAGAGTAAATTTTGTACAATATTATCGCTATTATATAATTTGCCCGGAAATGATAAAATTATGGACATAGCTGCCAACATGCAAGTATTAGGAGCCCAAAGGTAACCCCTGCTGCGACATCTATAAGGCTGTGCATCCCAAGGTATATTCTCCCTAATACAAAAAATTGTTGTGAGTTATAATTATACTCTTTATTGATTAACATAAAGCTTGAATAAATTATAATATTCCTTTTAAATTAAAGGCCATAATTACGGTGATAATTATAAATAGGGGAAGATTCCCAACAAAAATCTCCCTATGCAATCTATTTTCAAGTTTTGTTTTCATGAGCTCATTATACAAGAAAATTCCAATCCAGACCATATCAAACATCCTATTCCAGCAGTCATAATATTGCACAGAAATTATTTGGGAAACTTTTTAGTTCCTAGAAGTTGTCTCTTATATTAATATATATATCTAAGTCCCCTACTTTCAAAACTTTAAAAAAATAGATAGATATAGAAATGTAAAGAACCTAAAGCAACTCGCACATTCTGTTAAGTTAGAAATATGTCAAAGTTTCATCTCAGATATTGAACACTTTTTTCTGGTATACTATGGTATAACATTATTCTCTAATCCACTAAAGGGCTGTGAAATTATTTGTGTACAAAGAATAAAACAAGATGGAATTATACCAAACTGGAATTGGTACTGGTATTTGGTCTAGCAACCCATAGTTTAAAAAATTTATAATTCTAAGTTCTTAAATGCTTAAATTTCAAAAGCTTGCAGGGAAGAACTCACATCATATAATGAAGGCAATCTTCAAGGCATTTTAGTTTGAATTATACCAAACTGGAATTGGGTTCTGATGCATGCTTCATTTCATCTTCTCTTACTTTCTTTTTTTATTGTAATTACAAAGTCTTAGGTAATTAAATATATTAATGTCCAAATTCAATTTTAGACCTCAATTGATCTAAAAAAACACACAAATTAAAGAAGTGCCAAAAAAATTTTCTAGGTTCTAGAATTAGGACTTACAACGACTAATGTAAGAAAGTCATGATCCATTACAGCAAGAAGAAGAAGTCCTAGCACATCGTCATTCTGGTTAATAAAAATAAAAAAATTATTGTGAACATTGTATTGTAAAATATAATAAGTTAACAATTTATGCTTAATATTTACCTCATTGTGCTCTTAGAACTTCTTGGTATACAACATTCTTAGTGAAAACTCCTTCAGAAGCATTATGATCTCCATAAGGTTTTACCAATACATGAGTTGTTTGTCGAGATACTCCTCTTGACAATGCAACATAGAGTTGACCATGAGAAAATACAGGGTCATGGAGGTAAACTCCCACATTTGGTACAGTTTGCCCTTGTGCTTTATTAATTGTCATAGCAAAACTCAAGCGGACCGGAAATTGTTTTCTCTTAAATCTGAATGGGAACAAATCATCATCCGAGGGGCTTAAAGGAATTCTTGGAATAAAAATCCTTTTACCTGCATGTTGTCCAACTGCAATCTCCGCATCAATAGCATTATTCTGAAAACTACGACACACCAGTCTTGTACCATTGCAAAGGCCATTTGTAGGATCGAGATTGCGCAATAAAATTATGGGGCATCCCAATTTCAAATGGAGCACATGAGGAGGCAACCCATTTGGAGTTAGAGAGTTTAAGAACTCAGAAGGATAGAAATTATGGAAATCATGCTCGGCCATGTCAAAACTGTGGTAAATCTTATCTTCACCGGGAAAACGACTGATCATGCGCTCATTTAATTCATCCACATCACCATTCTTTGCTGCCAAAATTGCCCGAGAAGAGATATAATCTAATTTATGTCCATTGAGGTGCATAGAAGGAAAGACAGCTTCTATGAGTTCATTTGTGGACTGCTCATGATTTGTGTAAGAAATTGCCATCTCATTCGGAATACGAATAAGATTATCCTCATATGTTAACTCAGTCCCATCACCTACTCGTAGTACGAATTGTGAGAACCATGGATCCAACCTAGCTCGCATGTTTTGTGTAAGCCTAATCTTCTTTATGGATGACCACAGGGAAGACATTGGCAATGTCGAGTCGACAATTTCCGCCCTAGTTGCACGCCTAATGACAGGAAGAACTTGTCGAAAATCACCACCAAATACTACAACTTTTCCTCCGAACAGTTCATTGCATCCGGTTACATCTTGCAATGTTCTGTCAAGTGCCTCGATAGCTTGCCTCCTGGACATGGATGCCTCATCCCATATGATCAAAGCAGCCCTTCGGAGTAACTCTGCAGTCGCACTTTGTTTGCTAACTGTACAAACAGATTTGGCATCAAGCTTGATAGGAATCTTAAATCTAGAGTGTGCCGTCCTCCCACCAAGCATATTATTCGCTGCTGCTCCAGATGTAGCGGTGGCAAGTGCAATGCGAGGAAGAGATCGAACAGTAGCTAATATTGCCTTATACAAATATGTTTTCCCCGTACCACCTGGTCCGTCAATGAAAAAAGCCCCTGGTCTGTTGTTTGTTACGTGATCCATAATCTCATCAAAAGCCAATAGTTGCTCTTCATTAAGTGAATTGGATGCACGCAAATCATCTTCTGATACTTCTATGCCATATTCTTCATATATTTCCCGAGATTCTCCTTGACCATAATCATTATTTTCATCGACCTCAGGAAGATCATACATACCTAAACTCTTCCCCATTGTTTCAAGATATTCACCAACATTCTTGAGTGTCATTTGTTGCACCATTACCGGTGAGCTACAATACCGTCGATAGTCTTCAGACATGTCCATGAAATGTTTATCCCACAAATCACGTGCATTGGATACCTCACAAAAAACTAAAATCATAGCAAAAAGCCTTCTAAGAGCTAACGGGAATTGGAATTCTGCTGCCTCTCGTAGGCACTCGGATAGACTGTCATCCCTTTCTATTAGACCTCTCGTCTCAGCTGATGCTCTGAATGATCGGTGCACAACTCCCTCGACCGTTAAAAGATCTTCAAATGAAGTTGCTCCTCTAACATGGTTGAGAATTATGCGCAGGTAGTATCGGTCGGGATCTGTTGGCGGAGCATAAACCACTCGACCAACCTCACCTCCTTTTTTACGCATTTTCCAAATTTTACGGCTTTTGTCCCATGTAAAATGCTCTGGAAAATCCCGATACAGGTAATTCCTTGCCTCTGGAAAAGTCTTGTTAGCCTCGAAAAACTCTGTTAACATAGTTTTTTTTAAGTTTTCTCTTTGACAAATCTCCTCTAAATCAGCATTCTCGTTGTAACATACAAGTTGTTTATGCATAACATGCAGCTGTAAGGATCTTACCGAAGGCTTGATCTCACTCAAATTAAAATTGAAAATGCGCCATGCTGCCTCCGGTGGTGAAACCCAACGAGCATCTTGATACATTTTGATCTCGTCGACAGACACGCCCGCTTCAGAAGATCCGACATGTACTTCTGTACGGTCGTGCCCCTTATAAATGTACTTGAATAAATACTTCACGGCTTTGATACTCGAGCAAATCTCGATGTTGATGTGGCAATTGTAACGCATTAACAAATGAGGGTTGTAAGGAGCCACCCACCTATTGTCCATGTCACAACTTCGCACGTGCACTGTACGGCCATTGTCCCTTCTACGATATACAGGGTATGAGTCATTTCCTTGAATAGTTATCTCACTAAATTGTCTAGGATAGTGAAACCTACACTGACCATTTCTCATGCATGGGCTAGTCATTCTCAGAGTTCCACATGGTCCGTGCATCATGTGTTTAACAACCAGTTTGTGTAAAGCATGACACTTTCTTTGATCAGGAATCTCCGCGGACACAAGGTTGTCATATTGGTCTGGATTTCTAATTTTACAACCAGACTCCAAGATTACGAGAAAATGTGCATGAGGTAACCCTCGTTTTTGAAACTCAATGACATACACGTGTGCAACTACCTTTCCAAAAAAATTACCTTTAAAGATAAATTTCTTCAAATCCTCCAATTTAGCCCGAAATACACGAGCTGTTAGGTCGGGGCGGTCTTGTGTTGTTTGACCGGGCAATAACTCCGCACGAATCTCATCCCATTCCGGATTGCACGTCATGGTCAAAAATATATCTGGTTTTCTGTACCTCTGGACCAATGCCATAGCATCTAGGTACCTACGTTGCATATCTCTAGGACCACCTATGAATGAAGGCGGCAACACAACAAGCTTCCCAACTCGAGAACCTCGCATCTCCCCTACATGTACACTATCAACAATCCCTTGGTATAGGTCTGCGCGTATTGTTTTCTGATCATTTCTTAGGTAATCCAAACGACATGACTCTATCTTTATGTACATGTCTACCAAAAACTGTTGAAATAACCTTCCTCCCACAAGGATCAAATTTTTTTCATGTCGTATTTGCAACTTGAAACAGTAGTACTCTCTGGTTGAAACAGTTTTTCTTCTTCTTGAATCACAACTTTCTAAAATATGAAAAATAAACATGTTAATTAAACTAATATAAGTTGATAAAATTATTAGTCACTTGACTATTTCTAAATAAAATAAAGGTAGAGTAAAAGTACCTCCATCTCCTGCCAATTGAGCCATGTCATGCTCTGAAGGGGAAGTCACAGATTCTTGAGCTCTTGGGATTTCATTATGCCAGCCAACCTCACCATTGGGAAATAACAACGGATATGCTAATGGATCATAGCATCCATGATAACAATGGACTCTTATAGGACCATTATTTCTGTCGTAGACTATTATGCTCCTCTTGTACGATGTTTGATATCCATTTCCCTCGACCCAGACAGCACCAACTTGAGATGCAGTTGGCTTATTATATGTTCTTTGATCAAGATCAACGGATGCATTTAGTGTTATTCGATAATTATCGAGTGTCGGTATCTCCCGAAGCATCCTAAAGGTTTGTGCATATGGATTGCTTGATAGAACACCCATCAATATTTGAACGGTGTTCCGATCGAGATTTGGTGTCCTATCTATCCGTTGATCTAACTCTGCATCAGTATCATAAAAGTATAGCTGCAAGTACTTCGGTTCATTTTCGGGAACTAATTGATCCAAGAAATGGTAAATCTGGCCATGAGCACGGAATGTGTACACACCACCTCTCATGTTGGCCAAATTTTTATCTACCCTCGCTCCGAAAGATGTGAACGAAAAATGAGAATTGTAACAGCGTATGAAATATCGAAAAGACGCACCACGAGCCTCTTCAGTTGTAAATAGCCGATACAACTCATCAGGAACTTCATTTCGGGCAAGTGATGTCTTACCATTCATGCAACAAAAGGTAGGAAATTCATACTGAAATCGCTTAGCATTGCAAAACCTGCAATCTCGTTGCTGCTTCAAAATGGTATGTGAGCTAGGCAAGCCATCATATACAAAATCAAATGGGTCATTGTCACTGCTTTCACCTCCTGTCAATGGTAGTGTGATCATCGGGTTTAAGCTATTTCCCCCTTCTTCAAATATACCTACAACAATAATAATGCTCATATCATTGCAATACAAATTATTTAGTTACATAAAAATCGTCTTAAAAAATTTTAGGATGTAAAAATAAAAGTAATAAAATATTTACTCTCAATTCCATCTCCAAATTCTGAGAGAGACATGACATCATTATCACTTATATCCAAATCTTCAATTTCGTCTGTGTTCAAGAAAATGAGAAAAATAAAGAGTTGTGTAATATAAAAAAACATTATGCTATTCGGATGATTTTATGATGATTGAAATATAAATATAGTCCAAAGAAAACAACAAATACAATATTTACCTTCAAAAGTGTGTTCATCTAACTGTTCATTAGTTATGTGATTCTCCCCTTCAATAGAGGTAGTCCCAACGTTTGTATGAGATGCTTCATTCCCAATTGTAGTATAAGAAGTTGTGCGAAAATCATTTGCCGCCATGCTACCGGTCACACCATAAATTCGCTTGTTCCTGTAGCCTTGCATTTCCTTCTTTTGTTTCTCTTTACTCGACGAATCCATGTTTGCATATCTTTTTTTATTATATATAGCCTTCTTCACAGCAGAGGTAGGTGTCATTCTCTTCGAAATTATGACTGTCCACAACAATATAAAGATAACTTTGTAACTGTTTTATTAATCACAGATTAATATATAAACTAATCCAAGAAAATCATACAGATCTACACTATTTCGAAGGCAACCTTTAATACTAATATAAGTTGAAACTTCATATTTTATTCTTTCAAATTTAAATTTTTTTCAAAATATTATTTATATTAGTAAGGTTCATAAATTAAATTACACTTATTTATTCATCTCTTTTGATCCAATTTTTTTCTTAAGGAGTTCGTCTGAAGTTTTATAATTCTTCATTCTCAAAAAAATAAAAATAGTAAAGAATAATAAAGAAGTGTACATTGTGAGGCGAAGGGGAATTAAACTTTGTAACAAAAAAATGCAAATTATAAAAATATTTGCCTTAATTGTGAACATAATTAGAGATTGATGATACTAAGTGTTTGAATCAAGATAACATTTTCATTCATTTTTGAATGCACATTAATTTTACCAAACCTAAGGATTAAAATCCAAAAAGTACAAAAAAATCAGCAGGATATCGAAAATTATTCATCATTAACTCTCAGAACAACCGCTTAGGAAAAACTAAGATTTTACAGAAACAACAAACACCTTAAGCTACCCAATTAAACATAATTCAAACTGGTCATGAATATATAGCCGTTGTTTCTCTAAAATTTCATATAAAATGTTTTTGTAATTGAATCTAATTTCACATAAAATGATTTGGTACACAATAAATTACTGATGTAGTTATTATCAGACATGAGAATCGTAGCTTAAAGAACAATATATTAACCTTAGAGTATTTAAGCAAAATAATCTCACAGAAAAAAGCTAAAATTAATGACAAAATTGTACAATATATGAAACCGATGTATAAAAAAATAAAATAATAAATAGCAGCTAAGTTCACAAAAACACAATCAATGTTAGGAGTCTTAGTGCATTACATTTGCAACAAACTCTTTTAAGACTCCCATGTATGGGAGCATGCTGCTCGGGTTTCAAAATAAGAAAATCGCTCAGTTAAGAATGACTACTTGAAATGAAAATATTGATCCGTATTACGGACCAATCTGTTAACTTGACTCAATAGAAAAACATTCATTACATTGATATAATAAGCATTCATAACATTCATATAACTTAACAGTACACATGCAGAACAAAGCAAAACATACAAAACATGGCCAAGCTTATAAAACATACAAAACATTACAATGGAAAGCAACAACTCAGACATCCATAATAAAGTGCTACCCAACCCAAAATGAAAAGAAGGCACATCCAAAACAACCATAGCATAGATATCCTAAACACCAAACATCATTTGGCCCCGTACGGAACGATAATTAGACACGCATGTTAATTCTGTGCAAATAAAAAAAAACATTTAAACTGATATGATTGATTCATAAACAATAGCAAGATTATAATTTTATTTTTTTATTTTTATATCTAACTATTACCTATTTTTCAAGGCCAACACTTCTGGCATCATTGGATCAAAATGAACACTTGAAATATCTGTGGCTTCAAGATAATTGACTGCAAATGAAATCATATTTAATTAAATTGAATATGGTAGTTAGTGAGGAAATTGGAAAATGAACGGAAGGGCTGATATGGATATCGTACGCGGTTTATGAACGACTACTTTTAACTGAGTGACGAAAATGATAGACTTATCCTGAATAGCACGAACAATCCTCACATGGTTGGTCAAAGGTAAGCCTATCAAAACCAATGCAATGACATTGCATCTGAAAAATATAGAAGTTGATCAAAGGTAATTAATACAACTAAAAAGTCAGCGGGAAATAAAGGGGATATATATCATATAAATTTTTACAAGTTACGCTATTTTTAACTCACGTCCAATCAAGAAGATAAATCTCAAGGGCGGGTACACGATGTCCTCCATCCCGATTAAGGTACTGCACTTTATGCCCATAACATACTCGACCAACTACATCTACGGAAGGAATTCAAAATTGCAACGTGTTCATTACAATTAGTTTTATTTATTAGTAACATGAACAGCTTTTGAATGTACAAACATGAATTACCTGTGAGATAATTTCCGCACTGAATCTCATTAATTTGTTCAATGGATGGCACCATGGGATAAGTAGGAAAATTACACATGTTTAGAGGAAGAGGGAGGATAGTGGTCTCTTTATGGAAAACAATTTGTAAAGCTGTCTCCAGAATTTTATACTTATCAAAAGTGATATATTTTTGATTTGTCGATTCGACCATGAAATTCTTCAGACAATACACATGTCCGACATGAACCATGCTTTCTACATATGATTTCATCTCATCTGAAACTCTGGCTAACATTTTCACTCTCTAAAAAAACAGATTGTTAGAAGATGCAACATTTATATCGACATAATTAAAACACCTACGTAATATTTCTAACTAATCTAAAAAATAGGACAAGTTCAAAGAATAATGCGCTTCTTACATCGCTATCTAGAAGGACCAAGTAAAGGCTGTTACTACGGTGAGTCTTCACCATGAAATGCACTCGCACAGCATTCATATCCCACCAGAAGTAATTTAGACATTCAAGATGAGCAAATTTTTCCACCGTTAAAAAACCCATTCCTTGACTGCCATGTAGAATATCTTATTTAAGGTACTTAAAAAACTTAAAATAAATTTGCAAGAAAGGAAAATGTGACTTGCATATTTGCAAGGAAAAAAAGCAAAAAAGGCTGTTACCGATCAGCTGCGTGTCGTGTTGACATGTTTTTAATTAGGTCTGAAGCATGTTGTAAAATGCATTTGTTTTTGGCTCACTTATGTGTAAGGTTAGATTAGATAAATTTTGAGCATGCATGCAGGTGATATTGATGTTAGGTAAATTACAAAACAATTTAGTTATCAATACGAAAAAGAGAAGCAAAAATGTCTATCGATGAAATGCTTCACATTGCTGTTAGATTATTAAAATTTCAGCGCTCATCTTATCTTAATTATTCAGAATTGTAAAACATACCTTGCCAAGGATGCGCACAATTTGCTTGTCCCTGATTTGCTTTGCCTTAAAGATGGTGCCCCTAAAATAAGTTGCAAATGTTCCAAAAAAGTTACTTATTAATGGTGTAAGATGAGACTATTTATGGATACATAAATATTTCACTTTTAGTTATCCTAAGAGCAGGGTTTGAAAACTTTAGAATGAAATTGCTGGGAGAAAACTTTAATTCATAGGAGAAAACTTTAGAATGAAATTGCTGGGAGAATTCAAATATAGTCTATCTATGCAAGAAGATAGCTTTATAATTGAATTAAATTATGACTTACTGTGAAAAGAAATATGAAAATCTGAGGTATAGTGTTTGAGGCAGCCAAAGAGCTTCCTGCATATTACGCAAGCAATAATAAGTGAATATGAGTGCTGGTAAAACAAAGCAAAATAAGAATTAGAAACTCACGTATTGCTAAAGAATTAGAGCAATAACGATGATTGAACAAATTTAAATTTCAGAACAATAATACCAACAAAAGAGCGTTTTCAGATAATTTTCATAACAGTAATACCAGTACATTATTAGGGAAGGTTTGTACTCATTTTACCAACTATTAGAATAGTAATATCAAAAAATTTCAGAAATTGAACAAAAAGCATCAAAGTGGATGTCAATAATCCTCTCTGCCTGATGGCTTCCTCTCTGCCTCATCAGTAAATCAGTAAAAAAATATCAAATAGTTGGACAAATTCAGAAATTAAAAATCAATTTCTTTTATTATTTTACAATAAGAATTACAAAAAGAAAGATAATACCCATCAAATAACATGTCAATCAAAAGAGAATATTGAGACGAAGCTATCTAATTTGTCACTCTTGAGAGCAAACAATAATAAAATGAAGAAAATTTACTTTTTGGCAGAAAAAATTTGGCACCGACAAAATAACAGTACAATAATAACATGCATATCAAGTATAGCTTACTCCTAAGATCAAAGTAAAATTCTGTTGCTGTATTAAGTAGACAGCAAGGGATTTTGAACAGTACCAGTGGTTTTCAGTGAAAAAAAGGGAATAGAGCAACTGCAATTTGAAAGAATGGAGATTTCATTGATATATATAGAGAGTATGGTGTGTTATATTTGAAAAAATTTGAAATTACTTGGAAGGGAGGGTTTACCTTCCATGCTGGAGCAGATATCTAAGGAGGACATTCAGAAGCAAACAAGAGGTTTGATTTCATCCTTTCAAAAGATTTTGACCATGGCAGAAGGATTGGAAGAGGAGTAATGGATACCTCATACCTATCCAAAAGAAACCTTTTCTAGAATCAAATACACAGATGACATTCAAAGGAGGACATTCAGATATCAAAGGAGGACATTCAAAGGAGCAGATATCAAAGGAGGGAAGATTCAGAAGGAGGACATGGGAGGGAACATTTACCTTCCATGCTGGAGCAGATATCAAAGGAGGACATTCAGAAGCAAACAAGAGGTTTGATTTCATCCTTTCAAAAGATTTTGACCATGGCAGAAGGATTGGAAGAGGAGTAATGGATACCTCATACCTATCCAAAAGAAACCTTTTCTAGAATCAAATACACAGATGACAGATCTCAACTGGTAAAGAATTATGAAAATAAAAAAATAAAAAAATACATGCACAAGGATAAAATAGATATTTTGTAAATTTATAAGTCATACCGTTGTTTTTATTTTTTTAATAAAGGATAAAATAGATATTTTGTAAATTTAAAATGAGTTTTAATTAGGAAAAGGCAATAAATTGGGTAAATTAGTAAGTTTCTGAAATTTAGATGGGTAAATATAATATTATGAATTTAGAGGGGGGAATACATTTTTTCGAAGTTTTTGAGGGGTACATGTGAAATTGCCCCCCTAAATTCAATAACCCAACACAAACAAACAAAAATCACAATGAAATTTGTAGGGGTGAAATGAAAAGACAAAAATAGCCTTACTCTGAGAGCCCTCTTTTTGAATTTGTTCATGACAGAGAATTGCTGAAGCCTTGCTCTGACAGTCTCCCCTAAGTTAACATTCGGCGCCTTCTTGATGTTTTGCAACCCAGGATGATCTACAAGGGCATTTCTGTCAGAATAAATTTACTGTATAAGAAACTATAGTTTTCCTGATAAAAAACTTTCATACCAAGAACTTGCTGAGCTGTCAGCCGATTTTTCGGGTCAGGATTTAGCATCCCTCGTACCAAATCCTTGGCATTGTCAGAAACCCTAGGCCAGGGTTCTCTTTTAAAATCAATTACTGATCTGATAATAGCTTGCGCCACTCCTTGTTCCGTTTCTACATGACAAAAAAATTAACATAAATTCACGAAAAAATTTAAATTTTAGAAAAGAAAAAAAAAATATATTTTTTTTTTACCTGGCCAAAAAGGAGGTACACCACAGAGAAGTATATACAAAATTACACCGGCACTCCAGACATCTACTTCGGGTCCATAATTTCATTTACAATCATTCACATCTCAAGTGTATTTTTCCTGGTTTTTTAAGGCCAGCAAGACAAGAGGAGTTCAACTCCATGCATTCTCATATGTTGAGATATCTTGTCAATAAATCTGATTTTTGATAAAATGAAGAGAAAAAAATGAAACAATATTTATTAGTTTAAAATATACATTCTAAATGTAAATATGTCTATCAATTTTATTTACCTGCAAAATTAGAATGATACAAGCTGCTTTCTGAAATTTGAGAATATCTCCTTACCCCTTTTGTGTATCTTAGAAATTTTTTTTGGCCCTTGCTTCCTGGTATATCTATAGAGTAATAATGAGAAAAAAGAGGAGTATTTTAGACATCTTTTGAGTAAGAGAGGAAAGTATGTCAAAAATTGACGCTACTGTATGTGTCAGATAAGTGCTTTCTGTGATATCAAAAAGTTTCAGAAATTGAACAAAAAGCATCAAAATGGATGTCAATAATCCTCTCTGCCTGATGGCTTCCTCTCTGCCTCATCAGTAAATCAGTAAAAAATATCAAATAGTTGGACAAATTCAGAAATTAAAAATCAATTTCTATCATATTTACAATGAGAAATACAAAAAGAAAGATAATACCCATCAAATAAGATGTCAATCAAAAGAGAATATTGAGACGAAGCTATCTAATTTGTCACTCTTGAGAGCAGACAATGATACAATGAAGAAAATTTACTTTTTGGGCATTCATTAATGTTATTTTGTCTATCTGATTCACAACTAAAACATTTCGACAGCATTCAAGCAATTGGATATTCAGAAATAGCAAAACCCAAGAATTCTAATTAAATCGGGAACACAATTGGTTCAGGAAAATGGCATTTTCTATAATAGATAACTATCATGTCGTTATATCCAAACTGAACCTTATGCAATTTTCTATATTACCCTCCTACGGAATCAGAGATAAATACAAAGCCACTTAAGTAAATCAGATACAAGGATTTTGCTGTAGTCAGGCAGCACGAGGCGAAATACTTTTGACGACATGATCCAGAAATGCAAGGTTGGTTTTTCAAATTTGTTGTTTCTTATTTATTCTCCTGATTGAGAGGCAGCGGAGGAAACAGATATCCTACGATGCATTTAAAAATTTGATTTTAATATGACCAGTTGGTCTCATTAAAGGAACTCTTGGATATCTCATATTTTGCATGTTATTTTAGAAAATACCAACGTCCAATTATGTTATGCATGAATCTCATAGTGAAATTAATACTGGCACCAACGCTAATCCGAGCAGAGGACAAGTCGGTCACGTAAAATAACTTAACTTTACGACTGAATTTTATTTATGGGCTGATTTATGGCCCAATTTCTAAATTATTTACTTTCAACTTACGCCATGGATTTAAAAGAAAGATAAGTACTTGTTAAACGCATTAAAAATTTGATAATAAATAATAATTATTTCTTTTCTCTTTGATTTTTGTAAACAAACTCTAGATTTGAGTATGGGACAAAGGATAGGCTCTAGGTATGGCACATGACCCTTACACCAACCCTTCAATGTTGTACCAGCCATGGCAGGTACATAACACAGCAACAGATGCAAAGCAATCCCTGCTGGTACAACAGGTCCCAAAAACAGTCAAAATGAAATAAAAATGGTGAACCTAGCGTCAAGGAATTCTTTGATATTTCATACACACTTAGAACATGACCTGACAAGTGATCCTATACCAAATTCTACCATACCTAATACGGTAGTCTCATACTTAAATTACCAAAAGATGAAAATAGATAAACAAATAACTAAAAGACTTCTAAAATAGACAAAATTTACAGTCTTATAGATTTTTTCTCTTGACAATGGTAAGTATAACCAGCATGCAAATTAAAAAGAAATTAAGGATAACTAATCAAAATGTCAATTACCTTCCAGTCCTTCATATCAAAACGAAATATGAAATGATTGTAAGACACCTCTCCAGACGTTATGGAGGTGGCTGCTGGTGCATTTCTTGGGGCTACATAAATTGATACAACATGAAACAATATATTTTTAGTCTCATACTTAAATTACCAAAAGATGAAAATAGATAAACAAATAACTAAATTTCTTACAAACAAAATGGTGCCCATTCTTATCCACTGTGATCTCTACACGACCATCCTTCACTAAAAATGAAAGCGCAAATATATTCTCCACAGTTTGTGCAAAAGATTGCCGGTTTAACACTAAATATTCGAGCTTTGTCTGCTTTTGTTTTCTCAAGATAGTAAACATTGTCAACATCTTTTTGTCTGTATCAGTCTTTTTTGTAGGGTCACCCTCTGTCTCGCCAACCTAACAAAGATACTAATCATTAGATCAATATAGCAATTCCTCAACAGTCATAAATGATATCCCTTCCCTTCCCTTCCCTTCCCATTAATGATATAGAAGGAAGATAAAAGAATTTATAAGCTTTCCATACAGACCAGCTCAGAGCCAATTACTACAATTAATGGTTTGATACCAAATGTGTGCCTAAATCTAGGTTCAAACAACTACTTATATTTGTTTAACAATCCATGTAATTAAAAACTATGAAACTGACAACATAAAACACACACAAAAAAAAATAAAAGGTTAAGGATTCTACTTACATCCTTAGGTTGAGAACATATAGTTGGTCTTGTTCGTTTTCCTCGTACCGCGCTCCTTAGAGGCTTAACCTCAGCAACCATTGGTCCATTCCTACAACAAAGAATAAATATGGTTAACAATAAACATGCATATATATTGAAATAAAATATAGGAGAAGAAAGAGATATTTACATGGTGCAGTATCCATGTCCCCTCATAAATATATGAGACACTGACATCCCAATACTTTGCCACGAAGCTATTCCTAAATAATTAGTATGGGTGCCATCCCTATCAGGCACGCCAAATTTTCTTGCAAGTGCATCCACAAAGTCTGACGGAGTAGGCCCGCTTCTTTGAGACCTGAGAGATCTGACTAAAGAGGTAGTAATGTCAAGCAGAGTCTCAGCATCTGCCACCTGTTCTCTCGGCCTTTGAACTGCATACAACATTGCAAATCAGATCATTTCAATGCAAGAGCTGTTGATTTCTTAAAAATTCTGATTCAAATCCACATAGTTCTTGTCCTTATTTTACTGTCTTAAGATAACATATGGAATTATAGCCTGTTTCTTAATCTTTGGTAAGCTAAAATGCAAATCAAGAAGAACTTTTTTTGTAAAGTAGGAAGATTGTAACCATCCTCTTTTTGGTTCGCAGTGGTAGTCTGTGATCCTTAACACTGCCGTGTTGTATTTGGGATCACCGACAACGGTCTTCGCAATTTATAACTTTCTGATTTCGAGTACATCCTGTTGATTTACGGGTCATATTACTTGATAAAAAAAACAGGCTATGCTTAATGGGCAGAATGAATTGGGATGGTGAGCAGAAATGTCATCAAGAAAAAGAGGGCAGAAACAGAAATGTTACCTATGTAGAACCCAATCTAGGGTTTAAAGGACCGAGGCGGAGCTGCTTCTCGGTCGTGAGGTCGGCTGTGCCGTTGGCATCAGGAGAGGAGGAGCGGCGAAGTCTCGATCTACCTCCGCTGAAGCACGAGAGAGAGAGAGACAGGTGGCGGAGGTAGAGAGAGCCATCTGGCGGAGGCCGAAGTGGTGGAAAGGCGACAAGGGGGGTGAAGTGCGCACTGGCGGGGATAAAGGAGAAAGAGAGAAAAGAGGGAGGGAGCGAAGAGCGAAAAGACGAAGGAGGAGAGGCGTATTCGCTGGGCGCTGGTGAGCAGAGGAGAAGATAAACTGTATGGTCTTGTGTGTAGCAGGTTGATTTCTAACTAATTTTAGACTTGTACACAAATAGATATATAAAATATATGCATAATATCTTATATCAACAGAATGATTCTGAATCGTTGGATCTGCTGGATGGACGGCTGAGATTTCCTCTGGACAGATACACCATTCAGTCCCCTATATTTCAACGTCCTATTATAGGAGTTATGATGATATGATTCTCGGTCGTGAGGTCGGCTGTGCCGTTGGCATCAGGAGAGGAGGAGCGGCGAAGTCTCGATCTACCTCCGCTGAAGCACGAGAGAGAGAGAGACAGGTGGCGGAGGTAGAGAGAGCCATCTGGCGGAGGCCGAAGTGGTGGAAAGGCGACAAGGGGGGTGAAGTGCGCACTGGCGGGGATAAAGGAGAAAGAGAGAAAAGAGGGAGGGAGCGAAGAGCGAAAAGACGAAGGAGGAGAGGCGTATTCGCTGGGCGCTGGTGAGCAGAGGAGAAGATAAACTGTATGGTCTTGTGTGTAGCAGGTTGATTTCTAACTAATTTTAGACTTGTACACAAATAGATATATAAAATATATGCATAATATCTTATATCAACAGAATGATTCTGAATCGTTGGATCTGCTGGATGGACGGCTGAGATTTCCTCTGGACAGATACACCATTCAGTCCCCTATATTTCAACGTCCTATTATAGGAGTTATGATAAATCCATTTTGAGATTCGTGCCAGATTAAAACTGACGACTTATATCTCATTCTACTCAGTCAGGTATTGTACTAGATCTAAATTAATTCGAGAGGGGAGAGGAGCCAGATAAATAGTTTACCAGCTCTACACTAAAATTTGGAAGTTACAAAATTTAAATAGTTTAATTTTGTGTATAAATTTCACATCGTCTCTCCTCTCTTTCTCAAAATTTAATATTATGAAACAATTAAATAGAGATCCGCTAGATCTAGTCATCTCCTCCCATCCTTACCTCCCTTATGTACTCTTTTTTTTTTAGCACATAAAGTAAATATGCTTCTCATACTACTCTCAAGCCAAAGCCAATAAACTCTACCACCTTATTGGTACAATATGTCTAAACTTATCATCTTGTAAAAATTGAATTTTTTAGAGATTACAAACTTAATTTTGGATGGATTTATTGTTAGTGAGCAAAATAACTAATTATTTTGGTGACAATTAACATCCCAATAAAAGATAACCCATTCTATGTACATTTATAGTTGAGTGAGCCTATGGTGCTATGCATAGCACGGATGGGGTCCGTGCTACGGCTCAAAATTTGACTTTTTAAAATTCTAACGGTCGATCCAACCGTTCAATGTGATAACTATATGAATATGCACTTGCAAACTAAATTTTATATTTTTTCAAATTTTTTTACTATTTTTTTAGATAGGTAGAATTTTGATGGTCCAGAATTTTCAGAAAACACTGATTTTTCTACCTATCTAAAAAATAGTAAAAAAATTCGAAAAAATATAAAATTTAGTTTGCAAGTACATATTCATATGGTTATCACATTGAACGGTTGGATCGACCGTTATGATTTTAAAAAGTCAAATTTTGAGCCGTAGCACGGACCCCATCCGTACTATATATGCATAGCACCATAGGCTCACTCTTTATAGTTTATGTAAAGCATTAGTCGAAGAAAGAAAAGGTTCATTCAAAGCATATGTGTATATTAACAAAAAGTTAGTCCGTTATAAAAATAGTCGCCTGAAAATTGGAAAAATAAAAAAAAGATGGATACTATTTGGATTCAAATCAGCTGAAATCCAAGATACATGAACAGTATCTCTGGAATTTCTGAAATTTCTAATCCAGCCATTCAACTTTTTTTGTGCACGCATCTCGAAACAACTGATTTTTCTATGCACTCATCTCAAAACAGTTCAACGGCTGGATTTAAAATTTCAGGGATTTTCGAGTTACTGTTCATGATTTTGAATTTCAGCAGATTTGAATCCCTTATATTTGCATTCAACTATTTTAGGCTTGTGGAGGCCTCCCACCACTTGAATGGGGGGATGATTAGATGGGCATCCTATCAAATTCGGTTCGATACTAGATCAGAGCCATTCAATTAGTAATAAGATTCGTACGTAAAGTACGTACAAATTTTAAAATGAGGAGCGATCTATTTACAACATTTTATAGTTATAATATTTTATAATATAATTTTTCAAAGTCCAAACAGTCGATCCAAACCATTCAGCACAAAACCCAAATAATTCCCATCAAAATTTTACCAACCGATCTGCAAATATTAAACAAAATTTTCGAACTTGATGTCATGGATTTTTTTTTTCTAATTCTATTGATTAAAAAAGTTGGTTTTACTTCAATTCATAAGGCCCAATAAAATGATTGAGTCAATTTCAATTACTTGGCCCGGTCCAGAGATTGTTAGTCCAGAAGAAGTGTTCCCAGCCTCACTATTGGTGCTTTAATTAATTAATTAATATTTCTGGATGATATTGAGCAAGTAAGAACTATTACCTCATTATAAATTATACTAAGAAACTGAGAATCTTCTCTTTCTTTATAAAGAATATGGGAATATGATCTCAAGGGGTACAAATTAAGTTTTTGTTATTTCTTTTTCCTCATAAAGTACTTAAAGATAACGCTTGTTTTTTTTTTCTCACAATACACAGAATTTTGTACCCATCTTAATAAATAGTAAAAATTCAAAAAAATGTAAAATTTGATCTGGAAGCACATTTTATTGTGGAGATCATGTTGAACGGTTTGGATA
Source organism: Carex myosuroides (assembly GCA_028015225.1). Taxonomy (NCBI): domain Eukaryota; kingdom Viridiplantae; phylum Streptophyta; class Magnoliopsida; order Poales; family Cyperaceae; genus Carex; species Carex myosuroides. The sequence goes on from CM051465.1 coordinate 3,040,019, forward strand.
GACGATTTGGAATTTCAAAATGTAGAAAATGATTGTTGTAACTTTGTTGTAACTCAAATTTGTTGTAACTTGATCCCTCCTCACAAAGTTACAACAATCATTTTCTACATTTTGAAATTCCAAATTGTCGATCCAAACCGTTGAACATGATATCCACAATAAAATGTGCTTCCAGATCAAATTTTACATTTTTAAATTTTTTTTACTATTTATTAAGTATTTTACAAAAAACTAGTCAAATTCAGACCATTGAATTTTGTACCCATCTTAATAAATAGTAAAAAATTAAAAAAAATGTAAAATTTGATCTAGAAGTACATTTTATTGTGGAGATCATGTTCAACGGTTTGGATCGACGATTTGGAATTTCAAAATGTAGAAAATAATTGTTGTAACTTTGTTGTAACTCAAATTTGTTGTAACTTGATCCCTCCTCTTCTACAATTTTTGACTAACCAAAAAGGTTTGAAAGCTGGTTTGCACTAGGAAATTTTCATGAAATTAGTTAATATGTAATAAAGAAACCTTTTGGAGACTTTTCTAATATTATCTTCATAGTTATTTATTAACTACCTAGTTCAACTGATTACAACAGCTACTAGAGTACTAGTACAGTAAATAAAATATTCTTAGAAAAAAAAGTAGAATTAATACATTTCAGATTTTTAAATTTTGCCTAATAGTTTACATTCAATTGGAAAGAGATTGTGCAAAAATATCATTTTTGGAATCAAAGAAATATCACACAATTTTATAGTGGTCCTATTCTTTTCTTGATTTGCTTTTTGCATATGAGAGAATTAATGCATTATTTGCAAGTAAAATCTAAATCAATTCCCAGCTGCTATTCCTAAATGGACATCACACAAACACATGTTATTTCTTTCAAATTTTACTAGCCAAAAAATATTAAGTCACACTTATTTTTCATGTTCTTTGTTCAAGGACTTTTGCCCACCATTATCACACCTCAAAATTGAAAACCTCCAAAAAAATTAACAAAATAAAAAGAAAGAGATATAATTAAATTAATTAGATATCTAACGGTCCAAGGCTATCATGCCTTCATGGAAGCCGGTGACACTCTCGGTGGTCACGCATTGCGTGATCAACCGGGCACCTGGCTTACTGGCCCATGGCTTGACAAGTATGCATGTAGCGATGTAATCTAAGTTTGTTAGAGGGACCACGTGCGCCGGCAGGCCCCATCCGTAATCCACCTCGGCAAACCCTAGCTTTGTCCAGTCGGAAACAAGTAACGTGTTATAGTCCGACGTGATTTGATAAGGATCTACCTTGAGGTCCCCCTTCGCCCATTTCGCGAACTCAAGGGGCAGTCTCTTCTTGCCATCTTTGATCATCTTCACAATCTCTACAATTGAGGAATTTACAAGCTTCTCGCTATCGGCCGAAACCTTCATAATATAGTAACAATTTCCGTAAAAACCTCCGCTTGCTGGGAGTCTGTGGTGCAACAAGGGCCGTGCATTCATGGCAAATGCAAGGTGCACAACCGAACCAGGTGCAAAATTGATTGCACGAGTCCTGCTTTGCCATGCCTTGGCCATCAACACCTCAAATGCAGAGCACCACTGGCCAGTTTGCTCCATGTACTGGCTCTTGAAATGGTTAATATAATCGATGGAGATGTCGATTGCTAGGTATTGAAGATCAGTGTTTGTCGGTTTTGGTAAATGACCGATTGGTGCGTGTTCAGGGTCTGGTATGACCTCGCGACACCACTCAGCCTCAATGGTTGGTTTCTCTTGTCCCCTTGCAATTTCTCCTATAGCGGTCATGAGTTGTGCTGCGCCGGGCCCATCTGCTACAGCATGGCAAAACCGGAACCCGACCACAAACCCACCACATGTAAATCGCGTCACCTGTCCAAAGCAAAATATGGCACATAAGCATGATTATTACACAATTGCTTTTCTTGGCTTTGCAAAAATATTCCTATGCTAAACAAGAAGAGATAGCAATGAGAAAGAATTTGTCAATTACCTGGACCAAAAGGATCCATTTATCTTCTTCCAATGGATCCAACTTAGGCCTTGGATGAGGCAACAGCTCATCTTTTGACATCAACAATGGATACTCTAAATAATCCACATCCTGCAAGGCACAACTTGCATTGGCCTCGATAAACCACACGCCTTGCCTTTCGCATGACACGTGCAATTCTCCATCTAGCGACTTAGCCAGACGACCTGCCATGGATAGTAGTGCACTAAGGCCTCGGCTAGGGCGCTCTTTATTGTCTTCACCGGGTCTTGCTGCATCCCTTGAACCGACTTGAACACATGCAATGATTCAATCAATGCCATTTGGGTCGGGTACCGATCGAGCCAGGAGAGGTGCAATGGGCCGGTGGGTGTCGTCCCGGCTGGAACGACTAGGGTTTGCAAGAGCCTGTCCACGGTGGCTTTAGGTGCCATGGTGTGAGACTTGGAAGTTGGAAGGGTTGGGGTTTGTTTAATTAGTTTTGTTAATGAAGAGAGAACTGTTTATAGTGTTGATTCTACACCAAATATTTCAACTTTTTTCCAGAAAGAATGAACGTCTCTTCATTCAATATCCAAGAGAAATTAAAGCTCTTTAGTTGGTGTGCATTTAACACGAGCGAGAGCGTGTTGAAAAAGGAAAAAGCTAGTCAATTCTGTCATGTGTTGCTTCAAAACAAGCTAATCAATTCTTGGCATGCATGAAATAGGAATTAATTAATAATTAGTGGTGCCATAGTGAGAGGAGAAAGAGAGAAAGAGAGCCGCAAAAAACACAATATAAAGATTGAATTGTGCTACCTATCGGATATCTATTGCCAGAATTTAAGTGCGCATTAAACAAAGAAAAAGCGAAATAGCCAACCAATCCATTCCCAATTATTATATACTAGTGGAATGACCAGCTTTGCTTTGGCCGACATTTTTATTAATATCCAACGTTAAATAGAAATTAATAAATAAACTCAGATCAGCTGGTATTCGATAAAAATATCCTACTGACTATTTAATGACCGATTTTGAATTTTTCAGCCTACTGGCCATTAAATGGCAGGTACCCTTAAATTTTTTCTTTAGAGACATTATGAAGAACAAGATGCTGAAATACGCTAAATTATTTGTTATATTACTTCTTTTGATATATAATTATCATATTATACTAAATATACGCTAAATTACTTGAAATTATGTTAAATTACGCTGAATTACACTAAAATACTTTAAATTACTTCATAGTGTCTCTAATAGAAAAAAAAAAAAATTAAGGGTTCCGGGCATTTAATGGCCGATAGGCAAAAAAATTCAAAACCGGACATTAAATGGCCAGTAGGGATATTTTTATCGAATCCGAGCTGATCTGAGTATATTTATTAATTTCTATTTTTAAAGAAAAAAAAAGCAAGGCCCGTTTTCATATTACTGAAACCCACACTAGTACAAAAAACCCCTTCACCGACTGTTAAAAAAACCCTATACCGACTGTTATTGAGGCGTCGGTGATGGCGCCGCCGGTATAGGTATAGCTTTACTGACGGGTAAATAACAGTCAGTGTAGGTACCAACACCGACTGTTTTCTTTAAAAAACAGTCGGTGTAGGGTACCAACACCGACTGTTTTCTTTAAAAAACAGTCGGTGTAGGGTACCAACACCGACTGTTTTTGTTAAAAAACAGTCGGTATAGGGTTCCCAACACCGGCTGTTTTTGTTAAAAACAGTCGGTGATTTTAGTTAGTAGGTAGCATCAGCCGTATACAATGATTTAAATGCCTCCATTCAGCCGAACAATGCATTGGATCACCCATTCACCCATTCAGCCGAACAATGCACAAGCCCACAATAAATTGTTAATTATTCACACACTATATACACAGTTAAATATACCGAAAGAATGGAAATGATATTAGTTAATAGTTAGGCGTATTCAAATAAACAGATAATTAGTTGTTGATATTTGCTGAAGAAGATGCATCTACAAGTAATCGTTACAAGGCTATAGATACTAATAATACAGGGATGCTCCAAATTGAACTCTTATGTATTGTTAGAAACTGGAATCTCAGAAAAATCAAGGTTTTGACAAGTATGGAATTTGGTGAATCTGCATCTGGATTGCATGCTTTCTCCTCAGTTGAAGAGGCTTGAACCTCTACAATATAAAAAGAAATTAATATAATTAGTGCAACCAAAAGAAAAGTTGTTCGTGGGAACAAACTAGAAGTCAATAGAGCTTGAATTAGTACCATTTTTATCCATCTCCATTAGATAAGGGAGAAGCCGTTTATAGCTGAAAGAGCCTGGTACCTGTACCAGCTTTTTCCTTGAGCAAGGTACAACTCTCTGAAATAGAGAATAAATAATTATTTGGAAATTGTTACATGATGTTAAAACTATTCCTAAACTGTCAAGCCAGCTTTGTATCAAAATTATAGCTCCATGTTTGGTAGAAGTATAGTAGTTATATTTTACTTTTGCTAAGGCATATCCTCCAAGTTGTCGATGATCCCGTATATTTCAGAAATAATATAGGAGTTAAGTTAACAAAGGCTCACTTAAGTTTGTAATGTCAATATAATTTTATCATATCTACAAGTTAATAACTATATAATCCTAACTAATACTTGTCATATAATTAGGACTACATACTTTTCACCCTAATGCAGGGATAAAAAGCATGAGAATCTATGGGGAGTTCATATTTTTCTTATGCAATTTAGGTGCAGCATTAGAACATGAAAAAAAAACATCAAACTTGTTCATTTTGCACCCAAATATATTACTTCCATAGTTATCTACTTTATATGTTAATCAATTATATAGTTTCAATGAGAAAACAAGTGTGTTGGAAAAAAGGAATCCATATGCGAGATTTTGTTGTCCAATATTAGGTTTCTTTCACTTTTAACTCAAATCCATATGCGTAATTTGGTAAGCAAAATCCTTATTGGACTCAAGTCCGGGTTGAGAGATCTCCAACCCATATTTCTTCACCAACTTTATGTATCTGAAATTAAAAATGTCTAATTATTTGAGATAACTTCCCCTCAAGATAATAAAAGATCCTATCAAACTTCATATAGTTAAAAACATTGAGTGCCTCAATAATCAGGGTTTGGAAACCATTATAGTTTAATTGATTACCACTTTGGCAGTAATATTTTTCATTTATTAACAGTTAGATCGTAATAATAAGTGTTTTCTACAAACATCTTTAATTACTACAAGCCAGTAAAAATAAACAAGAAAGAGCAGCCAAGTTACTTGCTGAGCGAGGCGCATTGAACTGCAAACAGGACCTTCAAGCTTCTCGAATGGAGCATTGCATGGTAGCTGAAGACTACACGAGTATTCAGTGGCACCACCTGGTTTCTCGTGCTTCTCCATTATGAACTCAGGGCGGAGAAGAGAATATCTAAATCAAATGAAAATCCATTAAACAATCACTAAATAACAAACATTCTTGCATAGAAGAAATAAGAAATCATCTTCAGCAATTGCCCAACCTTGTAACTGCTATCAGTACTGAAAATACATTTAAATATTCAAGGTCAGTACAAGTTTAGTGCCATGTGATTTCAGACTGCAGTTAACGTTTGCCTTGACTATCCATACTTCGGAGGAAAAACATATAAAGGTGAAATCTGCAGCTGATAAATCTTTTGCACATACCTAGAGAGTAAGCCAGAAGCAGCTGCAGCTCCTAAAACACTAGAAGAAATCTTCTTGTTTCTCCAAAGCAAGACATCAGCAGCTGCATGAAAGTTTAAAAGATATTCAATTTTTAAAACCACTGGTCCCATCTGCAGCTGGTGCGTCATTACCAGTATCACTATCATCATGCAAATAGAAAAAAATTTGATTGAAACATGAAATTAATTGGGTTATACCTCTAGTAAGAGTGTACTTAATTAAAATAAGAAATGAAGTACCAGGATGGTCAAAATTGTAATCTTGCACTTGCTCTGACTCCTCAGCTGTCAGCCCACGATAGAAAGAATCCTACAATTAAACGAAAATAGATAAAATAACTACACCAAAGAAAACGATTACAAAAAACTAAATATAAATTGCTTCAATTCTTTTATCCTAATAATTGAACTTCAATTTTGGCAGCCTCTTTTTGGTTACATCAGTGGCATTATTTTGGTGTTTGTCAAGTAGGGTAACTTGAGATTTGGGTAAAATTTTTTACAAACGCCAGCATGAGTCACGGTAACGAATCCGTGAGTAATTTCAATTTTTGACCGTGGCTAATTTGTTATTCTGTACTAGTGCCAGTACGGAGCATCCAAAATTGACAAAATTCTATCAAGAAAACAAAATCCAAACAACTGGAAATAAAGTATCGAGACGGAGAATGAGTAAAATGCGCAGAGACGGAGAATGAGTAAAATGAGTAAAATGCCACTGATGTACCTTTTCGCGCAGAGACGGAGAATGAGTAAAATGCGCCGATATTGGTACTAAAACTGTAAAAGTACATTGCGGGGCCAACCGATCTCGTGGTGGGTCCACTGAGGGAGATAACACTGTAGTCGGAGCAGACTTGGTAGGAGATGAGGAGAAATTTGTTTGTTTAGTGCGATTTACCTTGGAAAGGCTGAGGAATGAAGAGAGGCAGGAGGGAGGAAGCGGGACTGAGCGGGGTTGAGGGGCCGGGACTGAGCGGGGCTGAGGATAGGCGGAGCGGGGCGGTTCTTAGGGTTTGTCTCAAAGAGGAAGAGCGGAGGCAGAGAGAGACCGGTTATGAAATTTTCTGCATTGGAGAGAGAGAGAGGGTAAGAGGGTTTAACACAAATTGAAATTTCGGAGAGGGAATTGAAATTTAGAAGGGGCTTGGCGGCTGATCGAAAGAAAGAAACGCGCGCAATAAAATGTTGCGAGAACGAAAACACTGACTGTCTGCTCAATACCGACTGTTCTTCATAAAAACAGTCGGTGTAGGTTGGAAGCAACACCGACTGTTTTTGAAAAAAACATTCAGTGTTGGTGATTGCTCAACACCGACTGTTTTTTACAAAAAACAGTCGGTGTAGGTATGAGCAACACCGACTGTTTTTTACAAAAAACAGTCGGTGTAGGTATGAGCAACACCGACTGTTTTTAAAAAAAACAGTCGGTGTTGGTCACTGCTCAACACCGACTGTTTTTTGTGAAAAACAGTCGGTGTAGAGTGTGAGCAACACCGACTGTTTTTTTAAAAAACAGTCGGTGTTGGTTTACTGACGGTTTTTTGTAAGAGAACAGTCAGTGTTGAGGTTCTTTTTATTTACGATTTTACCAGCAGTCTCTACACCGACTGTTACATATTAAAACAGTCTGTGGTTGAGGGTCGGTGAAGGGGTTTTTTGTACTAGTGAACCCCTTCATCGACCCTTCATCACCGACTGTTTTAACCGAAGCATCAGTGTTGCTATACCTACACTGACTCTTTTATTAAATAACAGTCAGTGTTGTTGCTCAACACTGACGCTTGAAAAAGAGTCAGTGTTTGTTATCAACACTGACGGTTTTTAAAAAAAACAATCAGTGTTGGTTATCAACACTGACTGTTTTTAAAGCGTCAGTGTTGAGTATCAACACTGACTGTTTTTAAAGCGTCAGTGTTGATAACCAACAGTGACTGTTTCTTTAAAAACCGTCAGTGTTGGTGGTCAACACTGACGCTCTAAAAACAGTCAGTGTTGGTGTTCAACACTGACTGTTTTTGAAAACAGTCAGTGTTGCTGCTAACACTAACTGTTTTAAAAAACAGTCAGTGTTGAACACCAACAGTGACTGTTTCTAAAGCGTCAGTGTTGAGCACCAACACTGACGCTTTAATAATAATTTATGTGTATTAGGTGAATTTTATTTAACAATTATATTTATTATTCATATTTTTGTTTGTTTCATTTTTCATTTTATTTTACATTTTTTCCTTAATTTTTTTTTTCAAATATCATAATTAAAAATATATTATTTTGGTTTGAACATTTCATTGAACACATGTCTTACTTGTGGTACTGAACAAGATCAGTATTTTCGTCTTGTCATTTGGAGCGTAAAACAAAATTATTAATGTAGCATTAGGTGTTGTCATGATGAACGTGGCATCGAAATTCAATTCGTGAAAAAAAAAATAATAACACGAGTAATGAGCTGGAACCTGATCGAATTCAATTCTTCTCTGCTCATTGCGCCACTCAGACTATTTACTTATCCGAATCTCATACCAAAAGCCAAAGGCTAGCACTCTTGGACTTGCCAAATCTGATTTATATATGTCCTAAACTAATTGGGATTTATAAAATAATTTATAAATAATTTATTAGGGTTGAATTTTATTTAAAAATAATAATTTATGTGTATTATGTGAATTTTATTTAACAATTATATTTATTTTTCATATTTTTGTTTGTTTCATTTTTCTTTCTATTTTACATTTTTTCCTTAATTTTTTTTTTTCAAATATCATATTTTTGTGTATATTTTGTAAGATATTTAATAATTAAGTTTAATTGTTTAAATTGAATTTATAGATGCAATAAATATTTTATCGTTGTAATTCATAAAATATAAAAATTGGATTAGAATTATATTTGGTAAGACGTTCGTTGTATAGTGCTTAAAAATTTGTTAATGAGGGAATGGAAAACCTAGCTAATACAACGTAAATTACTAATTAATTGTTTTATCAAAAAATTGTAATGCTTGTTTATTAGAATGAACATATTCTATTTAATAATTATGATTAGTAATTTACGTGATTAGTGAAATTTAGACAATTAACATCAAATTTTGACTTTAATTAATTAGAAAATATTTTGTAATGAAAATTATATTAGTAATTTGTACAATAATTAATGTTATAACATGTTTATTGCTTAATTAAATGATTTTAACACATTATATTATATAGCATTACATGCATATTGCATATATGACTCACATCTTCTATCATGAACATGAAACATAATCTCTTGTTTCATGAGTTAATGAAGACGCACAGGAATATGTCGTCCGCGGGTCGATCGGAACTGTTTAAATTAAAGAGCACTACATTTATTGTCTTGCATCCAAGTTTGAATAAAATTTGTTTTTATTTACCCATCCATCTAGTTAACCGAAAATTGAAGCATCGTATGGCCATAAACACTTCATGTTGGATCGAAGCTCATACATAATAAAAATTCCGTACTTTTATGTTGGTTACATTTAGTATTCTCCCTTGATCATTTTAAAAAAGATTTGGAATGATTTCACTGCAGATCGACCGTTGATTTCCTGCGTGAAAATGAACGGTCCGATCTGAAACTTCATTTTATGTTAATTTTATTGTCAATTTTTTTGTAATTTTTAATTCACTGACTGTTTTTATTCCAGAACCGTCAGTGTTGATACTATTACTGACTATTTTCAATACCGTCAGTGTTGATATACTACACTGACCGTTTTTAATTAGTAACCGTGAGTGTTGAGGTCCTATACTGACTGTTTTTATTTCAGAACCGTCAGCGTTGATTTTCTGTACTGACTGTTATTTTTTTTTAGAGCCGTCAGTGTTTCATTATTTACTGACTGTTTTGTTCGGAACCATCAGTGATTTCCTTCCCAAAATTTTCGCTCCCGGTTTACCATTTTTGATCTGCCGCAAAAGTTTTCATTTTCCCTCTTCTTTTTTTACAAAAATACTCTTGCGATCTCCCAAAACCCAAAATCGATCTCCTAAAAATTCATTTCCCTCGCGATCTCCCAAAAAATCGCATTGCTGCCTCTTTGTTTCCCTCTTCGTTTCCGCCTTGCTGCCTCTGCCTCCGCCGAGCAGCCGAGCACCTTAGCACCCGCACCAGTATTCTAGCACCCGCTGGAGCACCCCAGCACCCGCACCCGACCACCCGCTGGAGCGCCCGAGCACCCGCACCCTCCTTGCCGCCTTGCAGCCTCGCCCCGCCATGCTGCCTCGCCCCGCACCCGATCAACACAAATCTTAAATCTTTGGTCCTTGGTACCAGAACTGTACCAGTTGCAGTACTTGACCATTACATACTGCTTCCATACAATACCTGACCGTGTATGATCACTCACTGTACTCCAACCATCACTTAAGATTATTACTTTTTCTAAAATTTTCAGAGACTGTATGAATTAGGGGCTCGCCGAGTCATAGTGACTGGTACAGGGCCGCTGGGGTGTGTACCGGCTGAGCTAGCACTAAGAAGCCGCGATGGAAATTGTGACCCATAGCTAGTGCATGCTTCTTCTCTGTTCAATCCACAGTTAGTTCAGATTATAAATGAACTTAACAGTGAGGTCGGCTCTGATGTGTTTATCGCTGCCAACACTTACAAGCACTTTGACGGTCAATGAAATCAACACCCTCCTTGCATGAAGCCATCAGTGTTTCATTATTTTTTTTGGTGCCGGCCGCTTTTCACTGCCCGTTTGTGCATTCGGTGTCTCTCTCGGGTAAATAAAAAAGCACCCCTCTTAATTTATGATCGATGTGTATTTTTGCGGGACGATTTTTGGGATTTGAGGGTCGAGCGCGGGTTGTTGATTTTCCCGGCCGACCGTTGTTTGCTTGCTGTGCTGTTACTGGTGCGCATCTTTCTGTTCTAGTACCTGCGGGTTTTATTGGTACTGTACCAGTGCTGGTACAGTACCGTACCAGTTTCTTCTTTTCTGTGTGCCTGTCGTGACTCTGTCCTGTGACCCTTGTTCTTGATTTTTCCTTGACTTTGCGCCTCCTTGCTTGTTCGGCGATTTGCTGCTTTGATCGGGGCTTGTGCCGTTTGTTGATTTGTGGCTGTTACTTGACTGTGGCCTCTGTGCCTTCTTTGTTACTGGTACCAACCCGGTACCAGATAGATGAGATCCAAGAAGATTTTATATTATTTGAATTGAAATCTGATTAAATCATAGTAGTTCTATTCTGCTGTACAATACCTCACTATTTATAGATGCTTGAGGCTGGTGCTGTTTGCATATTATAACAAGATTACAGCACCTCAACCTTTGTTGGTAAATCGGTACTGCAATTATACCTTAACCTATGTTGGTAAATTGGTACTGCAATTATACCTCAACCTATGCTGGTGTTGTAGTAATTCATTTGGGACTTGCCACTCTTACCTATGTTGGTAAATTGGTACTGCAATTATATCAGAACCTCTCTTATTATTCTGAATTGGTACTTCAAAAATCTGCTTTTTGGTGGCATTTATTTATTTGTGTGTTTTTCTTAAAAAAGTTGTTATCTGAATTTAATTATTATGATATAGATAATCATTGATTTTTCGTTTTTCATGTTTAAATAAATGATAATTTGACAGACTCATAGGTATTGATCCTTGCTGCCTGTTTACTTGAGGATACTTGAATTTGATTTTGTCTGCCTTTCTGTTTATTCTAGGAGGAGAGAAATAGTAAGGCAAATCAACCTTAAATCAATTTCTGGTTTTCATAGAAAAAAGGGAGTCAAAGAATTAGAAGAAGAAGAAGATCTCAACTCTGACAAGTCAGGCTCTTTTTCATTCTTGTCTCCAATTATGCTGAATTCTTACTTAAAAGATTTTTAATAGTTAACTTGGAATTTTAAGGCCAATACATGTTTAAACTTGGATTTAACAGTTCCATGTGGCATTTTTACTTGATTGAAGGAAAAAAAAAAACAATGACTTACAAGTACTGACCTGTTCCAATATGGAGATATGACATTAATTTTTTTAGTTTCTTTTTTCTTTTTGCTTAACTTGAGTTTAGTTATCTACAACATGCACTTCTAATACAACAGACTTCTAAGTTCTAATACAACATGCACTTCTAACTCCTAATACAACATGCACTTCTAAGTTCAGTTATCTACAGCATGCTTCATGGTATCTTTATGTAATGATTTTCAGATTTATGAAGTGACATGCCACCGATCATGGTATCTTCATGGTATCTACAGCATGCTTCATGGTATCTTTATGTAATGATTTTCAGATTTATGAAGAGCATGCTTTTATTTTGTTCATATTTGCCATGTAAATTTTGTTATAATGTGCTTTTGGTGAATGAATATATCATGTGTGTTTTTTGGTAAATGAATATACGATGTTGTCTAAATTATTTGTATGATACAAATGTTTTTTGGTAAATGAATATACGATGTTTAATGTCAATAAATGTTGAATACTAATATATGGCTAGCAAAAATATGGATGCTAGTCCAAATACAAACAGAATCATGCCAAATTTTTAAATTAACACTGACTGTTATAAAGCAAACACTGACTGTTTTTAATATCTATATTTACGTTTTTAAAATCAACAATGACTGTTTTTAACGCCAACACTGACTGTTTTAAAGCGTCAATGTTGATAACCAACACCGACTGTTTTTGAAGCGTCAGTGTTGGACACCAACACTGACGCTTCAAAAACAGTCGGTGTTGGTGTTCAACACTGACGCTTTAAAAACAGTCGGTGTTGGTTATCAACACTGACTATTTTTAGGCGTCAGTGTTGAACACCAACACTGACTGTTTTTACAAACAGTCAGTGTTGAAGACCTACACTGACTGGTTTTTACCCGTCAGTACAGGTAACCTGTACTGTCGCTGGCTTTACTGACGTCTCGATAACAGTCGGTGTAGGGTTATTTTAACAGTCAATGAAGGGGTTTTTTGTACTAGTGCCAGATAATTACATCATGAGTTCAAAAGAGTAACCGTTGCATCCATCAAGCAACAACACGAACTAGATGCAACCAAACAAAAACAAAGCCAACATTTAGTGATAGCTAAATAAAGACCAAAAGTAAACTAGATTAGCTAGTACTAAGCCACACATCAATGGGCTGGAGGTATGTGTTTCTATTAGCAAAAAGGGAGGATAATTTTTCAGCATATCAGCTAAGTGGAGGGTCCAGAGGAGTCTGGAGGCTGGTACACCACCACCTCCAGGGGCATGTAATGGGCCAGGGGGATGGCATCTTCTATGACAGGCATCTATTCTGGTACAGCATCTTTGAGCTTCTTCTTCATATCCCCTGACCAGTAGACAAGTAGAGATTTAATTAGAAAAATTAAATTTCTAGCAGAGGACAAAGGGTTGCCATTAAAACTCATTTCATTCCTGTGTTTCCACAAGGACCAGCATACAGCACTAACAACAATTAGAAAACAATTTTTGTGTACTGTATCAAGAGTATAGGCATAGTCTATTATATCTTGCAAATTAAACCATGTATGCATGATTTCTTGGCTTTTTCCTAACCAAAACCAGATTTGTTGGGTATAAGAACAAGTGAGGAATAGATTGTCTATGGTTTCAGTTCCTTGGCAGAAAAGACAGTTACTATCCCCTAACCAACATCTGGTAAGAAGGTTATCCTTGGTTAAAATTTTGCCATGTTCAACTAGCCACATAAACACTTTGATTTTAGGTGGAATTGGAAGATTCCACCACATTATGGCCCTACTTGGTTGGATACCCCTAAAGTTAAGCAAATTATAAATGGAATGTGTAGAAAACTTCCCTTCCCTGATGGGTGCCATCTCCATTCTAGAGAATCTTGTTCCAATGTGAAGGAGGTAATACTAAGTAAATGTAATATTTCTGCCCAATCATTTTTATCTACCTCTAACAATGTAGTTCTGAATTTAACCAGTTTTTCTTGTGAAAGAATCACATCAGAAAGTAGAATATTATTAATTTCTATTTAACGTTGGATATTAATAAAAATGTCGGTTGCTTTGGCAAATGATAACTGCAATGAATTATAAAAAATACAAAGCAATTGGACAATAAATATAAAACCATAATATAACATTGTTAGATAAACTCACAAAAACATCCTAGCTACCACCAAATACTGAATTTGATATATGTAATATTTGGTAGCAATTCAAACCACAATAGATATCAACTAAAAACAATCGAAAAATATTATTACATTTAGACAAGGAGGAATTTCAGAGCATGCGTCAATTTGAAAACTATAGAAATTTTAAAATTTAGCAACCCACAACAACAATTTATTAAACACTTGGGTGCGAAGAAATCATTATTCAAATACTAGTGCCTTTTAAGCTACTTTTATAGTCTTCTCCCTACACTTTTTTTTAAAATTTTTTTTTTTGGCATCTGCTCAAAAGAAATTGAAATATTATTATCGCAAATATGAAAAAAAAAATTATTTGAGTTTTAAATGAAGCAAGATGCTAGACTTAATTTAAAAATGAAAAATAGGAGATATGGGGTAGGAGGGGGAACGAGAGGAGACTGAGGGGCCACAATGCTCTATTGGTAATACTTATTTTATAAGTAGCAAGGTCAAAATGCTCTATTGGTTTTGTGCCCCATCATGCTCCAACATCATTATCTCTATTTTTAAAGTTGAAATAATGGATCTGAACCATTCAACATGATCTTCATATTAAAATGTACTTGCATAACAAATTTTTAAATTTTTAAAGTTTTTTTACTAATTGTTTAGAGAGGTACAAAATCACTATTTTTGAATGGTTCAGGATATTGTAAAAACAATGATTTTGTACTTATCTTAAAAAATAGCAAAAAAGTTTCAAAAAATATGAAATTTTGTATCCAAGCACATTTTAATATGAAGATCATATTGAGCGGTTCCGATCGACTGTTTAAACTTTAAAAATAGAGATAACGATGTTGGAGCATGATGGGGCACAAAACCAATGGTGCATTTTAGACCTTCTCTTTTATAAGAGTATTTTGTTTGGAAATTTTGGATATATGATTGGGGAATTTATAAAATTTCCTTATACAAAACTAGGTCTTTCCTCTGTCTACAATTCATGCAAGATAATGTTATATTTTAAATGCATTAAGAAAAATAAGATTATTTGTCACACATTTACAATGATGAACTACTCATTTATCTTCCTTCTTTCACACACTTTTTATTTTTTTTCATGCTTTTCGATGTATTCCAAGTAACAAAGCTTAACCATTATAAATATCATATGAGAAAAGCAATTGTCAATGAGTTTAAAAAAATTAATATAATAGTTGGATATTAGATAGTAGAGAAAATCAATTGTCCATGAAGATATTATTATTGTGGAGAATAAAACTTATTATTGAGAAATTAATTATTCCTTATTTAGTTTTGTTTTTGGTAATACTGAGAAGAATCTACGGATCGAGTTCTATTATAGTAACCATATATTGTTCTACAAAAAATGGTACTAACCTGGTACAAATGTTCCTACATTATTACAAGATCATAGCAAATTTTAACAAACATACACCAACAAAACTAAAACAACCAAGTCAAAACGAGCACAAGCATATAAAAACTTGCAGCTTGCTAATCTCTTTGCAAAGTGGCATCTAGAGAATTTATCTTTCGATCATCAATTGCAAAAACGAGTCCAGGTCCAAACACTTGGTCCCACCTCTACTTCTGTTTCCATTTTTAGAGCTTGCATTTGTAGTTCTTTCATGTCACATGGTAATTTTTTTTTTTTTTGCAATAACACACTAGTGGAAAAATAAGAATTAGGATCGGTCATAGACAGATATCAGGATCGGGCCACAACCGATCTTGATCGGGGCGATCCTGATACTAAACAAATCTGGATCGGTTGTTTGACCGATCCAGATTAGATACTATCTGGATCGGTTGTAAAAAACGACCGAGCCCGATAAATATAATCTAGATCGGTTTTAAAAATTACAACCGATCCAGATTAAACAGTATCAGGATCGGTTCTTTCTTAAAACCGATCCAACCTAGGGTATTTTTCTTTATTTAAATTGATAACATTTAGGATCGGTTATTTCCATAACCGATCCTAATAATAATTATCTGGATCGGCTGTAATAAACCGATCCAGATTGTACGAATAATCTTTTTTTTAAAGTTGGTATCTGGATCGGTTCCAGAACTTCAACCGATCCTGATGTTTATTTAATCTAAATAAAGCAATTTCGATAATATGGCCAGCCCCCATATATATAATTTGCTGGCCAACATACAAATACTAAATCACAATCACACATTCTAAATTATCACATATAATTAAATTAAATATCATACACATTATATACACATCTTAAAATATTACACAAAAGTTGAACTTATCCTAAATTATTACATATAAATCATGTTCATGCTTGACATCCTAAATTGTTATACTTGTTCGACTCGCCTTTAGTTCCTTTAGTAAAACTTGCACCCACATTAGTCGAAAGTCGCTCAAGCGTTGTACGGTATGCTTAGCGGGAATATTCTGCATTTTTTAAAAGATAGCAGAGACTATAAATTTAATTTTGTATTACTTTTGAAAAATTCCATAAATGCATATATATATACATATATACCTTTAATGTTGGAAAAACATCGAGGAATTCCTTCATTATGTCTTGCATGAGCAACATGACATAATATGCACATTCCCAGGAAAATGGTTGTTGTGGACACTACATAACAAGTTTGAAAAAATTGAAACGTATGTTAATGAGCATACAAATGGCTTGAATGTATAGAATTCACAAATTTTTGCATCTAGGTCCCTGTAATCATCATATCTCAATAGAAAATATTACCTCGCAATCATTCTGAACCTTTAAAGAAAAATTGAAATGTATGATGAGCATACAAATGGCTTATATTAGATATTCACAAATTTTTGCATGTACGTACCTATAATCATATCATATCTGAATATAAACTATTACCTTGCATCCGGTATGAATATCTAAAGAAGTATCCAATTCTATGCGGAAAGCACTGTTGAAATATGAATACATTGAACAATCAGTACATACGAGAGATGGTTAAAATAATAAATTAATAAACAAACGTGAAATTTAGGAAGGCACTTACTCCTCAACAGCAGCAGTGATCATGAACATTCTATTGTGCTTCCTATCGGAATCGAACACGTACAATGCCCTATCTCTTGGCATAAGCACGGCCAATATCCAATGATCTCTGCATGTTAGGTTTGTAGCATTTCACATTTTATAATTTCAATGAATTGAAAGAAATTTAATAAACTGAGAATCGAAATATAACACTAACATCTGATGATAAGGTATGAATATCAATCGCTTGTCCCGATTTTCTCTGAGTGCTTTCCCAATGTATTGAACGACAGCTCCTCGGTCTAGATCCATTTGGTCGGCACATGTTCTTGCAGGGTCCATGAAACCAACCTGCTCATCGGGAAATTCCTCCTTGATGAAATTGTGGCAATACCTGCAAAAAAAAAAAGCATACAGATAATCTGAATTTTGTGAAATTTGAATTAAAGGTACTAAATTATGCAATTATTACGAATATTAACTCACAGCATCCAGATCTGAACAACTGGCGCAGTGAGCCACTGCCGTGGTTTAAGCAAGAGGACATAATCATCGGCATAGATAGATATGGGGTCTGCTGAATGGAAAAAATCAAGTGGCGGAACGATATCTAATTGATTGCCATCAGACTCCAAAAATCGATCACGCAGCTGCTTGAATGTTCGTCCCAGCTTGTCAAACTCGATACCATCAAATGCCTTGCAGTGACTCTTCGCTTTGCCACCTCCAGGAACTTGTGGTTCCTGCAAAATTCATAATAAATTGAGATAAAATCCTGAATCAACTACGACTCTATCGTATAGATACAAATTAAGAAGTATAAGTACTTGTAATAACAATATACCTCAACATCAGAGGAACCAATAGATATCATGGACATCGGCCATGCCGTGGAACTGCCGAGAGCATCTTGCAGGGTTACCATCTCGTCATTTGGTACAGGTAAGGGGATGGCTAAAAAGTCCGCATCCTGAACAGCATCAACAGTTACCTTTGCATGGTCGGGCGGTATCGGCCTACAGTGAATTGTTCCACCTTGTCTAACTGGAGCATTAATTAGGCCTATGGCCACTACCAGAGTATTCCCATTAACAACCGCCTTGAGTTTGCATCTTAATTCTGCCTCCTGCACAAATATTGACTTCTACTCGAATAAAATGATTGCTATGAATCTAAGACGTGTTACGCAAAAAAAAAATTAAAATCTGAATATGTATGAAACAAAGGCGCGCATAGGCCTATTGATTCAAATCTAAATTTGAATTACCTCATGAAAAGCAGAAAGATCGGCCGTCGGTATGACTGACTGACAGCTGCTCAGAAAGACTGTTTGGCTATCAGTTTCTTCTGGTATGCCCATTTTATGCCGAAACAGTGCCTCCATTTTCGCCTCCATTTCTCGCTGCAGTCTCTCCTCTATTCCTCTTACTCTCTCCTCCACTCTCTCATCCACTCTCGCTTCAAATTCACGTTCGGACCTCTCAGTCCTCAAGGAAGGGCGTCTCTTCTTTGTTGGGCCGTATGTTTTTCTCATTGAAATCAAACCTCCCACTCCTCTCACCCTCCCTGAATGTTCTGGATTTGGGAGAGAACTTCCAAGAACATCGTCGTGTCGTTCGACGACCAACGAGCCTTGTTTGAAAGCCGCTTCTTGTTCGTCCTGAAATGACAACATGTTATAACATAATAAATTACTTGTTGTATTCTAATGAATGACAATATCTAAATCCTTACAATTTTCTTGATGACCGGTACGTATGTTTCTGGATAGAAGCGTTCCTTGGTCTCTACTGAGAGCTTCTGTCTAGCAAGTTTCCACGTGACGTGCCTATTCTCGACCGACAAATCGGTAACCTCTTCAGGTGTCAATGCAGTAGTATTTGACCCTTGGGAAGACGGATCACTAGATGCTTTCTCATTTGCAATCACCTGCATAGCATCTCTAAGCCTGCTCTGGAATCCCACACCGCTGTAACCTCTGGATCCCATGAAGTGTGGATACTTGTTTTGGGCCGAATTCTCCCTCCCAATCTGGCTGGCATCCTACAATTTGAACAAAGAAACAGTTGGCCTTAATTATAAGTGCAGAGTTCAAATTTTAATAAGAGAGAAGGTATGTGGTCCATAAAAATAAACATACTTGGAATTTCTTCGTATTTCGATACTCGACAAATTCATCCCAGTCGTGTTGTTCAATATTGAGCTTCCCAAAATCGGGGGTCTTACCATTGCGCCACGCTTTAGTCAGACTGGTTCTGAACTTTCGGTGAATGGTAGCCATTTTCTGATAATAGTACCTCCTCACTTTATCGTCCTCCTCTATACCCCATCCTAGCTGCCAAACAAA
This sequence comes from Carex myosuroides, assembly GCA_028015225.1. NCBI lineage: Eukaryota > Viridiplantae > Streptophyta > Magnoliopsida > Poales > Cyperaceae > Carex > Carex myosuroides. Next base: position 3,059,185 of record CM051465.1, read on the forward strand.
TAGAAATCGAGATTTGGAGTTAGTTAATATCAAATAAAAGCTGTTCAAATTAACACCATGTTATTTACCTTAATTGATTCCCATATTATTTTCTTGTTATTGTCTGGAACATCTCTCCAATGTTGGAACCTTATAGGAATATTCCTTCTTACTAAAACCCCAAGTTCCGTGGAAAAAGACGTTGTCTCCGCGGTAACAACAGGCCTATAAAATCTGTCGATCTCAAGCTTCTTGCCTGTCTCACTGATCTTCTCCTTAATTTGGTTTGGCCCTCTCCCTCGTTTCTTAGCCGAGGATTGCTCACTGCCACCTTCCATATCTGCTCATTTTCAAAATAAATAATAAATAATAATTTAGGGATAAGGAAGCTAATTACAACACAAACTACATAAATATCCATCTAATTAAAGAGTCATGCCAAGCTAACAATTTATTTCTCATGCTTTGAGATTCATGCCAAGTTAAAGAATTGCATGTATATACAACTATCAAGCTTTGAGATTCACGCCGTGTTTTATTAATTACAAATACCATACAAATATGAAGCATTGAGGTTCATGCCAAGCTAAATAAGGGTTGAATTGCATGTCTACATAAATATCCATCTAAAGAGTCATGCCAAGCTATACTGGTTCGTTCTGGGGTTAGGTCTTTAGCAGTCTAAGATGTGAACTGAACTGACTAAGGTGATTGCATATAAAAATCGAAAACTTCCCAAATCAAAGGTAAATGGAAAACAGAACCTTTATACAAATCAGAACCTTTCCCAAACAGAACCTTGAGGTGCACTGGCAGCGGCGACTAGATAGGAGGTGCACTGGCAGCGGCCTTGAGGTGCACTGGCAGCGGCGCCTAGGCTTTGAGGTTAGCGGCGGCTAGGCTTTGAGGTGCACTAGCTAGGGTTAGCGGCGGCTCGGCTTTGAGGTGCACTGGCAGCGACCTTAGCGGCGACTAGATAGGAGGGTAGCGGGCTGGATGGAGAAGAGGAAGAGAGGGCTCCACGGCGGAAATGTCCAATCTCACTCGGCGGAAAGGGATTCTGAGGAGGAGAGGGAGAAGGTTTTTCGAGAAGAAGTATTTGGAGGAGAAGGGTTTTGGAGAAGAGGGCGGAAAAGGGATTTAAAAACAATATCTGGATCGGTTGTTAAGCTAACAACCGATCCAGAAAACAATCTGGGTCGGCTTGTAGTACCACAACCGATCTAGATAAGAATCTGGATCGGTTGTTAAGCTAACACCCGATCCAGATTGTTGAATATCTGGATCGGCTTTTGTACTAACAACCGATCCAGATGTGTATCTGGATCGATTGTTGTATTAACAGCCGATCCAGATAACAATTTTCATATCAGATGTTCCTAGGAAGTGATTTGTAAGTAATTTATAAGATGAATTTATAAAATCCAGATATAAATTTATATCAAATCCAGATAAATTTGTAACATTTATAAAATTTTCATATTAGCTACATTAAATAATTTATAAGATATTTTATATTATGGTTTATAAAATAATTATAATATTAGCTACTTTAAAATAATGTACTTATGTGTATGAAATAAAATTAGCTACTAAAAAATAACTTATAATAGTTTCAAAAACTAAGCCAACAAATTACATTTACCATGAAAAACAATATTGAAGAAAACCTAAGCTAATAATTTACAAGAAAACCTACCAAATGAATTACAAATGTCATAAATATTGAAGAATTGTAATTAACTTGCATGATTCGCATCGTCCTGTGTTTCAATGCACATCTGATAAAATAAAATAAAATAAAATGACAACATGTTATAACATCAATATTGATATTGAATTTATTTTTATATTTTGAAACCAATAAAAATTTGTTGTGTACGACATACCAATAAAAAATTATGTATGAACTCCTTCATTTTGATCGTTGCCAGCAGGAACATCTTCAACCCATTCTCCTTCATTATGATCAATGCGCATGTCCAGATTTTCATGGTCCTCACCGATTGATAAAGACGCCATGCCAGTGGAAAACGGTGGTATCTCATCAAAATGATCGTACGCTTCTTCGTCTTCCACGTTATCAATACCGATGATACGTCTTTTTCCAGAGAGGACAACATGTCTTGAACGATCGGCCGGATCAGTTACGTAGAACACTTGCGTGGCTTGTCTTGCAAGTATAAACGGATCATTCTTGTATCCAGCCTTATTGAAATCCACCAAAATAAAACCATCGTTGTCGACTTTAACCCCCCTACGGTTATCGACCCATTTACACATAAATAACGGGATCTTAAATGTTCTATAATCTAGCTCCCATATTTCTTCAATAAACCCGTAGTACGACATGGATGCATGCGATGGTCCGGCACCTTTAGGATCTGAAAAATCACTCGAAGAGGCTACTAACGTCACTCCACTGTTTTGCACGGTACTCTTTACGTCCTGATCTCTTGTGTAAAATGTATACCCGTTGATGTCATATCCTTGGAAGGTCCTCACGACATGGACTGGACCAAGAGCTAACAATTTGACAATTTCTTTAATGTTTTCTCCCTCTTTAGCTTGCATGACTCTATGTGTAAACCATCCTGCAAACTTATTATTGTGTTCAGCAATCAACCACTTGTCGGATTTTCTAGGATTATGTTGCCGCAAGATAGTCATATGCTCGTCCCACAAAGGATGAACGTCAGTGAGATGTTGTAAAACATGAAAATGTGCTAGTGACATCGTTTTAGCATCGGGTATGAATAATTTTGAACCGATTGTGCCTACTCCGTGAAGCCTACCCTCATGTCGAGATTTAGGAATGCCGATAGCTTTCGTATCGTCCATATAATTAGTACAGTACTCAATAACCTCTTCGGCAGCATAAGCTCTTACAATGCTGCCCTCAGGACGATATCGATTCCTGACATATGCCTTTAAGAATCCCATGTATCTCTCGAACGGATACATGTACCGCAAGAAAACAGGTCCACACATCTTAATTTCCCTAACTAGATGAACGATTAAATGAACCATAATATCAAAAAAAGACGGTGGAAAATACATTTCAAGATGACAGAGAGTCACAATCACCTCCTTCTGGAGAGCATCTAACGCATCAGGATCAGTTACTTTACAACAAATGGCGTTAAAGAAAAAGCAAAGCTTCGTGATGGTCTGCCTAACCAATGGTGGCAATATACCCCGAATTGCAACAGGAAGAAGCTGTGTCATTAAAACATGACAGTCATGAGACTTCATTCCTGACAATTTCAAAAATTCAAGTGAAACTAGGTTTTTAATATTCGAAGAATAACCGGATGGAACTTTGACACCATGGAGGCATTCACATAAGCTTTTTTTCTCCTCTTTTGACAGCGTATGCATTGCGGGTTTTAGATATGTACAAAATTTCCCATTTTCTCTTTCCTTCTCTGCTGGCTGTAGATCAGGACGTATGTTCAAGAATTGCATGTCTTTTCGAGCATTGATACCGTCCTTAGTCTTACCCGGAATATTCAATAATGTTCCAATCATGCTATCACATACATTTTTAACCACATGCATCACATCGATGCAGTGTCGAACCTCTAAGTGCTGCCAGTACGGTAAATCCCAGAATATTGACTTCTTCTTCCAACTAATTTTTGGTGCCCCCTTCTTTCTCACCACCTTTTTTTTAAATTTCCCAAATTCAACTTTGATATCCTTCACTCGAGAGAAAATAGCTTTCCCAGCCAACGGATAATTTACTCTGGTATTCTCTGTCTTTCCATTGAATTCTTTCTTTCTCTTTCGGTGTGCGTGGTTGGCAGGAAGAAATCTACGATGACCCATGTAAACGGTTTTAGAGGAATTGGGTAGCCAGATATCGACTGTATCGTCCAGGCAAATAGGACACGCTTTCTCTCCTTTGACACTGTAACCCGACAAATTACCATAAGCTGGAAAATCGTTAATGGTGCAGAAAAGCATGGCCCGTAGAGTGAATTTCTCCTTACTGTATGCATCAAATATTTGCACTCCGGTAAGCCATAATTTTTTTAAATCCTCGATCAATGGCGCTAGATATACATCTATGTCATTCCCGGGCTGTTTTGGTCCTGATATGAGTAAGGACATCATGATGTATTTGCGCTTCATACATAACCAAGGCGGGAGATTATAAATGCACAATAGAACCGGCCAACTGCTATGCTTACTGCTCATGCTACTGTGCGGATTTATTCCATCTGCACTCAGCCCAAGCTTAAGATTTCTAGGGTCACATCCGAATTCGGGAAACTCTCTGTCAATATTTCTCCACTGAGGAGAATCAGCGGGGTGGCGTAATTTTCCATCTTTCTTTCGGTTATCGGCATGCCAACGCAATAATTTTGCATCTTTAGCATTTGAGAACAAACGTTTGAATCTCGGTATCACAGGGAGGTACCACAATGCTTTTACCGGAGGCCCTTTGTTCTGTTTGTAATCATCACTTTTATCGCTGGTTACCTGCTTTGGTTTGTAACGTGATGCACCACATTTTGGACACTCGTGAAGATCTTTATACTCAGTTCGATATAATATACAATCATTTGGACACGCGTGTATTCTCTGAACTTCCAAATCCACTGGGCACAGTATTTTCTTTGCCTCATAAACATTAGGTGGTATCTCGTTTCCATCCGGAAGCATTTCTTTTACTGTTTGTAATAACTCAGTAAAACTTCTATCACTCCAACCGTTAGATGCCTTGAGGTTATACAATTTTAATACACCTTTCAATTTTGAAAATTTAGTACAACCAGGATACAGTTCCTTATTAGAATCTTCGTACAAATTCTCAAATAAACAATACTGCTTATCATTATCAAAATCCTCTTCTAAATCACGCAACATTTGATCAAAATTATCACATCTATCTGCCACAATGTCAACATTTTCTTCGGTATGGTATTCTGAATGATGCTCGGTACGAGTACCTATGTCGGTTTCTAATCCCTGTAGATCATTCATTTTATTTCCACCGGTATGGTATGAATGATACTCAGTGCCAGTAACTATGTCGGTCGGCAAACTCTCACCATGCCATATCCAACACTTATATCCTTGCTTGAATCCACGACGGATTAAATGGTTCCTCACTTGGTTCGGTTTGGAAAATTTTTGACCATTGTTACAATCACGACATGGACACGACATCAGTGCACTCCCCTTATTTGCCATATCTTCCGTAGCAACTCTGATAAATTCATCGACCCCTGTCATATATTCATCTGATAGACGCGATGCTTCGTACATCCAACGGCGGTCCATCTGCAATTATAATGAAACACAATTAATTAAGAACATGGTTGGGGTACTAAATTCTGTTCACAATAGGGCTTACATGGGGCCGGTTACCATCCTATCCCACTCTTTGAACACTTTGTCTCAATAGTGACCACGTGTTAGTCATGTTTTAGTATCTAAGAAAATTTCGGCAGCATTTCCCCTCAGTTCCCCGAGTATTCGGGGAACTAATAAGGAAATACTGTCGAAACTTTCTTAGATACTAAAACACGACCAACAAGTGACCACATCCTAATTGAGACAAAATATTCAAAGAGCAGTCCCAAATCGGGGACTGTTCAAAATTAATCCCTAATGGATTAATTTTGAACGGGTATCATGACCTGAAGGCATTAATCATGCGGTTGTGGCTCATAAGACAATACTCTAGCTAGCTACATACTTAACATAAATACATTTAATCTAGCTATCAATTTAAAATACATATTCATGCACATACAAATTAAACTAATTAAAGTTAGATTATACGTTTGTACTTACAACTTTTTTGGGATGTCGTACTGAGTGAGATGAAGACTGCTGCACCAAATCTCTCAACAATAGCCAATCTACAAAATTTTACAATTTTTTTATCTTTATATGAAAATCCATATATATAGCACTAGCTACAATCTACTAGCTAGTATGTGTCAAACTTTACAATTTTTAACAATAAGGAGCTATATGTAATTAATGTCAATTATATCTCTACAAAAAAGAGAAAGAAAATACATATGACATAAAAACAACAAAATGTACCTAATTTTAACATTTATGCGATTTTTGATATATTTATAAGCCATTTAGTTGTGTTTATGACAAAATAAGCACCATATGTTCATTTAAGTTTTTTGATCCATATAAGCACCATATATGCAAAACTAATTAGTTTAGGGTTTAGGGGTTTAGGGTTTAGGGTTTAGGGTTTCGGGATTTGGGATTTAGGGTTTAGGCCTTAGAGTTTATATTTTGAACCGAATTAAAAGCGATCTATATATCTATGTTCATTTAATGAACCTGAGAAAAGAAGCGTCAGATAGCTGTATTAATGCACTGCGAGATAGGAGCTGCGTTCATTAATGGAGGAGAGGCTCGCTTGGGGAAGAAGGATTGACAAATTAAAGTTCTGTCGAGAGTGTGACTGATTAACCTTTATAATCACTATCAGGATCGGTTGTTGTAGAAAACTGATCCTAATTACATTTAATAGGATCGTTTTTTATTAACAACCGATCCTAATACTATCAGGATCGGTTACTTATTGAAGAACTGATCCTAATTTTTATTATTAGGATCGGTTGTGTATAAAACCGATCCTGATAGTATCAAGATCGGTTACTTAATAAATAACCGATCCTAATATTATTTACATATTGAAAAGAATATTGATATTTTTTTTAAGAAACTAGAAAGATTTTTTTTTTAATTCCATAGAATAAATTCTGCAGTTGTTTAAAATGTGTCACAGTACATCTGCTATGAACAGGTATACGCCCAGGTTGGATGCAACTTCACTGGCTCAGCACTTGAATACTCTACGCATGTCCCTAGCTATTCAAAACATTATTAATTCTATAGATTTAATCAAGAGTTTTGAAGGCTCAATATTGTGAGAGAAGACTAAAACTCTCTCGTTTCTAATTAATAACTTCATAATTTCATCGAGGAAAGACTTTAAATATTCCTTCTTTTCAGAGTAAAACCAAGGAAGAAAGAACTTTGAATCCTCCATCTTAGAGTAAAATCAAGGGAGGAAAGACTTTGAATCCTCCATCTTAGAGCAAAATCAAGGAAGGAAAAACTTTGAATCCTATATCTCCTCAAAACGAAACTGGCGAAGAAAATGAGATAGTCACAATTCAAACCGACTTTCTGGAGTGCTCAATTCGATTCAATCTAATGCCACTGAAATATCGGCCAATTTAGCATTTCATGTGTATATATAACTCATATTTGTATTCTATGGAATTAAAAAAAATTTAATCTTTCTATGGAAATAAAAATATCTTACCTAGATTATGTATTAGGATCGGTTCTAACTAAGAACTGATCAACTGATCCAAATATTGAACAATCAGGAGCCGTTGTTTATTATAACCGATCCTGATACTATCAGGATCGGTTCCAGTGTAACGACCGATCCTAATATATGATAAATCAGGATCGGTTATTGTATTAGAACCGATCCAGATAGTTTCTGGATCGGTTTGTCAATCTAGAACCGATCCTATAAGTTTGTAAATCCGATTGCATTAGCTTTTAAGATCGGGTTCATTGTTGAAACCGATCCAGATAGGTATTAGTATCTGTTGTTTGTTGTAGCCGATCCAGATGGGCCGATCCTGATTCCTGTTTTTCCACTAGTGACATTAGTGTTGAAACAGATATACACGGTCCGTGTATAATTGTATACGGACCGTGTAGCGCGCCGCCAGATAGAATAGGAAGGTGGCAGCTGGCCCTTTTATTTCTTTCCTGTTTTTCTTAGTTATTTTGTTTCTCATTTTAGAATATTATGATTGTATCAGATATAGAAGAAAATAAGAAAAAAGATAGTAAGTAATTAGGTAGCATTTATCTATATATTTCCTCCTACCTCCTTTGTAACAATTCATTCAAAAAGAAATAGAAAAAGGTGTGTGTGAGTGTGGAGGACGTAGGCACCAAGTTGGTGCCGAACCTCGTTAAATACTGTGTTCTTCTCTTTCTCTGTTTGTGTGTATGTTTACTCGTATACGGACCGTATCCAGTGATACACGGTCCGTATAAGAATTCCACAGGTTAATTTTTACATGGTATCAGAGCGGTCCAGATCTAGGGATCTCTAATGGAAGGTGACAATCCGAGACCGGGGGGTGGGAAGGACCAGGACCACAGCGTTGACATGACTCTACTTCAAGCGCTGAAGGAAATTCTAACCTCCCAGAAAGCGACGGCTATGCCGGTTGAAGTACCGGTTCATTCGATCTCCATTAAGTTTGATGGAACTAACTACGGGCTGTGGTTGTCCATGATGGAGACATACCTGGCTGGCAAGGGCAAGCTAGGCTATATACGTGAAGGTAATCCGGCACCTTCGATAGGTGAGGTCGGGTATGAGCAATGGAAGATGAATGATTCAATGGTGAAAGGTTTGATTCTTAACTCTCTTGACTCAAGCCTTATTGGAAATTTTCATCGATATTCTACTGCAAAAGAGGGTTGGGATGCCTTGGCTACCACCTTCTTTGATGGTTGTGATTCTTCTCAGATCTATGACCTTCAACAAAGGGTCCACCAATTAAAACAATCAGGTGGATCTTTGGAGAAGTATTACAATGAGTTGCAGGGGTTGTGGAAGGAGATTGACTTCAGAAGACCAAACCCTTATATTAACAGAGCAGTTTTTACTTCATGCAGCGCTCTAACCATATCCGGTGCTGTTTTGATTTTATAGTCCGTACGCTATATAAGCCAAAACTGCTTTGTTAAAATCTTGACCCTTAGAATGCCTCATTATATTGTTTCATAGGCTATGGTACTATGTATAGCGCAGAATTGTGGATCATATCCAACGGTTTTATTTTGACTTTTATGCAAACCCTATGGTGTGCATGATGGACATTGAGAAGCATAACACTTGGGTTCAACAAGATTGGGTCTACAAGTTTCTAGCCGGATTAGACGACCGTCTAAATAGTACTCGAGCAGATATCATCCAAACCGTGCCTCTGCCAACTGTCGAGCAGGCGTATTCCAAGGTCAGACGGGAGGAGATGAGGCAGAAAGTGATGTGCGGCAGCGTCAACACCTTCAACCCTGTAGTCATGGCGATGAAGGGTGCGGACCGTGCAGGTCAGTACACGGACCGTGCAGGTCGGTACACGGACCGTGCATCAGAGGTATCACTCTCTCTTAAATCTGGAATAAAACAGGGAAAATGGTGTACTCACTGCAACAATCCGAGGCACACCAGAGAAACATGTTTTCAACTGCATGGATACCCAGATTGGTGGCAAGATTTGAAAGAAAAAAAGGCAGCAGGGAACAAGAAGGGACAGGTTCACTTGGCAGGACGCACGGACCGTGCAGATGGGCATACGGACTGTGCAGAGGCCAGTACAGGTCAAGCAACTCTGACACTCGCAACTCATGTCGAAGGTACAGAAAGTTCGACTGGCAAAGGTAAAGTCTTTACTACACAGAGTTTAGACAGATGGGTGATAGATTCAGGGGCAACCGACCACATGACTTATGTCAAGTTAGATCTTGATAGAATTGGGGAATCTAACCGGAAAGAAATCGTGAATGCAAACGGAGTCCCCTCACCGGTTATAGGATCAGGAACTGTAAATGTGTCTGAATCTTTGTGTTTGAAAGACACTCTACTCGTACCATCTTTAACCACAAAGCTTATATCAGTGGGCCGATTAGCTGAAAACCTAAATTGTGCAGTTTTAATGTATTTTGTATTTTTCAGGACATCCTAACGAAGGAGATACTTGGGCGTGGTATTAAGCGCAATGGACTGTATCACCTCGAAGACTTGAGTACTGGTTCTACGTGTCTCGCGAATAGAAGCATTCAAGGAGACAATATTTTGTTGTGGCATAAGAGGTTAGGACACCCGTCTGTTGGGTATATGAAAAAGAGCTTTCCTTCTTTATGGGTTGGTGTATCAAACTTTGAAATTCAATGTGAAACTTGTATTCGAAGTAAAAGTCACAGAACTTCTTATCCTAGTGTTTGTTATAAAGATTTGGAATTTGTTGATTTGGTCCATTCCGATGTGTGGGGCCCTGCCTCAGTTAATTCTGTAGACGGAGAAAGGTGGTTTGTTCTTTTCACAGATGATAGTACTAGAATGACATGGTTATACCTCTTGAAACATAAAAGTTAAGTTGCAAACTGTTTTGTGGAATTTTCAAACCTAATTCAGAGACAATTTGGAAAGACAATTAAAATTTTTAGAAGTGACAATGGGGGGAGTATGTAAATACCTTCTTGGGAAATTTTTTCAAAACTAATGGTATTATACATGAAACTTCTTGTGTCGGTACCCCTCAACAAAATGGTGTGGCAGAAAGGAAAAATCGCCATATTTTGGAAATTGCTAGATCTCTGTTATTTGAAAATAATGTATCCCAGAATTTCTGGAATCATGCCATATCTACCGCTGTGTATCTTATGAACCGAATGCCATCTAGTAAACTAAAATTCCTTACTCCTTTACAAAAACTTTCCTCTTTTGTGCAAATTTCCTCCGCTCTAAATCTGGCACCTAAAGTGTTTGGGTGTGTAGCATATGTCCATGTCCCAAGGAAGAAAAGAACCAAGTTAGACCCTTGCGCAATTAGGTGCATGTTTGTCGGGTATGGAAATCACCAAAAAGGATATAAATGTGTTGATTTGGAATCTGGAAAGACCTATGTGACAATGGATGTGACTTTTTTGGAAAGTGAGTCCTATTTTCGGGACCAGCAGGGATCAGTTCAGGAGGAACATCCAGCGATTTGCTGGGAAACCGCACATGATAACACGGACCGTGTGGACAGCCACACGGACTGAACATAGACTGACACGGACCGAACAGATGGTGATCCGGTCCGTATAGAAGAAGACAGGGACCGTACAGAAGAAGAAATGAACCGTGCAGAGGGTGACACGGATCGTGTCCTCGGACCTGAGGACAGCCGATCGGAAGATGAAGTGATACAGTCCGATGAAGATGAAGAAATACCACGCTCCAGTTCTCCAGAGGATGTCCCCGAGGTAAGTTCCCAAATCCTAATCATATTAGACGGTACCCTATGCGAACCACCCGAAATGTACTACCAAAACGATATAGAACAGATGGTGATAGCCAAGGAGGATATGCCATATTCAATTACACTAGTGCAGTCGGGTTGTCCAACATGGTGAGAAATTTTACTGAGGAATTATCAAAGATTCGAGTACCCACCAATGTAATAGAGGTAGTGCTCGATCCTAAGTGGGTTGAAGCAATGAAACTAGAAATGAAAGCTTTAGAGACCACAAAAACATGGAAGTTGGTGACATTACCAAGTGGCAAGAAAACAGTTGGATGCAAATGGGTGTTCTCAGTGAAATATGATGCCACAGGTAAAGTTGACAGGTATAAGGCCCGGCTTGTAGCCAAAGGGTACACCCAGACATATGGGATTGACTTCCAAGAAACTTTTTCTCCAGTTGCTAAACTTAACACAGTTCGAGTCTTATTGTCTCTTGCAGCAAATCTGGACTGGCCTTTACACCAGTTTGATGTGAAAAATGCGTTTTTGCATGGCGATCTGGAGGAGGAGATCTATATGGACATTCCGCCAGGATACACTCACCAAGAACAAGAGAAGTTGGTGTGTAAGCTAGAAAGGAGTCTGTATGGATTAAAACAGTCCCCCCGAGCGTGGTTTGGGCATTTTTGCAAAGCCATGAAAGCCTACAACTACAGTCAAAGTGATTCTGACCATACTATGTTCTACAAGCATTGTCAAGGCAAGGTAACCATTCTAATTATCTATGTTGATGACATGATAATTACAGGGGACGATAGTGAGGAGATAGAATGGCTAGAGCAGAAATTATCGCAAGAGTTTGAGATGAAAAATTTGGGTGGCTTAAAATACTTCTTGGGAATAGAGGTGCTACGCTCAAAAGAAGGTATATCTCTATCACAATGGAAGTATACCCTTGATTTGCTTGCAGAAGTGGGGATGCTAAACTGTAAGCCAGCTGATACACCTATTGTCCAAAACTTGAAATTCGAAGAAAATCCAGATGACCCAGTTGTTAACAGGGAAGCATACCAGCAATTGGTAGGAAAACTTATCTACTTATCTCATACCAGACCTGATATTGCGTATGCTGTAAGTATGGTAAGTCAATTCATGCAGAACCCAAAGGAGCAACATATGGATGCTGTGATGAGAGTACTGAGATATCTAAAAAAGACTCCAGGGAAAGGTATTCAATTTAGAAAGAATGGACACTTGGATATTTGGGGCTATACAGATGCAGATTGGGCTGGAGATAGAACTGATCGGAAATCGACATCTGGATACTTCACCTTTGTGGGAGGGAACCTCGTCACTTGGAGAAGTAAGAAGCAGAATGTAGTAGCCTTATCAAGTGCAGAAGCTAAATTTAGAGGAATGTCTAAAGGTTTGTGCGAACTGCTATGGCTAAGGAAACTCATGAGCGAGCTGAAATTTAAATCGGAAAAAGGTATGCAACTTTACTGTGATAACAAATCAGCGATTGCAATAGCGCATAACCCAGTACAGCACGACAGAACAAAGCACATAGAAATCGATAGACATTTCATCAAACAGAATTTGGAAGAGAAGATAATCTCATTTCCATTCGTGAGATCTGAGGAACAACTTGCAGACATGCTGACAAAAGGAGTGTCAACAAAATGTTTTGAAGAATTGATTGGCAAGTTAGGTATGGTAGATATCTACCTACCAACTTGAGGGAGGGTGTTGAAACAGATATACACGGTCCGTGTATAATTGTATACGGACCGTGTAGCGCGCCGCCAGACAGAATAGGAAGGTGGCAGCTGGCCCTTTTATTTCTTTCCTGTTTTTCTTAGTTATTTTGTTTCTCATTCTAGAAGATTATGATTGTATCAGATATAGAAGAAAATAAGAAAAAAGATAGTAAGTAATTAGGTAGCATTTATCTATATATTTCCTCCTACCTCCTTTGTAACAATTCATTCAAAAAGAAATAGAAAAAGGTGTGTGTGAGTGTGGAGGACGTAGGCACCAAGTTGGTGTCGAACCTCGTTAAATACTGTGTTCTTCTCTTTCTCTGTTTGTGTGTATGTTTACTCGTATACGGACCGTATCCAGTGATACACGGTCCGTATAAGAATTCCGCAGGTTAATTTTTACAATTAGCTGGTTTTGCAGAACAATCCTTAACGCAAATATTATTTATTTCTAACCAAATGTAATAAAATATAGCAACTCTAAATAATTTCAATAAAAACCTGTTTTTTAGTGGTACTAAGTCACCAATAAGCTACAAAAAGTTATTTTTAGTTAAACCACAACAGGGCATGATCACTGTTTCATTGACTTTTTAATCAAGTTATTTTTAGTTAGAATTTTGACTCTTTTTAAAAATCACTTAAATTTTTTTTAGTTTTAGTGGAAGTTTAATTAGATTCTCATATAGTATCATAATATGTACTCAGAAATGACCATTGTTAGTCCATCTCCAGACAGTAAATCTATTTTGTTTGGTTATTTTAATATGAATTTATTTCCAATAATACTAACATTTTATTTTATTCTGCTCATAAAAACTTTATATATCATTCATGAATAAATTCGTTCAAATATATAAGAGAGCAATAAAATTTGATCTAAACAAAAGAATGATTTTTCAAATAAGAGAGAAATATATAAAATTTCATCAAAACAAAAAAATGAAAAGAATCAGCACATTAGCATAAAATAAAGTACGTCAATATAAAAATCAAGAATGTTAGTATAAAACTATAGTTTTTTAAATGAATTTATATTTTTTTATATATTGATTATTCAAGAATGTTATATAGGCAAATTTCTTGTATGATTTTTTTTACTCAAGAATGAAAATAAATATTTTTCAGTTGAATACGTAGTCACAATTCGCTACACAAAAATTTCTGAATTTGTAGTCACAGATGGAAATCAAATTTTCTCAAAGTCATAGATAAACCGAGAGTACATAAAAAATAATCCATCCCAATGGAAGAACAGTTAGCGCGGGGTGATGAGCAATCCCAACAGTGGGTTATGCATCAAGATTAGCGTTCAAGAGAATAACAAAATAATTATTATCTTGTTATATTAATAGTCTTTTAAATTTTACAAGTGAAAAAAATTATGCCATCCTTATTATTCATTTTCTTTGTTCATGGATTTGCCCACCATGCATTATCACACCTCAAAATTGAGCACCTCCAAAAAAAATAACAAAAAATGAAAAAAAAAATTAATTAAATTTCTAACTGTCCAAGGCTATCATGCCTTCATGGAAGCCGGTGACACTATCGGCGGTTACGCATTGTGTAATCAACCGGGCACCGGGCTTGTTCGCCCATGGCTTGACAAGTATGAATGTGGCGATGTAATCTAAGTTTGTTAGAGGGACCACGTGCGCCGGTGGGCCCCAGCCGTAATCCACCTCGGCAAACCCTAGCTTTGTCCAGTCGGAAACAAGTAACGTGTTATAGTCCGACGTGATTTGATAAGGATCTACCTTGAGGTCCCCCTTCGCCCATTTCGCGAACTCAAGGGGCAGTCTCTTCTTGCCATCTTTGATCATCTTCACAATCTCTACAATTGAGGAATTTACAAGCTTCTTGCTATCGGCCGAAACCTTCATAATATAGTAACAATTCCCGTAAAAACCTCCGCTCGTTGGGAGTCTGTGGTGCAACAAGGGCCGTGCATTGATGGCAAATGCAAGGTGCACAATCGAACCAGGTGCAAAATTGATTGCATGAGTCCTGCTTTGCCATGCCTTGGCCATCAACACCTCAAATGCAGAGCACCACTGGCCAGTTTGCTCCATGTACTGGCTCTTGAAATGGTTAATATAATCGATGGAGATGTCGATTGCTAGGTATTGGAGATGAGTGTTTGTTGGTTTTGGTAAATGACTGATCGGTGCGTGTTTAGGGTTGGGTATGACCTCGCGGCACCACTCAGCCTCAATGGTTGGTTTCTCTTGTCCCCTTGCAATTTCTCCTATAACGGTCATGAGCTGTGCTGCGCCGGGCCCATCTGCTACGGCATGGCAGAACCGGAACCCGACCACAAACCCGCCACATGTAAATCGCGTCACCTGTCCAATAAAAAATATGACACATTAATATGATTATTACACAATTGCTTTTCTTGGCTTTACAAAAATATTCCTATGCTAAACAAGAAGAGATAGCAATGAGAAAGAATTTATCAATTACCTGGACCAAAAGGATCAATTTATCTTCTTCAAATGGTCCAACTTAGGCCTTGGATGAGGCAACAGTTCATCTTTTGATATCATCAATGGATACTCTAAATATCCACCTCCTGCAAGGTACAACTTGTGTTTGCCTCGATAAACCACACACCTTGCCCTTCGCATGACAAGTGCAATTCTCCATCTACCGACTTAGCCAGACGACCGGCCAATGGGTAGTAGTGCACCAAGGCCTCAGCTAGGGCGCTCTTTAAGGTTCTCACCGGGTCTTGTTGAATGCCTTGAACAGACTTGAACACATGCAATGATTCAATCAATGCCATTTGGGTCGGGTATCGGTCGAGCCAGGAGAGGTGCAATGGGCCGGTGGGTGTCGGCCCGGCCGGAGCGACTAGGGTTTGCGAGAGCCTGTCGATGGTGGCTTTAGGTGCCATAGTGTCAGGGTAGGAAGAGTTGGGGTTTGGTTAGTTTGTTAATCAATGGAGAGGTGTGATGAGAGAGGAAGGGGTGTCAATGGGGCTTTGATATATATATAGTGTTGATTACTTGACTCTACACCAAATATTTCAACTAATTCTTTTCTTTTATACTAAGGAATGAACTTTTGTCTTATTTTAAGAGTGAGCCTATGGTGCTATGCATAACACGGATGGGGTCCGTGCTACGGCTCAAAATTTGACTTTTCAAAATTCTAACGGTCGATCCAACCGTTCAATGTGATAACCATATGAATATGTACTTGCAAACTAAATTTTATATTTTTTCGAATTTTTTTACTATTTTTTAGATAGATAGAAAAATCAGTGTTTTCTGAAAATTCTACCTATCTAAAAAAATAGTAAAAAAAATCGAAAAAATATAAAATTTAGTTTGCAAGTACATATTCATATGGTTATCACATTGAACGGTTGGATCGACCGTTAAAATTTTAAAAAGTCAAATTTTGAGCCGTAGCACGGACCCCATCCGTGCTATGCATAGCACCATAGCCTCACTCTTATTTTAATATCCAAAAGAAAAAGCTCTTTAGTGGGTGAGCATTTAAAACGAGCGTGTTGATAAAAAAGAGAAGCTACAGTCAATTCTGTCATGTGTTGCTTCCAAACAAGCGAACTTAATTGGCATGAAACAGGGATTAATGGGGCCATACCGAGAGGAAAAAGAGAGAATGACAGCCGCTAGAAACACAATATAAAGATTGAATTGTGCTGACTGCTGAGTACCAACGTAACTTCCTTCTAAGAAATGGGAATGTGAAACTTTGGATATGATATGATATGATATGATACTATATATGATATTTAATTCAATCTACCTGATCCCAGTTTGTTATTTTTTGGGGGCTACCTATCGGATATCTATTGTCAGAATTTAAATGGTGTTTAAAAAGTGAAATAGCCAACCAACCCACTATACCAATTATTATTTATTACATACTAGTGAAATGAGTTGCTGATGATACAAAGTATAAAACATAAAATGCAAATGACAAAAATACACAATTAATAACATTATATCATCACATATATAGTTAGATAATACAACACGCACCAATAATTAAACTCATAAATAACAACAAAAAAACAATATGACTTTACTTTATGTACCATACCACCAAACATATATTGAATTTGTTGTAATTAACCTTTAATAGCATTTTAAAATACAATATGGAACTAAAAATAATTAAAAAATATTATTGCATTTAGACAAAGCAACCTGTACCAAAATACGGATCCAAATCTGCTGAAATTCAACATCATAAACAGTACCGCTGAAATTTCTGAATCCAGCCGTTGAACTGTTTCGAGATGCGTGCACAGAAAAAATTGAATGACTGGATTCGGAATTTCAGAAATTCCAAAGATACTGTTAATGTATCTCGGATTTTAGCTGATTAGAATCCTCAAAATACACCATGTAAGCCAATTCAGAAGAATAATCTTACACAGACTATATATTCTAAAGCTTGAAATATTAATAAATTTGGTTTGGCACTCTATTAATTATACGCCATGTGCTTCAGTAACTCCAATTAAACCATGCAGTTTTCATATATTTCATATACTCCACTGGGAAATTCTCCACCTTTTTAGCAAGAAAATAATAATTTCTGCATGTACTTAGGACCTAATTACTGAAATTAAAATATGGTACCATGATTGCCTTAAATTGTTGCATATATAACTCATAAAATAATTTCACTATATGATATAATCATATATATTAATGTGAAATTAAAATAATTAGATGTAAAATTTCATTATAAACTAATAATTAATTTGTATGCTGATATCTTGAATCATGATAGAATACAGAAATTAAAATAACATATAAATAATTAGATTAAGCACACAATTGTAAATTTACAATATGCAACGTAAATAAAAAGTGTGAGCATATTATATAATAAAATAAATGTAAAAAAATAATTAGAGCATCTAAAAAAACAAAACTAATAATATATTAACAATATATGTACAAATAAGAAGGGCAATAACAAAATTGCTAAAATCAAGAAAATGTTTTGTTTGAGAGGGACAAAAATGTTTCACTTGGACTGTCTTTTTTCTTATGCACAATTTGCCTGTTACATATGTTTAAATATATTTTCGTAGATGGTTCATCTTTCTTTCTTTTTTATATAGACGATTTTTTTTTACCTTTACAAAAGATTACACCACACAATCACGATTTTTTTTATCAAAGTAGATCGTTTATCAATAGTTATATATATATAGGAAATTGCTAATATGCTATGCATAGCATAGAGGGCCTCCATGCTACGGCTCAAAATTTGAGTTTTTAAAATTCTAACGGTCGATCCGAACTGTTCAACATGATCTCCATATGAATATGTACTTGCAAAATAAATTTTACATTTTTTAAAAAAAATTTACTATTTTTTAGATAGATAGAAAATCACTTGATTTAAAAATTATGTACCATTCAGATCAAGTATTTTTCTACCTATCTAAAAAAATAGTAAAAAAATTTAAAAAAATATAAAATTTGATTTGCAAGTACATATTCATATGGAGATCACGTTGAACGGTTCGGATCAACCGTTCGGATTTTGAAAACTCAAATATTGAACCGTAGAGGTCCTCTATGCTATGAATAGCACCGTAGCCAACTCCTATATATATATATAGTGAGGCTATGGTGCTATGCATAGCACGGATGGGGTCCGTGCTACGGCTCAAAATTTGACTTTTCAAAATCGTAACGGTCGATCCGAACCGTTCAACATAATTATAAAATAAATATGTACTTGCAAACCAAATTTTACATTTTTCCGAATTTTTTTACTATTTTTTCGAAAATCACTTGATTTGAACATTCTAGACCATCGAAAAACAGCATATCTAAAAAATAGTAAAAAAATTCGAAAAAATGTAAAATTTGGCTTGCAAGTACATATTCATTTTATAATCATGTTGACCGTTACGATTTTAAAAAGTCAAATTTTGAACCGTAGCACGGACCCCATCCGTACTATGCATAGCACCATAGCCTCACTCATATATATATATATATATATCGTAAGACTTGTATCATAAATTCAAAATACACACAAACACACGGGATGGATCATACAAACCAGATACGAACCGTGGAAAAAATCTTCCCGGTTTTTTATATAGAAACCAGAGAGGAGTTCCATTGGGCCGCACTGGACCAAGGCCAGTTTTTTTTTTAATGAAATGAGACACTAAACTAAATATTTGTATACTTTCTATTACTTTTCTAATATATATATTTTCTGTTATCTATATATGTACAAAATTATTAATTTATTTTTTGTATAATTCATGCAAGATAATGTTATATTAAGTGCATCAAGCAAGAGAAAATTATTTGTCATACATTTACAATGAAGTATCACTCATTTATTTGCCTTCTTCATGCATTTTTTATTTCTTTGCATGATTTTTGACGTTTTCTAAGTAACTACTTTAAATACAATAAATATCAAGTGAGAAAAACATGCGAGTTTAAAAAATCTTAGATAATATTTGAACATTAGATATTAGAGAAAATCAATTATCCATTAAAAAAAAATATTTATATTATAAAAAATATAATTTTTTTTCTTAGTTAACAATTTAATATTAGAAATATTCACATTTTGTATCCACACAACTATACTCTGTTTATTCTGAAAAATTAAAAGTGCAGACAAAAAAGAAACAACTCTGTATTAACATAGATTTATTTGCAGTATATAGTTTTTTTTTGTTATAAGAACAAATGCATGATAATAGATGAACGAAAATAGATTTTAATCTTCCTGTTCATGTAATTTTTATAGCAAATTAAAAGTAATAATTTTTATTTTTTGATTGAAGTAGTAATTAATTATTGTTTACTTTAAATTTACTTGATTTTGTTTTGTTTGTCCTTTCCCAATTTATTGAAAAAGTTTTCCTCAATTAGTCATTTATTTTATTTCTTTACAATATTGATTCAGTACTATATTAGAAAACCATAACCATGATAAATCACGGATATATCATATCCACTTCTCTGAAAATTACTATAATTGGAGAGTCCTAAATATCTCTAGTTTTGATAATTTTACATCTACCGTTTATATTGAATCTGACTTCGTAATTAATTGTCATATCAAAATTTAAGTAATCTAACAAGTTATCAAATTCAATATTACACCGTCAGATCTAAATATATTGTTCGGATACTCAGCTCAAAACCAGAGAGTGGTAGAAATTATTAGGATTTTGAATTGTTTTGTGGTTTGCAAAAAGGTTAAGTCAAGCCAGTATCACAAATCGAGAGGATTCTCCAGTTGTATCCGAGTGGGAATATGGTACATGAGATAAATAATTATTTAAATTTAGTAGAGAAGAAAAGAGAAATAAGATAAAATTGCTTATTGCATGTGACAATTAATTGATAAAATCACATACAATTTTATACTTACAATCTACATAAATTGGTAAATATAATCAATGCTGATTAATCGGAGTTTTGAATTCTGACTATTTAGTGACAAGACTTAAACACTAATATTAAAAATGAACGGCTGAGGAAATTCCAAAACCAAATGAGCTAAAACATTTAAAAAGGAAGGCTTTAAGTTTAAATAAATTTTACGAGATTTGCGATTAGAAACCTATACGGATTTTTGGACGTTAGTCGTGATAATTTATTAAATTAAATCATAATCTTATCTAAGTCAGAAAATTCCAAATTCAAAAATTGAATTTCACGATTTAAATGAAACCAATAAATTTTAATCAATCAAATTCTAAAATTCAACAAGAATTTACGTTTAAAATTCATACAAATATTCGTTGTTACTATTTTATAATTTCATTCAATCCTATTTAATATATTATATCTATACGTGTTACGAAAAATTGTATTTCAAATCACGTAAGACTTTAAAATCCCGATATTCATTAACTTTAAATCTAACATCACAATTTAATGTTTCAATTGAAATTTATAATTTAATAATAAAAATCTTTTTGTTGATTTAATAATAATATCTTTGTATAATTTTACTCGCCGATTAATCAACTGAAAATTTAAATTAGGCGAAATTTATAAATTGTTAGCTAATTAATCATTTAAAATTTTCATACTATAACACTTATAACATGATAGAATACATAAATTAAAAGAACATATAGATATTTAGATTGAGCAAACAATTTACAATATGTAATGTAAATACAAAGTATGAGCATATTATGTAACAAAATAAATGTAACAAAAATAATTAGAACATCTAAAAAAACAAAACTAACAATATATGTAAAACAAATAAGAAAGAAATAACAAAATTGCTAAAATGAAGAAAAAAAAGTTGTTTGAGATGGACAACAATGTCAGACTTGGGCTGTCTTTTTTCTTCTGCACATAATTTTTTTTACCTTTCCAAAATATTGCACCACACAATCAATTATTGAAAGATATAAATAAATTGTTGACCAAAGTAGATCGTTTACCATCAGAAGACGAGACAACTAAAAATTAATACCATCAGAATTGTATTTATATATAAATGTATATTTTCTAATATCTAGGTACAAAATTATGTATTTCTTTTATGTACAATTCATGCAAGATAATGTTATAAGTGCATTAAGCAAAAGAAGATTATTTGTCATACATATACAATGAAGAATCACTCATTTATTTTCCTACTTCATGCACTTTTTATTTTTCATGATTATGATGTTAAGGTAACTAGTTTTACTACTATATATATCATTTGAGAAAAAATAATCGCATATAAGTTTAAAAAATCTCATATAATATTTAGATATTAGATATTAGAGAAAATCAATTATCAGAAATATTTATATTATGAAAATATATATTTTTTTTATCGTAATTAACAATTTAATATTACATACATTCAAATGTTGTATTTTCACAACTATAGTACAATATCAACTCTGTCTAATACTCTAAAAAATTAATAATGCAGGCAAAAAATCATCAACTATGTATAAACTATTCAGGCTTTTTGAATGATTTATCACAGTACGTAGTTTTTTTGTCATAAAACAAATTCATGATAATATGGGAAAGAAAATAATTGTTTCTTTCAATTCATGTAATTTTTATTAGCAAATTAAAAGTAGTAAATTGTTCTTGTTTTTATTTTGAATTTAATTGATTTTGTATTGGTCTGCCCTTTCCCAATTTATTGAAATTTTTTTTCTCAATTAGTCATTTTTTATTTTATTTTTTGCAATATTGAATCGGTACTATATATATTAGAAACATATACTATGTGACTAATTAATCACGGATATATCATATCCACTTCTCTGAAAATTAAGTAATACAATTGGAGAGTCCTATATATCTCTATTTTTTATTTTACATCGAAAGTTTATATTAAATCTTACATCTTAATTAGTTTTCATATCAAAATTTAAATAATCTTGAAAAATCAAATTCAATATTGCACCGTCAGATCTAAATATATTGTTCAGATACTCAGTTCAAAACTAGAGAATATAGAATTAGGATTTTGAATTGCTTTCTAGTTTGCAAAAAGGAGAGGTCAAGCCAGTATCACAGATGGAGATGATTCTCCAGTTGTATCCGAGTGGGAATATGGTACATGAGATAAATAATTATTTAAATTTAGTAGAGAAGAAAAGAGAAATAAGATAAATTTAATTGCTTATTGCATGTGACAATTAATTGATAAAATCACATACAATTTTATACTTACAATCTACATAAATTGGTAAATATAATCAATGCTGATTAATCGGATTTTTGAATTCTGTATTTATTGACAGAGACAATCCGATCTGCTTAAACACTAATATTAAAAAGGCCCCATTCATTTCATTTCGAACTAAATTGACTCACATTTTAAGTAGTAGTTTAATCTAAACTCAAAATTTGAGTTACTTCAAAAAAATCCGGACTCACATTTTAAGTAGTAGTTCGATCTGAACTCACGGCCCATATCCAATAATTTGCTGCATCGCCGTATCTTTATTGTATCTATATGATTGTAACCGTATCCATGCAACATAGCTCAGAAGAAAAGAGGATTTTTTTTTAAAAAACATAATTAAAAAAAAATATTTTTATCAAACTAACATGATTACTTTTTTTTTACAAAAATCATAAGAACCGAATTGCCAATTCGGTCAAATTGGTTTTTTTTTTTGAAACCGAACTGGCAATTCGGTCCCTGTTGATTTCACAGTTCCCACATTATAATCTGTGTTGCCGTTTGTGTAATGTATAGGGACCGAATTGTCAATTCGGTCCAGACTATTTTTTTGCCCAGACTGAATTGACAATTCGGTACAATAACAGGTTTATAGTACATTTTATCATAGTTTGATTTCAACTCGATTTGGTCATCACAGTTTGGCAATTCGGTCTGGTCAAACAGTGTTCAGCTTCTACATATTTGTTCTATCATAGTTTGAGGTTATGTCTCATATAACCCTACAATATGCAAGAAAATATTTCTCTTGTTCTAACACATTTTGATAGATAGATATTAAATCTCCCCATGGAATATTTTATTCCATTCAGTTGGAATAGAGATGTGTCTGGTTGCAAAATTGCGTGATACTTCGGATTTTCTCATAGTTTGACCCTGTTGATTTTATCATAGTTTGACCAGACCGAATTACTCAGTATAGTCCCTTTGTTTTTAGCCGAGACTGAATTGGCGACTCTGTTTGGATCTTTTTTGGATTTTTTGTGGCGTTGTTTCCGAAACGCTGTGAAATTAACAGGACTGAATTGCTAGTTCAGTTCCAAAAAAAAAAAACTAATCAGACCGAATTGACATTTCGGTTTTTACAGTTTAAAAAAAAAAAATTAATCATGTTGTTTTGATAAAAAAAAATTTAATTATACTTTTAAAAAAAAATCCAAGAAAAGAAGTTGGTTCGTACTTAGCACAATTCAATCTTTATATTGTGTTTTTTGCGGCTGTCATTCTCCCTCTTTTCCTGTCGGTATATCATGTCAAGTTTGGCTTGTTTGGAAGCAACACATGACAAAATTGACTAGCTTTTTCTTTTCAACAGGCTCGCTAGCTCGTGTTAAATGCACACCCACTAAAGAGCTTTTCTTTTGGATATTAAATTATGACAAAGTTCATTCTTTACATATAAAAGTGAAAAGTATATATTAGTTGAAATATTTGGTGTAGAATCAAGTAATATATGAACACTATAAAAGCCCCATCCACACCCCTTCCTCTCTCATCACAAACTCTCACACCTCTCCCTTGATTAACAAACTAATTACCAAACCCCAACCCTTCCAAGGCTGACAATATGGCACCTAAAGCCACCGTCAGCAGGCTCTCGCAAACCCTAGTCTCTCCGGCCGGGCCGACACCCACCGGCCCATTGCACCTCTCCTGGCTCGACCGGTACCCAACCCAAATGGCATTGATTGAATCATTGCACGTGTTCAAGTCGGTTCAAGGGATGCAGCAAGACCCGGTGAACACCATAAAGCGTGCCCTAGCCGAGGCCTTGGTGCACTACTACCCGTTGGCCGGTCGTCTGGCTAAGTCGTTAGACGGGGAGTTGCACGTGTCATGCGAAGGACAAGGCGTGTGGTTTGTCGAGGCGAACGCAAGTTGTGCCTTGCAGGATGTGGATTATTTAGAGTACCCATTGATGATATCAAAAGATGAACTGTTGCCTCATCCAAGCCCTATGTTGGATCCATGTGAAGAAGATAAATTGATCCTTTTGGTCCAGGTAATTGATAAATTCTTTCTCGTTGCTATCGCTTCTTGTTTAGCATAGGAATATTTTTGCAGAGCCAGTAAAAAAAATTGTGTAAAACACTAATAATCATATTAACGTGGCATATCTTTCTTTGGACAGGTTACGCGATTTACATGTGGCGGGTTTGTGGTCGGGTTCCGATTCTGCCATGCCGTAGCAGATGGACCTGGCGCAGCACAGCTCATGACCGCTATAGGAGAAATTGCCAGGGGCCAAGACAAACCAACCATTGAGGCTGAGTGGTGCCGTGAGGTCATACCCGACCCTAAACACGCACCGATCGGTCATTTACCAAAACCAACAAACACTCATCTCCAATACCTAGCAATGGACATATCCACTGATTATATTAACCATTTCAAGAACCAATACATGGAGAAAACTGGCCAGTGGTGCTCTGCATTTGAGGTGTTGATTGCCAAGGCATGGCAAAGCAGGACTCGTGCCATCAATTTTGCACCTGGTTCGGTCGTGCACCTTGCATTCGCCATGAATGCACGGCCCTTGTTGCACCACAAACTCCCAGCAAGTGGAGGTTTTTACGGGAATTGTTACTATATTATGAAGGTTTCGGCCGATAGCAAGAGGGTTGTAAATTCTTCAATTGTGGAGATTGTGAAGATGATCAAAGATGGCAAGAAGAGGCTACCCCTTGAGTTCGCGAAATGGGCCAAGGGGGACCTCATGGTAGATCCTTATCAAATCACGTCGGACTATAACACGTTACTTGTTTCCGACTGGACGAAGCTAGGGTTTGCCGAGGTGGATTACGGTTGGGGCCCACCAGCACATGTGGTCCCTCTAACGAACTTAGATTACATCGCCACATGCATACTTGTCAAGCCGTGGGCCAGTAAGCCAGGTGCCCGGTTGATCACGCAATGCGTGACCGCCGAGAGTGTCACCGGCTTCCATGAAGGCATGATAGCCTTGGACAGTTAGATACCTAATTATTTTTTTATTTTTTTGTTATTTGTTTGTTATTTTTTTGTTAATTTTTTGGAGGTGTTCAATTTTGAGGTGTGATAGTGGGGGGCAAAGTCTTGAATAAAGAAAATGAAACATATGATAACTTGTATTTTTTGGCTAAGTAAAATTTCAAAGACTATTAATTCTAACTTTTCTTCCATTGGGATATTGGTCAGATTATAGAGATAAAACAATATTTTTTATTATTATCGATATCATTATTTATTATAATAATGTTATCATTGTCGCTCATATCATGATTAATATACTAAATATTATTATTATTATAATTATTATTATAATAGTAATAATAATTATTATTATTTAAAAATATCCTTTTCTTTTTAATGATTATCATCATTGTTTCTTTTTAATGATTATTATTATTATTATTATAATGATTATTATAATAGTAATAATGATTATTATTATACCAAACATCCTTTTCTTTTTAACATCCTCATCATAATAAAAATATATCATTAATGAAATAAATCCTTATCACAAACATCTTTAATTTTAATGAGTTGGATTATACCAACTCGATCCAAACATTAATGTATTTAGTTTGCATCGTTGATAATTTAGGCCATTAAAGCCTCATTTAATTGAACACTGTTATTGGGCCACCAACTCGGCCCATTATTTCCACATTTATAGAGAGCTTTTGCGGAGCTCTTCTCATGACAATTGTAAAGGTAAAAATATGAAAATTTCAAAAGACCAGAAATTTTTTAACAAAACAAATACACATAATACACATATGGTCATAAAAAATATTTGAATTAATACCCAAAAAGATAAAATAAATGATCAATGAAAAGAAAAACCATATTATTCTTCAAAATTGATAAGAACTAGTTACATTACCAAACAAGAATTACAAGAGAGCCAATTATATTGCTACAAACTCTCCTTAATTACCATCATATAACACATCAAATATTATATCTACTACAACATAAAAAGCATATTGGATTCTTAGAAGATTCTCAATATACATTAATCAAATTCACCATAGTTTTACTCTTGTTATGCCTATGTAAATAGTATATTTATATTTCCTTCTTTATAAAAAAATAGTATATTTTATTTACATCATTATCGTTATGCCTATGTAAATAGTATATTTTTATTTCCTTCTTAAAAAATAGTATAATTTTTATTTTATGATCATCATTATTTTTATGCCTATGTAAATAGTATATATTTATTTCCTTCTTAAAAAATAGTATATTTTTTATTTTATGATCCTCATTATTGTTATGCCTATGTAAATACTATATTTATATTTCCTTCTTAAAAAAAGTATATTTTTATTTTATCATCATTATTGTTATGCCTATGTAAATAGTATATTTTTATTTCCTTCTTAAAAAATAGTATATTTTTTATTTTATGATCATCATTATTGTTAGAGTGAGTCTATGGTACTATGCATAGCACGGATTGGTCCGTACTACGGATCAATATTTTCGTTTTCAAAATTCTAACGGTAGATCCGAACCGTTCAACATGATTTCCATATGAGAATATATTTGTGGACTAAATTTTTTTATTTTTTCAAACTTTTTTACTATTTTTTTAGAAAGGTAGAAAATCACTGTTTTTGGATAGTCCAGAATTTTCAGATCAAGTGATTTTCTACCTATCTTAAATATAGTAAAAGAATTCGAAAAAATATAAAATTTAGTCTGCAAGTACATATTCATGTGGAGATCACGTTAAACGGTTCCGATCAACTATTAGAGTTTTCAAAATAAAAATATGGCTCCGTAGTACGGACTAATCCGTGCTATATATGCATAGTACCATAGACTAACTCTTATTGTTATGACTATATAAATTTCGTTACAATTTCTTTACCGTGTGACCGACGTATTTGTCAAACATTAATAGTGTTTGAAATGTTTGTGTGTAATGTGGGGTAGCCTTAGCATAGGAGGCAAGCACTCGGAAACTTCCTAAAACACTAAAAAAGGGCTAAATTACAAACATCTCTTTCAAAAATTGAAATAAAAAGGAAAAAGAAAATTAATTACAACGCGTCTTCATTGATGACTCAAGACTCCAAAGAGTCAAGTCTTCCCCAGGAGACTTGTGTTTGCAATTGAATTTTGAGTTTGAATTCAAATCCTACAATCAGAATCTGAAGTAGAATTCACAAAATTATTTTCGTATTCATGCATTTTCGGATCATACAAACCCAAATTTTGAGCTATTTAAAAAAATAATTGGGTTTTGTTCAAAGAGCTTTCGACAAAATCCAATTCAATGCCGGGTCCAAACCGTCATATTTGTGTTGAGATTTGTATGAATAAATTTTAATTGTCCCGTAAATGTAAATTGTTTGTGAGAATTTTAATACTGATCGCACGACTTATAACCTATTCGGGATAGCGCACGGAGCCTTTATTATCTGTGCTTTGAAATTTGTGCCAAGCTAAAAGCATAGAAGAAAAATCAGCTGTTTCAGATCGAAATCGGTCGATTCGGATCGGAATCGGGCTGTACCGACTCATTTTTGGCCGAATTACATGGTAGGTGATTTTTTCGTCGAATTTCAGCCAAAATGATCCAATTCCAGTCAAATTTTGAATAAACGATCCGATTCCAGTCAAATTTCAGCATACTCGATCTTATTCCAGAAAATTCCAACCATTTCAGCTTCAAATATTCTCTGCCAAAAACTTATCTAAAATTTGGGATCGAAATCTGCTGAAATCCGATATCATCAACAGAAACTCTGAAATCCCTAAAATTCCAAATCCAGCCATTGAATTGTTTCGAGATGCGTACACAAAAAAATGAGCTGTTTCGAGATGCGTGCAAAAAAAAATTAGATTTCAAAATATTGTTCATGAATCTTGAATTCCAGCTGATCTCAATTCTAAAATTTGTCCCCCACGGAACTCGAACCCGAGACCCGCTATGTGTACATAAAGCAATTTACCACTATAGCAGCTTATTTTTGTTGCTAGATCATGTAACTATAATACTTAAATTATATTGGGTAATTGAGACTAACCCTATATTGGAACTATCCGGACACAATTTTTTTTAATTACAAATTTCTCTTAATGCCCTTATTGATAGTACTCATAGGACTCTAAATTGTACCAATTACTTTTTAGAGTTTATTTTAATTGTAATAATTGTATTATATATATAAATAAACTATTGTGTGTATTTTTGTTTTATTATATTTTTTTACAAACTTATTTACTATTTTTTTGTACAAAATAAATTTCTGCTAAAAATATTCGAGTTTTCATCCGATTCGACTGATTCTGACTGATTTATCCGATTCCTATTCCTCAATCAAGTGACCAATTTTGATTCCGATTCTCATTTTTCTTCTCTGGTCAATTGTACTGGGTCAGGTAACTTGAGGGGATCCGAATTCCTAGTTGTACACTTGTACTCCCTAGAACGGATACGCTTCCATTTGAAGATGGTCCCTCCTTTTCTGTTTTGAACTAAATAAGGGAAGCTTCCTTTCTTCTTCCTTTCTTCTTCTTCTCCCGACACAACCCAATCGTCACTAGTACTTTCTCTCTCTCTCATGTTGACTCTTGACTTCTTCGTTGTCACTTGTCAGTCATTTCCTTTCCTTAATGCCCCCTTTCATTCCTTGCTCCTCTCCTATAAACATAACACCAACACTTCCATCCATCCATCTTTTCACCTCAAACAAACCAATTCAATTCCAAATCCATAGATACAAACCAAATAAATAAGCAAACTTTTTTAGCCTTGAAGCACACACAGAAATTCATGGGCAAGCCAGAGGACTCGCCGCCCCGTTTCGTTCCCTTTCGTACTCCTAGACCCACCGGTACTGGTCCCGATACCGATCATGATGAATTGGTTCAAGCTCCACCCAGCTACGTTATCTCCGGTCAAATCATCCTAATCAGCCTCCTTGTATGTTTTGCCATATCCCTTCTCCTTTTCATTATCTATAGTTACATGCGTCACTGTCAAAGAAGACGTCGCCTTGCTCAATGGCGGCAAGCTCGATTATTCTTCTCCAATCGCACCGAACCTAGTCCCCGCCGCCTCGACCAAAACATTATTGCCTCGATTCCGGTAATCGAACTTTCTCTACACGGAGACGACAGGGTTTCAGACTCGTGCGCAGTGTGTATCAGCGAGTTTACAGAAGGAGAGAAATTGAGAGCTTTGCCGCAATGCGGTCATCGGTTTCATTTGGAATGCATCGACATGTGGTTCGCCTCTCATTCTACTTGTCCCTTGTGTCGTGCCGATATCAATTCTTCATCTCCCAATTCAGATCAAGCAGTGCAATTGGGGGAGACTGAGAATAAGGAATTATGTAGTGTGCATCGGTCACCTTTGGATAATATGGTTTGATTTTTTTGTTATTTTTGCAACTATATTTTTTTTTTCTGTAATTTATGTTTGCACATGTTATTATGTTATAGAGATCTTTTTTTTTGCTTATTTTTTAGCTATTATATATCCAATGCAAAAGAAAGAAAGAATCTGATATCAGTTATCACTGTAAAATTCATGGTTTTTACTTTTTTACGAATTGCCCTTGATATATTTTTTTCTTAGTTTAATTACCAAACTAGTGAAGGATAATTATCTATTTAGTCAACAAGGATAATACCGCATTTATTGTATATTTATGGCCATTAGTACCAAATAAATGAAGGTTTCCCTAAGTGTCAACTTTGAATAAAATTGTATTCCTATATAATTGACACTTCAAAATAAATTGGGGCAATCTCATGTATACCCCTCAAAATTCTCGAAATTACATTTTTTTCCCCTCTAAAATTCATAATATCATATTAATTTAATCTTCTAAACTTCAAAAACTCAAAAATTTATCCAATTAATTGACTTTTCTAATAAAACTCAATTTACATTTAAAGTACTCATTTACCCTTTATTAAAAAATAAAAAAATGTAAACTGTTTAAGAGAAATATCTAGTGTTTTAACTTGCAGGGGTAGGCCCAGAGTGTTCTGGGGGAGGGGGGCTACCCCCCTGGATTTTGAGTTTTAGTGCAGATTTATTGGTTCCGACCGACTTTGCCTCCCTGAAATTTTTTTTGCCCCCCTCTGGACGTTTAATTTGTAATTCGAGTTAAATTTAAAGTTAAAATTGAAATAAATTTGTTGAATTTTGATAGGTAATTAGAATTATAAGTCAGAGTATCAGAAATTACAAGTCAAAGCATTGGAAAGTATAAGTTAAAGTATTATTTTTTATCGAGTACCCAATTAATTATTGGAAACCCGATTAGATATTTAAATCCGATTCGATATTTTTTTGCTCCCCCGATGAAAATCCTGAATCTGCCCTGTTAACTCATCTGTTTCGATAGCAAATAATTCATTTTCTTACCTGTGACACACATAAACATATAAATAAACATATATAAGAGTTGCAAAATTAACTACAAAATCAAACACATAAACATATAAATAAACATATATAAGAGTTGCAAAATTAACTACAAAATCAAACGATGTTTCAAAATAATTATAAAATTTGGCCTCACTCGATCTCTAAAATTTTATTCCATCCTATGAAATATCTTGATTTCGTTCCATACGTGTCGTCTTACCATAAAAAAAATTAGTAAGTTTTGACTACTATCCTCAAGCTTGCCACGACACGTGACATAGCATACTTCACATTTTAAAAAGGGCAAAATTTAAGAAACGCTGTTCAATTATTTGATCTGTCCCCAGGACAACACATGCATCTAAAACTTTACAGTTTAAGAATGGCAAATATGCACCTTTCCGAAATTTTTAAAGTTAGCATTGTTTTAAAAAAAATAAACCAAAAAATCATGGTTTTTGAGAAATTCAAAATCTAACACGGCCGCAGAATGATTATGCGGCCTCAAATGCTGGGACCGCACAGGCATTCTGCGGCCCCATATATTTTTTTTTTTGGTTTTTTTATCTACGCACCACGTGGGATATCTCAAAGTTTGGCTTTTTAATAATTTTTTTTTGTTCTAGAAATACATGCCCCGTATGAGATTTCTCAAAATTTGCTTTGACAAAAAAAATTTTATATATGGGGCCACATAATGGTTCTGCGGATCCCTGGCTAGGTCCGCAGAACGCCTGTGCGGTCCCCAGTATTTGGGGCTGCAGAATCGTTCTGCGGCCGTGTTAGATTTCGAATTTCTCAAAAACGATGGTTTTTTATTTTTATTTTTAAACAATGATAGTTTTAAAAATTTCGGTGCAGCTTCTCAATCGGAAAGATTCAATTTCAATTCGATCAATTTTAATGGGATAAGATTAAGACTCAGTTGAAGTAATAACAATTTGCAAAGTGATCATGTTAATCCGAACAAAATCCGAAACAACAGTTTAAAAATTGGCAATAATAGAGACATTAATTATTGTCTCAGGAAATTTAAGAAAATTTGATAACCAAAAACTGAATCGAGTTGTTGCACTAGCTCGGCCTTATTCAGCCTTGTCTCGGAGAATTTATAACTCAAATGAGCTTAAATCCGAACCGTTCGATCAGAACTCACACGAATATTAAAGAGGTCTCGTGAATACTATTATTATTCAGTTGTAGAATTTATAACTCAATGTTGTATTATAAATATGTGATACGTCCTATATCGGGAGATGAGGCCGTATGGAAAGGTGGACTGGGCTGTATTCGCCCTGCCAAGGAATGACAAGCCGAAGTGTGGATCGAGTTGGAAACTCAGGAGAATTTGAGAGAGATTCGAACTCTAACCTGTGTGATCTCTCTTCATCAAAATTGCGGTCCCTGACTAATGAGAATTTCTGTCTTATATAGTCCAACCATAACTGTCATCCCGGACGTTTATAGAGAACGTGGGCAGTTATGCCAGCCGTTTCTGAGACGTGGGCAATTAGGCTAGCCGTTTCTGCAACTATCCCGTATGTCGGTGGCTCAAGTCCATTTTCGGCTATGTCATTTGAGGCTGTTTATTGGGCCCCGGTTTAGTGAAACTTTGAGCTTTTCATATGACTTCGGATTGGCCTCTTAGAGAGGTCTGAATCTCGGTTTTTCATGGCCCAGTTAAAACAAGTAAAAGGGCATGTGGAACATGTCTTTCAAAGGAAGAATATTATATCAATTAGTCAGTAAATATTTTCTAATATTATTATTTGTAAATTATTAATTTAAAATTTATATATATAAGTAGCAAAATAGATGCGTGGTTTACTTCATCTCTTCCTCCTTTCTATGTTTAAGATACTGATTTTTGGTTATTTTAATTAAGGTCAACTGAAGATATTCATTTACCTGACTTTTCTTGTTAATGGCTTGTTTTGTTGGACTTCCACCTACTTGAATTAGATAACATTAATTAGTACGTTCACTTTAGTGTTAATTATTTTTAGAACGATCATTAATTAACACTAAAGTTTAATTCATTTAGTGTTTAAAATATTTCTTGCGCAAGTTTAATTCCCGCAAGAAATATTTAAAAAAAAAAAACAATTTGCAATTAATTCATTTACCTGACGCAAGTTTGTTTTTTTCTTTTAAAATATTTCTTGCGGGAATTAAACTTGCGTCTTAGTTAGAGGAAAAGTCTATCACCATTTGTTAGCTAGGCTTGTGGTTCACAATTTGACCGAGTCAGCCATTAAAACTGTGATTAAAACCATTTTCTGTAAAAAAATGTTTACTGTTAGGGAGTCATACAGCTGGAGAGTTGCATACAAGCTTGTAAAATGTCTGTCGAAGTAAAAACTAGAAAACAAGCTTTTTATTTGAACAAAGGGAACAACCACGGGCCCTACCTCAGATAGTGAACAAATAGGAAGACGGTATAAATATGTCAATGGACTAACAACAAGGCGTCGAAATAATAATTCTTATGATCAGAGTTCAGTGGGGATATAATTCAAGCTCATCCGCATATAGAGTACAACCAAACTACAATTCAAGTAGTAATCGAGAATTTTCTAGAACATACAATCCATATGTTGGATATGAGGATGTTAATAATTTTTCGTTTGACACTATATTAATGTCTTCATTTTTTGGCTCTCTGTACAACAATATCCCCATTCGTATTTTAATACAGAGGACGATGAGATGATCCAGCCAGCTCAGCATAGCTTCTGGCAATAAAAAGTGTGTTCTATTTGTAATGCTTGTATTATATTATATTAGTGGATTATTTGAGCGCAATATTTTGTCTTAACATAGTTTTTCTACAAATTACTTTTTTACCAATTTTTTTCTACTTTTTGGCTACAAAACAAATTTCGGAGTCAACTCGGCCGATTCTGACCGATTCATCCGATTCCGAATCCACAGTCAAGAACCCGATTCCAATTCCGATTCCGAGTATCAGAACCATGCATAATCCAGTTTGGTTCAGATCTTAATTCCTTATTGGTCAGGGTCTGGTACAGTACTGATACCACATGGGTACACTGGTACAGTGGTTTTAGGAATGGCCACCCGTTCCAGTTAATTCTAACATAATTGTATTATAAAGGTATACTCTATATTACTCCAGTACAAAACTATGTATTTTTTCCATCTACAATTCATGCAAGATAATTTTATGTAAAGAGCATATAGCAAGAGAAGATTATTTGTCATACATTTACAATGAAGAATCACTAATTTATTTTTCTCTTTCACGCACTTTTTATTTCTTTGCTTGTTTCTCAATGCCTTTTATATAACTAGCTTAACTACTATAAATATCATTTGAGACTAATTAATTGCATGTGAATTTATAAAATCTTATATAATATTTGAATATTAGATATTAGAAGAAATCAATGTGTAAAAGAGAGATATTATGACCGCGATAGTTTTATTTTGTAGAATTTTATTTTTATCTTAGTGTTTGAGCTAAACTAGATGTTTTCACATTTTATATCATAACAACAACACGATCTCATATCTTGCTTTTCTAATCCAAATCACAAGAAAAAATTATAAGAACTACACGGATTCGTGAATTGTGTCTCCGAATCAAAAAGACAAGCACAGATTAAATGACATATCGGATGTTAATAGCAAAATTTGGAGGCTCGATAAACCAAGATCTAGTTCGGTTGTAATATGAATATATGTTGATATAAATACTTTCTTTTCAAATGGCTCATAAAATTATATATGTCATTATTGAAACAATATATGATAATTTGATCAAAACAAAATATAATTTAAACATCAAGTAGGTTAATACAAAAATCAAGTATGTTTGTATAAAAAATATTGTTTTACATTTTTTTTTATAGTTTGTGAGTAAAGTTATGGTATGCTCATAAAATATATTCTCTATTTCTTAAGATTTTTAAGGCTGTGTTTGATGCTTAAAACACAAAATTTAGGTCATGCATGCAGGCCTCATTTAGTTCAACATTGTTATTGGGCCACTAAACTAGGCCCATTTTTCCCACATTTATATGAATGTAATGAGTTTTTGCGGAGCTCTTCCGATGGCAATTATAAAGGTGAAATATATAAAAATTTTAAAAGACTTAACAAAAATTTAAAAAAATATTTGAATTAATACCTGCAAACAAAAAATATATATGATCAATGAAAATAAAAATTATATAATTCTTTCAAAATTTATAGAAAATAGTTACATTATAAAACAAGAATTACAAGAGATCTCATATCAACTATTATCTATTTTCACTACAGCAAACGGGACCATCAGAGACCGGAATTTCGGTCGCTGATACTCCTGTCGACGGTCGCTGATACTCATTCCGGTCGCTGAAAGTCAAATTTGGTCGCTGAAAGACCGGTCGCTGTAAGCCTTGTCGCTGATAATCTTCTGATGACGTCACCGGTCGCTGATACTACGTCATCCGGTCGCAGAAACCTTTTTTGCGACCACATTTTTTTGGTCGCTGTTGTTTTTTTCTGACGTCAGCAAAAATTTTCTGCAACCAAAATAACGGTCGCAGATACTCTTAACCGGTCGCAGAAAGTTTCTGTCAGATTTTTGGAATTTTTTTTATTATTAAATTGACACCATTTAATAATTGATTCAATCCACTGTCTGATTATACCAGAAAATATTTAATATTTTGCTTGAGAATCAATCCAGAAAATAAATAAAATCTCTAATGCACCCGTTATAATATTTTACACTCATATATTTTACGACAACAGAGAAAAACATATTTGAGTCCCAATACAAAATTTCAAAGTAACACTCATATATTTTACAACAACTAGAAGAAAGAGGGAAAAAGGTGTTATCACTCTCTTTGTTGTCAAAGTTATTGAATAACTGATTTCTTTTAAGAAATTAGTAGAGCTCAATCAAATGCCACATCAACCCCATTCTTTGATAAAAATTCCTTCGCCTCCACTATGTCCTCCACTATGGCAGCACTAGGGAAAGACAAAACATTACTGCTCCTTGCTCCAAGTAATGACAAAAGGTCATTCAAAGATCGCGGCCTGATAGCCCGCGGCCTGATCAAGAGGGACAAAGGGGTGAATATTGGCAAAGTTGCATTCAACTGTTGCATTCAATTTCATGGTACATGATCCAAGTGGTATCATGCTGTGGCACAGCGAAAGATCCTTCGCTTGTAGCTTATGGAGGTACCTTAACAATTCATGCTCGGTATGATACCTTCAAAACATGACATAATTCAAAACCTGTTAAATTAAAATAAAATTGGCATAACATAACAGACTCGTACCAATTTCAGGATCAACACACCGATAATAGTAACGGTACTGGTACAAACAAATAAGCAATTAAGCCAAATAAAATTGCTCCCAACATACCCAAAATTGTGCAATCAAAGACTAAATTAAAATCACTCTTCACGTGCAATTAATCACCAGTAAAACCAAGGATAAACAACAATAAAGCAAGTGGCATATGGTCTTTGCAATCATAAGAAAGGGAATCCTTACAGATGTCCGAATCATCTCTTCAAGATGCCTGTGAAAAGCGGGATTCCTGGTAAACAACAGAAAAAGTTAAAGCAATTACAACGAAGGCAACTGCTGCAAAATGCATAACTGCATCAAATGCATTTTCGGAAAATATCCTATTAACCTGACCACGTTTGAAAAAGCAAAAGAAAAAAAAATAATCAGCTGAGCTTGAGGCCGATAGGCCGGTACGGGCGGCAGCGGGTTCAAGCCCAGGTATTAATTGTGTGTTGACTGCCAAACGCTATCGGGTTCAAACCCGTTATAGAATCAATAGAGAAAAAGAGGAATATTCCTAATTTATGTTTCATTTCGAATCTCACAGAATCAATAGAGGTATAAATTTCAGTTTCATTTGGAATCTCACAGAAATAAAAAGGAGAACTTGGCGGCACCGGCAGCGGGGTCGGGCAATGCGTCAGCGGGGGTCGGGCGGCGCGGCAGGGGCAGCGGGGTTGGGTCGGGCGGGATCTGGCGGGATCGGGCGATGCGGCAGCGGCGTCGGGCGGGATCGGGCGGCAGCGGCGTCGGACGGGATCGGGCGGCGCGGCAGCGGCCGATCGAGGGATCGCGCTGTTTTTTTTTTTTGGCTAAACCTAAAAAATGGCGGGGGTCAAAACACTTAGCGGGTTTTTGAAGTGAGAACCTTGTGCGACCGGGCCAAATTAGTCGCGGAAAGGTGTTTTCGCCGGTCGCAGAAGGGGTCGTCGCCAAAACCATTTAGTTTTTATTTTTTTTTTGGAGAAAAACACTTTCAGCGACCGGCGACTGCCTTGGTCGCTAATGGCGGTCGCTGATACTGCAGTTTGCTGTAGTATTTTCTGTTATTTTTTATTAAAGGACTCCGATACATTTCAGTATTTTTTTTAGCTTAATTAATTCTCAAGAATTGAATATCTTGGAACACCATTATTTTAAACTATAATTGGAGAGTCCTAAATAACTCTAGATTATTTATTTTACATCGACAGTTCAAATTGAATCTGATCACTTGATTAATTTTCACATCAAAATTTTAGTAATCTAGAAAAATAGTAATTGTTGCACCGTCAGATTTAATTATACTATTCAGACACTCTGCTCAAAACCAAAGAATATAGAATTAGGATTTTGAATTGCTTCCTAGTTTTAAAATGGAGAGGTCAGGCCAATATAACAAATGGAGAGGATATACTTTCGTTATTGTTATGCCTATCAGCCTATGTAAATAAAATATTTATATTTCTTTCTTAATAAAAATAGTATATTTTATTCTGTCATCATTATATGTAAATAGTATATTTTTATTACCTTCTGAAAAAAAAAATAGTATATTCTTATTTATCATCATTATTGTTATGCCTATTTAAATATTATATTTTTATTTCATTCTTAAAACAATAATATATTTTATTTTATCATAACTATTTTTTATGGCTATCTAAATTTCGTTACAATTTCTTTACCGCGTGACCGACGCATTTGTCAAGCATTAATAATCTTTGAAATGTTATGTGTGTGTAAAATAATTAGGGTAGCATGGGAGGCAAGCACTCCGAAACTTCCTAAAAGATTAAAAAGGGATAAATTACAAACACATCTCTTTCAAAATTTATAAACAAAAACAAGAGAAAAAGATAATTAATTACAACTCGTCTTTCACTGACTCAAGAGTCAAGTCTTCCCCCGAAGCAGGGGCAGTATTATTTGTGCTTTGAGATTCGTACAGAACGTATTTGAACGATTTTTTTTCATAAACCATAATTAAATTTTTTTTTTACGAAACTAACATGATTACTTTTTTTTTTACAAAAACCATAAGAACCGAAATGCCATTTCGGTTCAGTCCTCTTTTTGAATTTTTTGTGACGGCTCATATAAAAACTTGTGAAACCAGTACCATCGAAAATCTAAACAGGGGACCGGACCAAAATGCCATTCCGGTCCGGAATAAAAAAAATAACGGACCGAAATGGCATTTCAGTTCTTTTGGTTTTTGTAAAAAAAAGTAATTATGTTGGTTTCGTAAAAAAAAAAAAATTATTATGGTTTATAAAAAAATTCCTATTTGAAAAGTTGAGATTTTTTAAAAAATCATGCACGCGGTGACATATCTCAGAGGATGCGAATTTGGACCGTCCGATCAGAATCTGTAACCCTCTGATCTGATGTATATTCATGAAATTATTCTAATATTTGTCCAGATTCGGAGTCGCACTAGGGTGTTCTTAATATCACTGAGTTTCTTAGTAAAATTAATTCTAAAATCTATCAAATTAAATTCAAACGGCACATTCAAATTGTTGAAACTGAGCTATCTTAATTATGTGTAATGCATCTATATACAAACATTTAAAATTTTAGAGTTAATTTAGTATAAAGTTAACCGGTCAAAAATAAAAGGTTTATAAATTAATTTTAACACTTTTTTACTAATTAACTCTATACAAAATTAATTCAAAATTTTAAATTTTTACATGTAGACGCATCACTCGTAAAGTTATATCGATTTCAACAGTTTAAATATGTCATTTGAAACTAATCTGATAAATTTTAGAATTAAGTCCACAAAAACTCAGTGAACTTAAGAACACCTTACTTCTACTCCAAATTTGGAGTAGGAGCCCCTGCTTTCCGGTTTTGAAAATAAAAATAAAAATAGGGGAAGCTTCCTTAATTTCTTCATATACATCACTAACATTAATCTTCTCTCTCATGCTGACTCAACTTCCTCATTGTTAGTACTTAAATTAATGCAATGCCCCTCAACCTCTCTAGTCTCTATATACATTTCTTCCCTTGCTCCTCTCCCATAAACATAACAACCAACACTTCAATCCATCCTTCCTTCCTCTTTTCACCTCAAATACAGCAACCAATTCTAAATAACTAAACTTAGAATTCTTAGAGTCATCACCATCTTTCATAAACAAATCCATGGGCAAGCCAGATGACCCGCCGTACCATGCCGATCATGATGAATTTGTACAAGCTTCGCCACACTACGTTATCTCCGGAAAAATGATCCTAATGAGCCTCTTCGTATGTTTTGTTGTATTCCTGCTCATTTTCATTATCTATAGTTACTTGAGTCACCGTCATGGAAGACGTCGCCTGGTTAACAGGCGACAACCTCGATTATTCTTCTCTAATCGTACCGAACCTAGCCCTCGCCGCCTCGACCAAAACATAATCAAAACAATTCCGGTAATCGAACTCTCTTTGCACGGAGATGACAAGGTTTCGGAATCGTGTGCAGTGTGTATCAGCGAGTTTACAGAAGGAGAGAAATTGAGAGCTTTGCCGCAATGCGGTCATCGGTTTCATTTGGAATGCATCGAACTTAGTTTAACCAAAATACAATCCATTTCTTTTTATCTAGACTTACTGTCATTAATTTGTTATCTGTTGTTATTATTGTTTTGGTAGATGCAATACCCCATGGAGAAATGGACTTCTGAACTTAGTTTAACTCATTTTGTTCTTTAGCCTATTGTATTTTCATTTTTGAATTATCATTAATTAGCTAGGTTCTCTTACTCAGCTGACAATCTCTTTGCACTTCCAATTCCTGCTGGCCCATATGTAATTTTTCGTAGGTTGTAATTGTAGGAGTAAGGTTTAGTTCAGCTTACAATCTCTTTGCACTTCCAATTCCTGCTGGCCCATAAGTAATTTTTTGGTTGTAAGTGTAGGATTAAGGTTTAGTTCTACCAACAAGGTCTAGGAAACATTGGTTATCATGTAACATAAAAAACTTCTACAAGGCAAATTATCATTACAATTGACTAAAAGGTTTAGATTTTGTTTTCTTTTCTTTGCAGATATTAGTGAATGTAA
Source organism: Carex myosuroides (assembly GCA_028015225.1). Classification (NCBI taxonomy): domain Eukaryota; kingdom Viridiplantae; phylum Streptophyta; class Magnoliopsida; order Poales; family Cyperaceae; genus Carex; species Carex myosuroides. The sequence continues at coordinate 3,099,423 of CM051465.1, forward strand.
TGATAATTTAGCATGCTCTGGGATATGCACAAATACACAAGGAAGCTACCACTGCCGTTGTCCACCAGGCAAACAAGGCAATCCTGAAAGGAACGGAATGTGCTACTCGCAAGTTCACAGCCAAAGTGTATCTCGATGGGCTAAGCTGGCTATAGGTACACAAGTATTTACAACAATATATATTAGACATTCTAAAATTGAACCTTGTTATCTAGTAGGCGTTTTCCCTTCTACTTCAAAAAAGAAAAAAGAAAACCATGACAGCCATTGTTTTCTTGCCATCCTTAAAAAAGGAAAACCTATATGTGATATACTACTAAATATTAATTCCTCAAGGTGACTCCAAAATGAATTGAAATGATAATTAATTCAGTTTAGAAAGATGCAGTAGCCCTTTAATATGGCTTCCATATAATTGATTATGACATAGTCTTTTAACTGATTATTCAATTTAGTATTAAGATGAAGCACATAAAAGGAAAATACGTAGCAATACATTTCAAGAACCGCAAGATCACAAAGTTGCTTATAGAAAATATGAATGTTCAAATGATTAGCCATGAAGATTTATGTAGCAATTTTCAATTGTTTACTGTCAAAACTAACACCATGACACGTTGTAATATTTAGGATCTACAAAAGAAGGAAAGAAGAATATTATTCCAACCCATATATGATGTAATTGCACCTACCATAGCTGGCGGCTCTCCAAGAAATGGCTGGCTGTGATTGTCCTTCTAAATACGGAGCAAGCTTCTAAATATATATGATTGGAATTGATTTCTTTAGTAGATACCAAATGTATGTTTTTCAGTTTATATATGTAGAGCTGTGTATGAATGAAAAAAGAGAGAAAAGAGATAACAAAACAGAAACTTCTGCTGTAACATTTTTCCAATGAAATAAATCAAGGGTGGGAAGGGAGATTCAAGGGAGTGCTTGTGTTTGTGTTCTTGTTGATGTTTATGTAGTGCAATCCTAACAATTTTGACATGGTATCAGAGCATAGGTTCTGAATCTTGTGGCGTATCATCAACAGAGAAGAAATTCAGCAAACCCAACCTTGAAAAATGTCAACCACACCACCTGAAAATGCTCAACCAAACCCGACCATTAATCCTATGGATTTGCTAGAAAAACTCACGCAACTTACTCAAGCAATAACTCTTCAACAAACCCAAATGGTGGCTATGCAAAGCGCTGCCATCACCAACCCTCAATCAATACCGCAACCTGTTCATCAAACCGATGGTTCTATTCACCCGAACCCAATAGATGTAAAGATGGATGGCACCAATTATACTTTCTGGTGTCAAGCTGTAGAGATGTATGTCAAAGGGAGAGAGCGAATGAAGCACCTCACTTGGGTTCCTACACCTCCGGATAAAACAGATCCGGGTTTCAGAAAATGGGAAGTGGACGATGTAGTTGTCAAAGGGTGGCTCATAAATTCACTCGAGCCACGACTAAGAAGTAAGTACATCCGACATCCTACTGCAAGAGACGTATGGCAAGCACTCGCAACCACCTTTTACGATGGAAGTGATGAATCACAGGTGTTTGCTCTAAATCGGCGGGTCTCACATGTCAAACAAGATGGCAAAACAGTAGAAGAGTTTTATGATGAATTGCACGGTCTATGGCAAGAAATCGACTTCCGCAGCCCAAACCCTATGGTATGTGCTTGTGACATCGAAATGTTTAATAAGTTTATTCGAAAAACCAGGGTGTATACTTTTCTTGATGGCCTTGCTGACCGGCTTGATAATATTCGGGCACAAGTATTGCAAATGAGCCCGTTCCCATCCCTCGAGCAAGCTTATGCGCATGTCAGGCGTGAATCAAACCGCCAAGACATAATGATAAAAAGTGGGCAAGAGACGGTGCTAAACTCGGTTGCCATGGCTACACGGGGGTACAAACCACGAGAGGTAAATACTAGTACAAATAAGTTTTCGAATTTTAAGGATAAATCAAAACTTAAGTGTAGTCACTGTGGTGGCACGAGGCATACTCGAGAGCAATGCTTTGAAATAGTTGGGTATCCCGAGTGGTGGAAAAACATGAAAAAGAAGCAACAAAATGATCCAAATAGAGGGCGTGCAAGTATGGTGGCAACTGGGGGAAACAAGGCTGAGATGGGTTACTTGGCCGAACCAAATGGCAGTAGGGACTTTGGCAGCAGAGACCCTGAGGGACTAAAACTTGCAGCTAGTAGCCTTGCAGCAGCAGCGGCACATACTGGGAACACCTCAACCGAAACATCAGGTGCAGGTGAGAGGTTTGGTACTTCGGCACAAGGTAAGTCTGTTCTTGATGAAATTTATGAGTCAAATTTAGGCAAAGTTCTTAACAATAATTCTGAAAATGTCATAAACTCTCGAGATTGGATTATTGATTCTGGAGCAACATATCATATGACACATGAACAAAGGGATATAATTAATAAGAAAAAGGCACAAAAAGATGGTATAATTAATGCTAATGGAGGTGTCTATCCCGTAAGTGGGGCTGGGGATATCAAACTCTCACCAACTTTGACTCTGAATAACACGTTACTAGTACCATCGCTCTCTACTAAACTAATTTCTGTTGGACAACTCACTCAAGATTTAAACTGTGTTGCACTTATGTTTCCATCCTATTGTGTCTTTCAGGATCTCCTCACGAAAGAGATAATTGGCCATGGTACTAAGAGGGAGGGACTGTATTATCTAGATGACTTGAAGACTGGAAGGACATGTCTCGCAGAGAGTGTGGTAAAAGATAGAAAGAATAAAGTTATGTTATGGCATAAAAGGTTAGGGCACCCGTCATTTGGGTATTTGAAGAAATTTTCTCCTCATCTTTTTTTGGGAATAAATGAAAAGGATTTGTCATGTAAGACATGTGTTGAAGCTAAGAGTCATAGAGTTTCTTATCTTGAAAGTACGAATAAATGTATTGTTCCGTTTGATCTTATTCATACCGATGTGTGGGGTCCCTCTCCAATTTTATCAAAATCTGGGTGTAGGTGGTATGTTATATTTATAGATGATTGTACTCGCATGACTTGGCTTTATTTATTAAAGAGTAAGGATGAAGTTACAAAGACCTTTCAATCTTTCTACAGTATGGTTGAGACCCAATTTGAAAAACGAATTAAAATGGTAAGAAGTGATAATGGAACCGAGTACATTAACAAAAACCTTAGCAATTTTTTCAATGACAAAGGTATTCTACACGAGACCTCATGTGTAGGAACCCCCCAACAAAATGGTGTTGCTGAACGATAGGCACTTGTTAGAAGTAACTCGGTCACTTTTGTTTGAAAGTAAGGTACCTTCCTATTTTTGGGATAACGCAATTACTTTTGCCACGTACCTAATCAATCGAATGCCTACAAAAGCCAATGATTACAAGACTCCTTTGCAAACTCTATCATCACATATAAACATACCATCTAGCTTGAATCTTTCTCCTCGTATTTTTGGGTGTACGGTATTTGTTCATATCTTAAAATCTCACCGTACAAAACTAGATGCCAATGCTGAAAAATGTGTGTTTTTGGGTTTCTGTCCATTTAAGAAGGGATATAAATGTTTCAACCCATCCACTCGAAAATTCCACACCTCCATGGATGTAACCTTCTTTGAAAATGAGTTTTTCTTTGATAAAACCCAGTTTTTGGGTCAGGGGGAGACTGATGCAAGTGACCAAAATCTGTTCTTTTTAAACCCACCAAATATAGGTTTATCCCAGCTCAATTAGAATTTAGAACCAGAACCTGGTTCCAATCTAGAAACCACAAAATCGGTTGATAATTCAGAACCAGAATCTGTTGCAGAACCGGTGCCTAATCCGAGTGTTAATTCAGAACCAGAATCTGTTGTAGAACCGGTCAGAAGTCAATCCGGACCTGATCACAATGGCCTTGAACTCGGGTCATCCCCATCTGCTAGTCCCGTAATCGGGTCATCCCCATCTGCTAGTCCCGTGAGTCAGGACCACACCAGCGGCTCGACTAGTGATTTGAATTTATGGGTTGACTTGAATGAATTTGACTTGAATGAAGAGATAATACAGTCCCAACCCGAAGAGCCAATATCTCTAGAGGAGGATCCTCAGGTACGTGTTTCTCAACCAATATCTAAATTACCACCTCGTACAACTAGGGGTCAACCACCAAAGAGGTATGTACCGGAGGATGGTTCGAGTAAGAACATAAGATATCCCATAGCTAATTATACCAGCACTATAAATCTTGTGAAACCATTGAGAGCGTTTGTGAATCAACTAGCTGCTGTCACGGTTCCAAATAAACTAGAAGAAGCCTTGAAAGATAAAAGGTGGGTCCAAGCAATGGAGTCTGAGATGAATGCTCTTAGGAAAAACCGTACCTGGGAACTAGTAGATCTACCAAAAGGAAAAAACACTGTGGGATGTAAGTGGGTCTACTCCATTAAGTATAATGAAAAAGGGGAGATTGATAGATATAAAACACGATTAGTTGCTAAGGGGTATACACAAGTTTATGGGATTGATTTTCAGGAAACTTTTTCACCTGTAGCAAAACTAAATACTGTGCGAGTTATATTATCTTTTGCAGCAAACTTTGACTGGCCATTACATCAATTTGATGTGAAAAATGCATTCCTACATGGTGATCTAGAAGAAGAGACCTACATGGACATGCCACCAGGATACACAAATCATGAGCCGAAACCTAAAGTGTGCAAACTTAAGAAGGCGTTGTATGGACTCAAGCAATCACCCCGAGCATGGTTTGGGAGATTTTGCATGGCGATGAAAAGCTATGACTACCAGCAAGGAGATTCGGATCACACAATGTTCTTCAAAAAAATGGGAGGTAAAATTGCAATTCTGATAATTTATGTTGACGACATGATTATTACTGGAGATGATGATATTGAGATTGGGAAACTTGAGGAAAAATTAAGCAAGGAGTTTGAGATGAAAAACTTGGGTGGTTTAAAATATTTTTTGGGTATAGAGGTCTCTCGTAGTAAAATGGGTATATCTCTGTCTCAGAGGAAATACATCCTTGATCTCCTAACCGAAGTTGGTATGCTTGATTGCAAACCCACAGACACACCAATGGTCCAAAATATGAAACTTAGTGATGATCCTAACCAAGTACCTACCAATAAAGAACGATACCAGAGGTTAGTGGGAAAATTGATATATTTGTCACACACCCGTTCTGACATAGCCTATGCAGTGGGAGTTGTGAGTCAGTTCATGCATAACCCAAAGGAAGAACACATGGAGGCTGTGTTGAGGATTATTAGGTACCTCAAAGGGAATCCGGGTAAGGGCATAACATTTGGAAGACATGGACATGTCAATATTGAGGGGTACACTGATGCTGACTGGGCTCGCAATATTGTTGATCGTAAATCTACAGCTGGGTACTTTACATTTGTGGGCGGTAATTTAGTAACTTGGAGAAGTAAGAAACAAAATGTAGTGGCACTTTCAAGCGCTGAAGCGGAGTTTCGGGGCATGGTAAAGGGCATTTGTGAGCTGCTATGGTTGAAGAAGCTGGTTACTGAACTTGGTTTTGAACCAGAAAACCCGATGACAACAAGGCTGCAATTGACATCTCCCACAATCCGGTGCAACATGATAGAACTAAGCATATCGAGGTAGATCGACATTTTATTAAAGAAAAACTTGATTCTAACATTATTTCATTGCCGTTTGTGAGGTCACATGAACAGGTTGCAGATATTCTCACCAAAGCATTTGCCAGTAAAGAGTTCAACACGGCTCTAGAAAAACTAATGATGAAGGATATCTACGTGTCACAGTGAGGGGGAGTGTCAAAACTAACACCATGACACGTTGTAATATTTAGGATCTACAAAAGAAGGAAAGAAGAATATTATTCCAACCCATATATGATGTAATTGCACCTACCATAGCTGGCGGCTCTCCAAGAAATGGCTGGCTGTGATTGTCCTTCTAAATACGGAGCAAGCTTCTAAATATATATGATTGGAATTGATTTCTTTAGTAGATACCAAATGTATGTTTTTCAGTTTATATATGTAGAGCTGTGTATGAATGAAAAAAGAGAGAAAAGAGATAACAAAACAGAAACTTCTGCTGTAACCTTTTTCCAATGAAATAAATCAAGGGTGGGAAGGGAGATTCAAGGCAGTGCTTGTGTTTGTGTTCTTGTTGATGTTTATGTAGTGCAATCCTAACAATTTTGACATTTACCCTTTCCTAATGATCCTTTTCTTATGAAAGTAATAATTCCCCAGTATCAATGATCCTTTTCTTATCCTTTGATTTAATATTTGGAGCTAGAAGGGCCATTCATTATTATTAAGTTCATTATATAATCCTCTTCCTTCAGCAGAATAAAAAATGTTTTTGTTTGTGGGCTGCCTTTCAATAAATAATATATTGTGCTAATTTGGGAGCCACTCGATTATTATATAACTGTTACTAAGTATTAAAGTCACCATAGGGCCTTGATAGTACAGATAATGCTTGTAGAAACTGCTAGTAACCCTCTATAAAACTTTTCCAGTTACTATATTAACCACTATAGTACAAGCCGTTAAATTGTTAAATGAAAAACTAACAGTGTCATAGCATTTATCATGCAAAATAGCTATAACATTCCTATGACTGGTATTTAAATCTCTGATTAGGAGCACGATTATTATTATGAGGAAAATAGTTTATCACTGTACTGCTTTTCTGATACTTTGTATCTATTTTGTTTTTCAATAGGCGTTAGCATAGGTCTTCTATTGCTTCTATTTTTGTCCTTCTCGACTTACATCGTACGTGAAAGAAGAAGGCTCGCCAGCATTAGGGAGAAGCATTTTCAACAATATGGAGGCCGACTACTACTTGAAGAAATGAGATCCAATCATGGCAATGCATTTACCATATTCACAGAAGAAGAACTTAAAGAGGCTACAAATAATTTTGATGAAGCTAACATGCTTGGACAAGGAGGAAATGGCACTGTTTACAAAGGAGCTGTCGAGAGCAGCGAAGATGTAGCAATAAAGAAATGCAAGATAATTAATGAGAGAAATAAGAAGGAATTCGGAAAAGAAATGTTAATTCTTTCTCAAATAAACCACAAAAATATTGTTAAGATCCTTGGCTGTTGTTTAGAAGTAGAAATTCCAATCCTGGTTTATGAGTTTATTCCAAAGGGAACCCTTTTTGACCTGCTTCATTTCAACAGTGCTTCCAGTGTTTCATTTAGCATGCGCATCAGAATTGCTTAAGAGGCTGCCGAAGCCCTTGCGTACATGCATTCATGGGCATTTCCTCCTATTGTTCACTGTGATGTTAAATCTGCTAATATTCTTTTAGTTGAGAATTATGTGGTGAAGGTGTCTGATTTTGGAGCATCAGCCTTAGCACCAGCAGATGAAGATCAATTTCTCACAATGGTGCAAGGAACTCGTGGTTATTTAGACCCGCTGTGCATGCAAACAGGTCAATTAACAGTGAAAAGTGATGTCTATAGCTTTGGTGTGGTTCTTATAGAGCTCCTAACTCGTAAAAAGGCATTCTATTTGGAGGGAGCGGAAGAAAAGAGTCTCTCTTTAGCCTTTTTGAGTGCTATGAAGGAGAAAAAAATCGAGGAAATTTTAGATGACCAAATTCTGGATGAAGAGAACATGAATCTGATCACGGGCATTGCTGAGATCGCGAGAGAATGTTTGAATATGGAAGGAGAAAAGAGGCCTGAAATGAGGGATGTTGCTGAAGGGATTGACAAGTTAAGGAAAACCATGAAGCATCCTTGGGGACAGGACGATCCCAATGAGATGGAGAGCTTACTTAGAAAACCTTCAAACAATCATGGATTGGAAATGATTTCAGACAGTAGTCTGGATAAAAAGGCAATGCTGGTTATGGAAACTGGACGATGATTATGCGTGTATGTTGTCCTTATTATTATAACTCTTTTTACATTTCAAGTTTTATTGATTGTTCTGTTTTGTGAGAGAGAGAGATAGAGAGAGAGTGCAACAATGCTTGTTGTTTACTATACACCATGTTCATTTTGTATCTTTTGATGTTTTCTAGTGTGTGCATTTGTGTATAGGAACAGAAAGAAGCAATGTATCATAATTTGAACATCGTGATTATATGCACTGTCCTTGTTGTAAAATTTTTGCTCTGTGTACTTGTTATATGCACTGACCTTAAAAAAATCATTTTTCCTTTTCTTTGTTTCCTTTTGCAGGACCCATATGTTAAAGGTAAGTAGGACTGTACCTTTGTTTTATTAGTCATGAAACCATTACAAAAACAGATCAATGGTATCAAATTTCTGGTACTCAACACTTAGTACTTTAGGACAAAACAAACCATCATATGAGAACTGGTGTTTGGTCTAGTGAGTATTAAATAGTTGGGTGACTTTACCTCCAACCTACTAAAAAAACAAACAAACAAACATATAAAAAGCATTCAAAAGTAAAGCTCAGCTAGCAGATTTTACATAACCAATTAAGTACTTGAAAATCTGCCAAATCTTATTTCATTTCTATAGCTGGCAGAGACATTTTCATTCTGTCTCACTGGTTTCTCTCCCACACAAAAGGGTTGGCTCTCTTGTCAGTTCCTGTTCCTCCTGTATTAAACCTGTAAAGAGCTGAACATGTCGTACTGACATCACTACCTAGCATAAGTGACAATTTAAAGTATTACTAGATTGTTCTTTGCACCAAAAGGTTACTAATGTAATTATTTGAGGGTCCATCTTTCTAACAAACAGCAGTTTGACTGAACTTAGTCAGCTTAAGAACACCCTAGTTCTACTCATATAATTATATATGTTTTTAATTTCAATTTTTGCATTTTTGTAAGTTCTAAACTTTTTTGAGTGTTTTACCACTGATAAAATAACATATTAAAATAATATGACAAGACATGTGCAAGCACGTGGTCTCCATTACTGTAAAAGATTCCCTTCACTTTAAATACGGTTTGAAATTAACACTCAGCCACTTTGAGATTTGAACTAGCACATGGGGCAGTATTAATTATTGAGCATTGAGATTCGTTCCAAGTTAAAAAGAATGGTCTGATCCAGTAATTGTAAAAGATTCTCTGTTACGGTACCGAGGAGGAGGATGTGAATTCCTCATGCTAGCTAGAAGATAGGGAATATATATTATTCCTACTTATCTGCATCTATACTTTGAATTTGTGAATGAGGATCGATATTCGAATAAGGAAATGACGATGAACAAAAACTAAGCAGATGCGAATACAAATACGGTTTTAATTTGAAAGTGGATACATATACGAGTATAAATTAATACAAAGAATTATTTGTATCTATATATTTTTTCAAAAATCAGATATATATCCGGATGAGACAATTAATTTTTTAGGCTAGAATTTTGGGCCCCCAAGTCCCACTTCATTTTAGTTTTGGGGTATATTTTTGATTTAAAGTATGATAATGGTTAGTGAGTAGAACTAGGGTGTTCTTAAGTTCACCAAGCTCCTTGGTGAACTCAAGTCTAAAACCCATCAAATTAGCTTCAAAAGACGAATCCGAACCGCTAAAATCCGCCTACTTTACGAGTGATGCGTATAATGTAAAAAATTTATACTTTCGAATTAATTTAGTATAAAGTCAAGCGGTCAAAATTAGAAGGTTAATAAATTAATTTTAATGCATTCATTTTTTGATGTATTTTGACAACATGATTCTATGCAAAATTAATTTCAAAATTTAAAAGTTTTGCATGTAGACGGATCACTTGTAAGGTAGACGGATTTCAACGGTTCGGATTCGTCGTTTGAAGCCGATCTGATGGATTTTAGACTTGAGTTCACCAAGGGACTTGGTGAACTTAAGAGCACCCTAGTTCTACTGATGGTTAGTTAATAATCTGTAATAGCAAGATTCTTCTCAATAAAAAATATTATTAGTATGTTACGTATATATTTAATTTGTAACAAACAAAATTATTATAAAAATAGTTATGTTGTTCACTGCTATAATTTGATACATGATTTGTTTATTCCAAATACGAATGATATTTGTGTTTTTATTTAATTTCTATCTGTCATAGTATCACTATATATACAAATCAATATCGATCCGTTTAATATCGAAAAAAATAACAATAGATTTGGATACAGTTTGATTACTATTCCACATATGTTCTCACCTCCACTATTGCTTTACCTTAAAATGAAGCAGGCTAATTAATTAAGTCTTTCTATAAAATCATTCAAATGTCATATATATTAAGTTATTCAATATATGATAGACAAGATGATAACAATTCATTTATCAAAAACTTCTATTCCTGTCTAAAAGTAAAAAAAATTAGTGAAGTTATTCAATATATGATAGACCAAAATGACAACAATCCATTTATCAATCTTCTATTCCTGTCTAAAGGTAAAAAATTTAGTGAAGTTATTCAATGTATGATAGACAAGATGACAAAAATACATTGATATTATGGAAGAACATCACATGCACCAACGGATACAATAGTTAATTACCTCTTATTTGTTTGATCGTTGCATTCAAATTGTTGGACGTAGTGCTGTCCAGCTAGCTAGGTAAGGCCATTTCAAATGACAACAAAGTCTTCCTGCAAAAAAATAAAATAATAAATAATAATAATAAAGGTTGTTGACATTTTCAAAATGATTAAAAAACTAGGTTTGATCTTTCTATGAAGCAATAGAACCTGCGGATCAACCATGCCTATCTATATAAGCATATAGACACTTGATCTAATAAAATCCACATACATTACATACAATACCAGATAACAAAAACATTATCACATGGAATGGCTGATAATTTTATTCCATATTATTCTATATATTCCAGCTGCAGAAGGCAAAATAATGGCGAAGCCCGGCTGCCAGGACAGATGTGGTTCTGTCGACATACCATACCCATTCGGTATCGGCACCAATTGCTCCCTTCGTAAAGGATTTGCACTAAGCTGTAATACTAGTAAGAGTGGTGAAAAAATGGTCCCTTTTCATGGGAATGTTGAGGTGCTTAACATCACGCTATCGACAGCTCAAGCTAGACTGTACAACACAATTGCCTGGCGATGTACAAGCTCAGGTCGTTCGTGGATGAACTTAACTTTTACAATATATAGGTTATCAGAGTTCGACAATAGGTTTACAGTAATTGGATGTGAGACCCTTGCATTCAATGAAATGAATGGCTACAATGGTACCAAGTACCGCACAGGGTGTGTATCTACCTGCTACAATCCAGAGAGCTTAAGGAATGCCTCATGTTCTGGAAATGGTTGCTGCCAAACCTCAATTCCATCTGGTATTAACTATTACAACATATCCTTTGATTCAAACTACAATAATGGCTACTGTAGTTATGCAGTGATAATGGCGACTGACAGTTTCAACTTCAGTACTTCTTATATATCTACAAGTGGTTTCTGGGATAAGCACAATGGCACTGTTCCAGTTGTGCTTGATTGGTCCATAGGTACAGAAAAATGTAAAGTTTCTCAAGCCAACAAGAACAACTATGCATGTGTCAGCAATAATAGTGATTGTGTTGACGCTCGAAATGGTCCAGGATACATCTGCAAGTGCAAAAGTGGGTACCAAGGCAACCCTTATCTCCTTGACGGCTGCGAAGGTCGAATCCTTTCACCAAAATACAATCCATTTCTTTTTATCTAGACTTACTGTCATTAATTTGTTATCTGCTGTTATTAACTTATTATTGTTTTCGTAGATGCAATACCCCATGGAGAAATGGACTTCTGAACTTAGTTTAACTCATTTTGTTCTTTAGCCTATTGTATTTTCATTTTTGAATTATCATTAATTAGCTAGGATCTCTTATTCAGCTGACAATCTCTTTGCACTTCCAATTCCTACTGGCCCATATGTAATTTTTCGTAGGTTGTAATTGTAGGAGTAAGGTTTAGTTCAGCTTACAATCTCTTTGCACTTCCAATTCCTGCTGGCCCATAAGTAATTTTTAGGTTGTAAGTGTAGGATTAAGGTTTAGTTCTACCAACAAGGTCTAGGAAACATTGGTTATCATGTAACATAAAAAACTTCTACAAGGCAAATTATCATTACAATTGACTAAAAGGTTTAGATTTTGTTTTCTTTTCTTTGCAGATATTAGTGAATGTAATGATAATTTAGCATGCTCTGGGATATGCACAAATACACAAGGAAGCTACCACTGCCGTTGTCCACCAGGCAAACAAGGCAATCCTGAAAGGAACGGAATGTGCTACTCGCAAGTTCACAGCCAAAGTGTATCTCGATGGGCTAAGCTGGCTATAGGTACACAAGTATTTACAACAATATATATTAGACATTCTAAAATTGAACCATGTTATCTAGTAGGCGTTTTCCCTTCTACTTCAAAAAAGAAAAAAGAAAACCATGACAGCCATTGTTTTCTTGCCATCCTTAAAAAAGGAAAACCTATATGTGATATACTACTAAATATTAATTCCTCAAGGTGACTCCAAAATGAATTGAAATGATAATTAATTCAGTTTAGAAAGATGCAGTAGCCCTTTAATATGGCTTCCATATAATTGATTATGACATAGTCTTTTAACTGATTATTCAATTTAGTATTAAGATGAAGCACATAAAACGAAAATACGTAGCAATACATTTCAAGAACCGCAAGATCACAAAGTTGCTTATAGAAAATATGAATGTTCAAATGATTAGCCATGAAGATTTATGTAGCAATTTTCAATTGTTTACCCTTTCCTAATGATCCTTTTCTTATGAAGGTAATAATTCCCCAGTATCAATGATCCTTTTCTTATCCTTTGATTTAATATTTGGAGCTAGAAGGGCCATTCATTATTAAGTTCATTATATAATCCTCTTCCTTCAGCAGAATAAAAAATGTTTTTGTTTGTGGGCTGCCTTTCAATAAATAATATATTGACTTATTGAGCTAATTTCGGAGCCACTGGATTATTATATAACTGTTATTAAGTATTAAAGTCACCATAGGGCCTTGATAGTACAGATAATGCTTGTAGAAACTGCTAGTAACCCTCTATAAAACTTTTCCAGTTACTATATTAACCACTATAGTACAAGCCGTTAAATTGTTAAATGAAAAACTAAGTGTCATAGCATTTATCATGCCAAATAGCTATACCATTGCTATGACTGGTATTCAAATCTCTGATTAGGAGCACGATTATTATTATGACGAAAATAGTTTATCACTGTACTGCTTTTCTGATACTCTGTATCTACTTTTTTTTTCAATAGGCGTTAGCATAGGTCTTCTATTGCTTCTATTTTTGTCCTTTTCGACTTATATCGTACGTGAAAGAAGAAGGCTCGCCAGCATTAGGGAGAAGCATTTTCAACAATATGGAGGCCGACTACTACTTGAAGAAATGAGATGCAATCATGGCAATGCATTTACCATATTCACAGAAGAAGAACTTAAAGAGGCTACAAATAATTTTGATGAAGCTAACATGCTTGGACAAGGAGGAAATGGCACTGTTTACAAAGGAACTGTCGAGAGCAGCGAAGATGTAGCAATAAAGAAATGCAAGATAATTAATGAGAGAAATAAGAAGGAATTCGGAAAAGAAATGTTAATTCTTTCTCAAATAAACCACAAAAATATTGTTAGGATCCTTGGCTGTTGTTTAGAAGTAGAAATTCCAATCCTGGTTTATGAGTTTATTCCAAAGGGAACCCTTTTTGACCTGCTTCATTTCAACAGTGCTTCCCGTGTTTCATTTAGCATGCGCATCAGAATTGCTCAAGAGGCTGCCGAAGCCCTTGCGTACATGCATTCGTGGGCATTTCCTCCTATTGTTCACTGTGATGTTAAATCTGCTAATATTCTTTTAGATGAGAATTATGTGGCGAAGGTGTCTGATTTTGGAGCATCAGCCTTAGCACCAGCAGATGAAGATCAATTTCTCACAATGGTGCAAGGAACTCGTGGTTATTTAGACCCGCAGTGCATGCAAACAGGTCAATTGACAGTGAAAAGTGATGTCTATAGCTTTGGTGTGGTTCTTATAGAGCTCCTAACTCGTAAAAAGGCATTCTATTTGGATGGAACAGAAGAAAAGAGTCTCTCTTTAGCCTTTTTGAGTGCTATGAAGGTGAAAAAAATCGAGGAAATTTTAGATGACCAAATTCTGGATGAAGAGAACATGAATCTGATCACGGGCATTGCTGAGATCGCGAGAGAATGTTTGAGTATGGAAGGAGAAAAGAGGCCTGAAATGAGAGATGTTGCTGAAGGGATTGACAAGTTAAGGAAAACCATGAAGCATCCTTGGGGACAGGACGATCCCAACGAGATGGAGAGCTTACTTATAAAACCTTCAAACAATCATGGATTGGAAATGATTTCAGACCGTAGTCTGGAGACAAAGGCCATGCTGGTTATGGAGACTGGACGATGATTATGTAGGATCCCAACCTCATTAGGACTTATTCACATATTATGTTGGTTTTGTAATATAGGTCTTTTGTTTGGACCTCTTTATATTTGTGTAGGCTATTTAAGAATTCTGTAATTTACTTTTGATGAGAGACAAATTTAGAAAACTGCCTCAAAAACTCTCCTCCTTTTATTTTCTTTTTTCTTTTTTGTGTGTGTGTGTGTTTGTGTCTTGTACGTGTTGGTGTTCAAAACCCTAACCCTTTACAATTGGTATCAGAGCCGATCTTCGCCATCGTCGTTCCTAATGGTAGTTCTAGGGTCAGATAGCCATTTTTGCTGCTGTAAGGGCTTGCTCCATGCGCTGAAGATCAAATCCTCTCTGTGCGCGCCAAGGTTTGTATATCGCGCCAAGATCTGGTGTCGCTCTCTCTATTTTCAATTATTTGAGCATTAAATTATTTTCAAAAGATGAATTTTTCTTGTTTGTTTTAATTAATCTGTTGATGTAAAAATGGTAAATTAAACTCTATATATGTTATGCATGCCATATTGATCTCAGGTCTTAATTCAAGAGAAATCAGAAATTATGAGCTGTTAACCTAATTGGTTGTTTTTTGACATAATACGAGTTTGGTTCAGATCTTAATTCCTTATTGATCAGGGTCTGGTACAGTACTGGTACCACATCGGTACACTGGTACAGTGGTTTTAGGAATGGTCACCCATTCCAGTTAATTTTAACATAATTGTATTATAAATGAATACTTTCTATTATCAGGTACAAAACTATGTATTTCTTTCATTCATGCAAGATAATGTTATTTATAAGTGCATTAAGCAAGAAAAGATTATTTGTCATATATTTATAATGAAGAATCACTCATTTATTTTCCTCTTTCACGCACTTTTTATTTGTTATTTCCTTGTTTCTCAATGCCTTTTTATGTAAGTAGCTTTCCTACTATAAATATCATTTGAGAAATATTAATTGCATGTGAGTTTATAAAATATTATATAATATTTGAATATTAGATATTAGAAAAAATCAATTATGTATTAAAGAAAGATATTATCACAGAGATATTTTTATTTTGTTTGATTTTAGTTATATTATTATAAATTAATTATTCCTATGTTAGTGTTGGAAACTAGATGTTTTCACAAAATATTCGGATTATACAGATTCGTGAATTGTGTATCAGGACAAAAAAAAGATATAAGCAAGGATGAAAAAGACAGATCGGATGTTTAGCAAAATTTGAAAGCCTCGATAGACCAAGAGCTAGTTTG
Source organism: Carex myosuroides (assembly GCA_028015225.1). Lineage (NCBI taxonomy): Eukaryota > Viridiplantae > Streptophyta > Magnoliopsida > Poales > Cyperaceae > Carex > Carex myosuroides. Next base: position 3,115,138 of record CM051465.1, read on the forward strand.
TTTGTAATATGCATATCCACGTATACGAATACATTTTTTTCAATTTGCTTCTCATAAAATTATATATGTTATTATTGAAATAATATATGTTAATTTGATCAAAACAAAATATAACTTAAAAATTAAGTAGGTTAATACAAAAATCAAGTACGTTAGTATAAAAAATATTGTTGAATAAATTTATTTATTTATTTTATGAGTAAAGCTAAAATGTGGTATGCTCATAAAATATACTCTATTTCTTCATATTTTTAAGGCTGTGTTTGATGCTTAAAACACAAAATTTAGGCTGTGCATACCTCATTTAATTCAACACTGTTATTGGGCCACAAAACTTGGCCCATTTTTTTTTCCACATTTATGCGGAGCTCTTCCCATGACAATTATAAGGTCAAATATATAAAATTTTCAAAAGACTTATAAAAAAATTAACAAAACAGTTATACATATCGTAGTAAAATTTTTTTTTAATTAATACCTGAAAACAAAAAATATATATGATCAATGAAAAGAAACCATATTATTCTTGACTAGTGAAGAAGGAGAAAGGCTTGGGTTTTTTGGGACCGTTCGATCCACTTTAAGATTTGTGCGCACAAATTTTAAAGCAGACATGAAAGTTGCGGGCGCAAATCCTAAAACAGATCGGACGGTGAGCGAACCCGTCGAACTCACTTTGGGTCCGATGCCCATCGGACCCAAATTTCTCCCGTGAAGGAGAGGTCAAGCCAATATAAAATTGGGATTTTGAATTGCTTTCTAGTTTGCAAAAAGGAGAGGTCAAGCCAATATAACAAATGGAGAGGATTCTCCGGTTGTATGATATCCGAGTGGGAATTTGGTACAAGATATATACTTTCGTTATTGTTATATGCCTATGTAATTAGTATATTTTTATTTCCTTCTTAAAAATAATAATATATATTTATTTTATGATCATTATTATTAGGGGGAATTTCACGTATATCCTTCAAAATCTTCAAAATTACGTATTTACCCCTCTCAACTTCCAAAACTCACAAATTTACTCATTTTATTGTCTTTTATATTAAAACTCAATTTAAATTTGTAAAATACCCATTTTACTCTTTATTAGAAGTATAAAAATTTGTAGTTTGTTTATGGAAAATGTCGATCTTATAAGATAACCAGTATACCCTTTACTCTTTATAAAATACCCATTTTTTCCTCGAAAACCGGATACCCATTATACCTTTTACCCTTTATAAAATGCTCATTTTACCCTTGAATACAGATCAAATATAAGACCGAGATTTTTCGTAACAAGTTACAAACTTTTATGCTTTTAATGAGGGGTAAATAGGTATTTTATCAATTTAAAATGAGTTTTAATATAAAAGATAATAAAATGAGTAAATTTGTGACTTATGGAAATTTAGAGGGGGGATATACGTAATTTTGAAGTTTTTGAGGGGTATACATCAAATTCCGTTACAATTTCTTTACCGCGTGACCGACGTATTTGTCAAGCATTAATAATCTTTGAAATGTTATGTGTGTGTAAAATAATTAGGGCAGCTTGGGAGGCAAGCACTCGGAAACTTCCTAAAAGACTAAAAAGGGTTGAACTACAAACATCTCTTTCAAAAATTTATAAACAAAAACCAGAAAAAAACAAAATTAATTACAACTCGTCTTTCACTGACTCAAGACTCAGAAGAGTCAAAGTCATCCCCCGAAGTGCAAGGGCCAGTATTATTTGTGCTTTGAGTGCAGAACGTATTTGAACGAACTTTTTTTATAAACCATAATTAAAAAAAATATTTTTACAAAACTAACATGATTACAAAAACCATATGAACCGAAATGCCATTTCGGTCCGTTATTTTTTTTTTCTTCCGGACCGAAATGACATTTTGGTCCGGTCCCCTTTTTGGCTTTTCTGTGGCAGCTCATATAAAAACTTGTGAAACAAGTACCACAGAAAATCCAAAAAGGGGACCGGACCGAAATGCCATTTCGTCCGGAATTAAAAAAAATAACAGACTGAAATGGCATTTCGGTTCTTATGGTTTTTGTAAAAAAAAAAGTAATTGTGTTGGTCTAAAAAAAAAAAAATTATGGTTGATAAAAAAATTCCTATTTGAACAGTTGAGATTTTTTTAAAAATCAAGCACGCGGTGAGATATCTCAGAGGATGCGAATTCTGAAAGCTTGAGTCCGGATCCTCGCAAAATAACACAAAATTTTGAATTTGAATTTGGACCGTCCGATCAGAATCTGTAACCCTCCGATTTGATCTAGATTCATGAAATTTTTCTAATATTTGTCCAGATTCGGAGTCGAACTATGTGTTCTTAATATCACTGAGTTTCTTTGTAAAATTAATTCTAAAATCTATAGGATTAAGTTCAAACGGCACATTCAAATTGTTGAAACCGAGCTATCTTAATTATGTATGATGCATCTACATACAAATTTTTTAAATTTTAGAGTTAATTTAGTATAAAGTTAAGCGGTCAAAAATAAAAAGTTTATAAATTAATTTTAACATTTTTTTACTAATTAACAAAATTATTATGAAAATAGTTATGTTGTTCACTGCTATAATTTAATGCATGATTTGTTTATTCCAAATACGAATGATATTTGTGTTTTTATTTAATTTCTATCTGTCATAGTATCACTATATATACAAATTAAATCAATATCGATCCGTTTAATATTGAAAAAAATAACAATAGATTTGGATACAGTTTGATTACTATTCCACATATGTTCTCACCTCTACTATTCCTTTACCTTAAAATGTAGCAGGCTAATTAATTAAGTCTTTCTATAAAATCATTCAAATGTCATATATATTAAGTTATTCAATATATGATAGACAAGATGATAACAATTCATTTATCAAAAACTTCTATTCCTGTCTAAAAGTAAAAAAAATTAGTGAAGTTATTCAATATATATATGACAACAATTCATTTATCAATCTTCTATTCCTGTCTAAAGGTAAAACATTTAGTGAAGTTATTCAATATATGATAGAGAATATGACAAAAATACATTGATATTATGGAATAACATCACACCAATGGATACAATTGTCAACTACTTATTCGTTTGGTCGTTGCTGTCAAATTGTTGGCGTAATGCATGCTGTCCAGCTAGCTAGGTAAGGCCATTTCAAATGACAACAAAGTCTTCCTGCAAAAAAATAAAATAATAAATAATAATAATAAAGGTTGTGTCATTATTTTTTATGCTGTTTTATTGTTTTGGTAGTTGCAATACCCCATGGAGAAATGGACTTTTGAGCTTAGTTAAACTCATTTTGTTCTTTAGCCTATTGTATTTTCATTTTTGGATTATCATTAATTAGGTTTTCTTCCTCATCAGCTGACAATCTTTTTGCACTTCCAATTCCTGCTGGCCCGTATGTAATTTTTCTAAGGTTGTAGTTGTAGGAGCAAGGTCTAGTTCTACCAGCAAGGTCTAGGAAACATTGGTTATCATGTAACACAAAAAAACTTCTATCAGTAACTCATTACAATTGGCTAAAAGGTTTAGTTTTTGTTTTCTTTTCTTTGCAGATATTAATGAATGTAATGATAATTTAACATGCTCTGGGACGTGCATAAATACACAAGGAAGCTACAAGTGCATTTGTCCACAGGGCACACAGGGCGATGCTACAAGGAACGGAAGATGCTACCCGGTTGTTCACAGCCAAACTCTATCTCCATTGGCTAAGCTGGCTATAGGTACGTACACAAGTATTCCAAGAACATGATAGTTATTTTGAGGAAAATGGTGCAATTTCTTACACTAGAACCAGATTAGGAATTCTAAAGTTGAACCATGACATCTTGTAGGCGAAAAACAAAAGACAAAATAAAACCATGACAGCCATTGTTTTCTTTGCATCCCTAAAAAAGGAAAACCTATATGTGATATACTAATAAATATTAATTCCTCAAGGTGACTCCAAAATGAATTGAAATGATAATTAATTCAGTTTAGAAAGATGCAGTAGCCCTTTAATATGGCTTCAATATAATTGATTATGACATAGTCTTTTAACTGATTATTCAATTTTGTGTTAAGATGAAGCACATAAAAGGAAAACACCTAGCAACACATTTCAAGAGCCGCAAGATCACAAAGTTGTTTGTAGAAATTGTGAATGTTCAAAATTAGGCATGAAGATTTATGTAGCAATTTGCAATTTTTTACCCTTTCCTAATGATCCTTTTCTTCTGAAAGTAATTCCCCAGTATCAATTATCCTTTTCTTATCCTTTGAATATTTGGAGCTAGAAGGGCCATTCATCATTGAGTTCATTATATAATCCTCTTTCAATAGATAATTCAGCTAATTTTGTAGCCACTATTATTATATAACTCTTATTAAGTATTAAAGTCACCATAGGGCCTTGATAGCACAGATAATGCTTGTAGAAGCTGCTAGTAACCGTAGAAGGCAAAATCGGGCGTTCCGGAGCGGAATCGGCCGTTCCGGATCAGGATCGGACGGTACCGATCCGATTTCAGGCTGATTTATGCGGTTAGTGAAGATTTCATCAAATTTCAGCCGTTCCGGCCTTATTCCTGTAATTCGTTCGTTCCGGTCTAATTCCAGCCAAATTTCATCCAATTCGGACCGAAATAGACCGATTCCACCGAAACGGCCGAAACGCAAATTAACCAAACTCAAAAAAATATTTTTGCACTCTCTAAGACTCGAAGCCGCGCCCTTTAGGGTGGCAACCAAACTCAACTCCACCACACCACACAATCTTTCTTGTTTAAAACCACAACTCATATTTATATATCTATTTCAATTTGAGAAAACCATTCAACCACGGATTGAATGTTTTCTTTTTTTTGGTTTGACTGGACTGAAGTGGATTTGTGCTTATATATCACGGAATTTTCTACTGGCAGATGGTGCCAACTTCTTTAATAATTGTAATAACTTTTAAATTTTTTTATCAATTTTTTCCTATTTTTTAGTGTAAAACAAGCTTCTGACAAAAAAATCCGATCTTCCGATCCGATTCGGCCGATCCCGACCGATTTTTCCGATCCGGATCGGGATCGGTCGGTGCCGATCCCGATCCCGATACCGATTTTTCCTTCTATGCTAGTAACCCGCTATTGAACTATTCCAGCCACTATATTAACTGTTATAGTACAAGCAACTAAATTGATAAATAAAAACTAACAGTGTCATAGCATTTATCATGACAAATAGTATACCAGCTGCATGCTATGACTGCAATTTAAATCTCTGATTAGAAGCACTATTATTATTATTATTAATATAATTATTATGACGAAAATAGTTTATCACTGTACCGCTTTTCTGACACATTTATATCTAATTTTTTTTCAACAGGGGTTAGCGTAGGTCTTCTATTGCTTCTATTTTTGTCCTTTTCGACTTATATCATACGTGAAAGAAGAAGGCTCGCCAGCATTAGGGAGAAGCATTTTCAACAATATGGAGGCCGACTACTGCTTGAAGAAATGAGATCCAATCATGGCAATGCATTTACCATATTCACAGAAGAAGAACTTAAAGAGGCTACAAATAATTTTGATGAAGCTAACATGCTTGGACAAGGAGGAAATGGCACTGTTTACAAAGGAACTGTCGAGAGCAGCGAAGATGTAGCAATAAAGAAATGCAAGATAATTAATGAGAGAAATAAGAAGGAATTCGGAAAAGAAATGTTAATTCTTTCTCAAATAAACCACAAAAATATTGTTAGGATCCTTGGCTGTTGTTTAGAAGTAGAAATTCCAATCCTGGTTTATGAGTTTATTCCAAAGGGAACCCTTTTTGACCTGCTTCATTTCAACAGTGCTTCCCGTGTTTCATTTAGCATGCGCATCAGAATTGCTCAAGAGGCTGCCGAAGCCCTTGCGTACATGCATTCGTGGGCATTTCCTCCTATTGTTCACTGTGATGTTAAATCTGCTAATATTCTTTTAGATGAGAATTATGTGGCGAAGGTGTCTGATTTTGGAGCATCAGCCTTAGCACCAGCAGATGAAGATCAATTTCTCACAATGGTGCAAGGAACTCGCGGTTATTTAGACCCGCAATGCATGCAAACAGGTCAATTGACAGTGAAAAGTGATGTCTATAGCTTTGGTGTGGTTCTTATAGAGCTCCTAACTCGTAAAAAGGCATTCTATTTGGATGGAACAGAAGAAAAGAGTCTCTCTTTAGCCTTTTTGAGTGCTATGAAGGTGAAAAAAATCGAGGAAATTTTAGATGACCAAATTCTGGATGAAGAGAACATGAATCTGATCACGGGCATTGCTGAGATCGCGAGAGAATGCTTGAGTATGGAAGGAGAAAAGAGGCCTGAAATGAGAGATGTTGCTGAAGGGATTGACAAGTTAAGGAAAACCATGAAGCATCCTTGGGGACAGGACGATCCCAACGAGATGGAGAGCTTACTTATAAAACCTTCAAACAATCATGAACTGGAAATGATTTCAGACCATAGTCTGGAGAAAAAGGCCATGCTGGTTATGGAGACTGGACGATGATTATGTAGGATCCCAACCTCATTAGGACTTATTCACATATTATGTTATTTTTGTAATATTGTTCTTTTGTTTGGACCTCTTTATATTTGTGTAGGCTATTTAAGAATCTGTAATTTACTTTTGATGAGAGACAAATTTAGAAAACTGCCTCAAAAACTCTCCTTTTTTTTTTTTCTTTTTTCTTTTTGGTGTGTGTGTGGTTGTGTCTTGTGTTGGTGTTCAAAACCCTAACCCTTTACAATTGGTATCAGAGCCAATCTTTGCCATCGTCGTTCCTAATGGTAGTTCTAGGGTTCAGATAGCCATTTTTGCTGCTGTAAGGGCTTGCTCCATGCGCTGAAGATCAGATCCTCTCTGTGCGCGCCAAGGTTTGTATATCGCGCCAAGATCCGGTGTCGCTCTCCCTATTTTCAATTATTTGAGCATTAGATTATTTTCAAAAGACGAATTTTTCTTGTTTGTTTTAATTAATCTGTTGATGTAAAAATGGTCAATTAAACGCTATGTTATGCATGCCATATATATTGATCTCAGTGCTTAATTCAAGAGAAATCAGAAATTATGAGCTGTTAACCTAATTGGTTGTTTTTTTTGACATAATGCGAGTTTGGTTCAGATCTTAATTCCTTATTGATCAGGGTCTGGTACAGTACTGGTACCACATCGGTACACTGGTACAGTGGTTTAGGAATGGTCACCCATTCCAGTTGATTTTAACATAATTGTATTATAAATGTATACTTTCTATTATACGGTACAAAACTATGTATTTCTTTCATTCATGCAAGATAATGTTATTTCTAAGTGCATTAAGCAAGAAATTAAAGATTATTTGTCATACATTTATAATGAAGAATCACTCATTTATTTTCCTCCTTCACGCACATTTTATTTGTTTTTTCCTTGTTTCTCAATGCCTTTTATGTAAGTAGCTTAACTACTATAAATATCATTTGAGAAATATTAATTGCATTTAAGTTTATAAAATATTATATAATATTTGAATATTAGATATTAGAAGAAATCAATTATGTGTTAAAGAAAGATATTATCACAGAGATATTTTTATTTTGTTTGATTTTAGTTATATTATTATAACTAATTATTCCTATGTTAGTGTTTGAAACTAGATGTTTTTTACAAAATATTCGGATTATACAGATTCGTGAATTGTGTATCAGGACGGAAAAAAGATATAAGCACGGATGAAAGAGAAAGATTGGATGTTTAGCAAAATTTGAAAGCCTCGATAAACCAAGAGCTAGTTTGTTTGTAATATCCGCATATACGAATACATTTTTTTTCAATTTGCTACTCATAAAATTATATGTTATTATTGAAATAATATATGTTAATTTGATCAAAACAAAATATAACTTAAAAATTAAGTAGGTTAATACAAAAATCAAGTACGTTAGTATAAAAAATATTCTTGAATAAATTTATTTATTTATTTTATGAGTAAAGATACTATGTGGTATGCTCATAAAATATACTCTATTTCTTCAGATTTTTAAGGCTGTGTTTGATACTTAAAACACAAAATTTAGGCCGTGCAGACCTCTTCCGATCACAATTATAAGGTCAAATATATAAAATTTTCAAAAGACTTATAAAAAAAAATTAACAAAACAGTTATACATGCATATCGTAGTAAAAAAAATATTTGAATTAATACCTGCAAACAAAAATATATATGATCAATGAAAAGACAAACCATATATTCTTGACTAGTGAAGAAGAGGTCAAGCCAATATAGAATTGGGATTTTGAATTGCTTTCCAGTTTGCCAAAAGGAGAGGTCAAGCCAATATAACAAATGGAGAGGATTCTCCAGTTGTATCCGAGTGGGAATTTGGTACAAGATATATATTTTACTTAGAGAAAAGGTTACGATACCCAGCTCTTCATCCCCGCTTTTTACTCAAACTAATTAAATAAGAGTTCAACTGATTTAAACCGTCATTAACTTCTTATTTAACGGTCCGCCTCCAACTTTCTTAATTGCCACAACCCTCTCCTTATTTTTTTTTAATTCCGATCTCATCATCTCTTATCTTTCTCCTTCCCAGACCGCACCTTCTCCCAAACCCGCTCAGATCTCTGTGACGTTCTCAACTCTAATTACCCCCCAATTCCAATCCAGCACTACTAGAATTTGGACTTGTTGCAAGAGTAGCACTTACTTGTTGCAAGAGTGTGAATGGCCCTTGCAAAAGAAATGACATTTCTGACACAAGAAAACCTGTTGCAAGGGTGTCCCTTGGAAAAAGTAACGCATGCAAAAGATTTGATGTTTACCCTTGAAATTGTCTCTTATCTACTCTTGCAAATAATAATTGAAGACCCGTGACCCGCTAGCAGAGCCAGATATTATATTTTAATGAATGTCCTTGCAAAAACCTAATTCCATGCCCTTGTAATAAGTCTAAAGATTTAAGACAAAACAGTTGCAAGGGCTTACCCTTGTAACAAGTTTTGAAGATTCCGTTTATATTATTTTATTCTGAAGGCCCTTGTAAGAAGTCTGCTTATTCTGACAACTACTAATTGCAAGGGCTTACCCATGTAAGTTGTTTTGTATTACAGTGCAGAGCCTTTTCTGCATATTTTTAATGTATCCCTTTAAATTGAATTTATTTTGTAAACCACAGCAACAAAAATTACAGCAGTAGTTTGAAAAAAGAATGAGATACACAAATAATTAAGATACACAAATAATTCGGAATATGCTTGAATCCGTAGAAGCCAGCCGGTACCAAGGTTATGAATAGCAACTTCCCAACCCCGCCTCTCTTTTATTTTTTCATCCACTTGACCTGAATCCATCAACTGATGTTTCTACACATCAAAATTATTACCAAACCACTTTATCAAAAAATGGAGGATACGATGCGGCTATTATATAGTTGTATCTTTTTCATTTAAACACTAACATAGACTCAATAAAAAAGAGAGATTACTTGTATCTTTTTCATTTAACATAAACCAATAGTAGTGCTCTAGTTGCAGAATAATTTATCTAATATTTAACAATTATTCACATAGCACAGACTAAACAGAACCCATTAGAGGGATGTTAATGAAACAGTTTGTTAAATCTAACAATCAGTAGAGAGGAGAAAGCTCTTCCTACAAATTTCTACATCCTGTCACAAAGAGGTCCCTGCCAGGGACTGTTTTCTAAACTAACTTATTTTCTGTCACAGTTTAGTCCTCAAATCCTGTCAGAAACGTATTTTTGCATTTAGACCCTGGCATTTACCAGAATCCATTCAAGGTAGTATAGAATGCTGGAAATTAACAGAAAAGACCCTTAAATGATGCAGAATTGCTCCAGTACTGTACAGAAAACTAGGAACTTATAAAACAGACCCTGAACAATATCAGAATTTTAATCAAAATGCTAAAATTTGCAGAAAACACCCTGCTTTGTACCAGAAACTTATCAGAAAGCTAGAATGCGCTGATACCAGTAAAATATGTATTTATATCACACTTTTCTCATTATATGTACAAGTTATTACCTTAGAGACCAATCAAGGGCTTATGCCGATGATACCAGTGGACAGTTGGATTAACACACATATTTGGAATTACCCAAAGATGACAAAATCATACACATAGATGATAACAGTTGGTACCGAATTTAATGAAATTAAGCCAAGAGATCAAAGAACAAGGGGAGACAAAGAGTACCATGAATCAAATAAGAAGAGAAATATACACCATCATCACATAGCTTATTCCACTTCCTCTTTCATTATCTACTTCTTCCACTGCCTCTTTTGAAGTTGCCATATTCAGAGAGTGGAGAGGACCATAGAGGGAATAATGGTTAACTACAAGATCAAAAGTTCAAATAATTAAATAACTAGCACCCAAAATATGTGGAGTGCGTTCCTCTGATATTGTGGAGGGAGCCAAAAAATGTGGCGGTAACAAAAAATGTGGAGGGAAAATGTGGAGGGAAATGAAAATGTGGAGGGAAGCTGCTATCGTTCTCCTCTAGGGAGAAAATGAAGGGAGAGATGGGGTGGGTCCACCTGGAAGAGAGAGAGAAAGAGAGAAAATGAGATAAAAGTGTGAGGCAAGAAGCATGTGACCATTTGTGTGGTTTGGTATGACAGGTAGACCACTTATTTCATTGACCCAATTTTCATGCATATAAGGAGAAAAAATGATTTTAATACTTCTAAATCAAATAATTATATGAAATGAGTAAATTAATTTGTAAATTCTTTTATTCACGGTTAAATTTATAAATTATTTTTTATTTACATATTGGAAATAAATTTATGAAGACAAAAAAAGAAAAATTTACTATAGGACGAAATATAGAAATAAGATTAGCATATATAATTTATGTTATTCACGGCAGGAGTTTTTTTAAATCCTTAATGTTTTCTAAATCATAAAACCTTCATACTTGATAGAATAAATTAAGTTGAATGACCTTTTATAAAATCAAATTTGTAAAGTTAAAAATAAAATTAAAAGTACAACAAATAATATGAAAAAAAAATTCAATTTTTTTACGGTTTTTATGACCAAATCATACTTATAATTATTAGTTTTATAGAATTTATTCATAAATTGCTCCTTCAAAATGTGTTAGAAGAAGAATAAATTCTATAATTTTCTACCAAATTGGACCACTTTTATAGAATTTATTCATAATTTGCTCCTTCATTCTCTGTGGTGGCGCAAAAAACAAGATGAAAATGAAATTGAAATCCAATGATAATATGTACACTTCATCACAGATCATACGGCTCATATTCACAACTCTAATATGATTCTAAACACTTGTACAAAATTAAATATAAAAAAATTAAATAAAAATTGAAAACTAGTTTTTTACATTTTCTATTTACGAATCATAACAACCGTTAACAATTTTATAGAATTTCATTATTTGCAGCCTCTTCAAATTGAGCCAAAAATTGTGGGCCGTTGATTTCTGCATGAGCATTCAATGGTCGATCTGCAATAAAATAACCCCTAATTTCTTTTAAAATGATCAAGTTAGTACTAGGAACCTTAAAAACAAAAAAAAATTGGAGTTCCAACAATTATAAGGTTCGATCCAATGTCTAGTATTTATAGCCCTACGATATCATTATATTATGTCACTTGGATGGATATGTAAATGAACATCAAATTAGATCATACTTACCAACAATGAAATTAATGGAACACTCTTTCATTTGAACGGTTCCGATCGACCAACGGACGACGTTTGTCTTTGTTCCTTCATTAACTCACCCAACAAGAGTTGATGTTCTATGGTCATGTATGTTGACATAAATAATTTATGCAACATGCATGTACAACTATACAATTTAATTTGTCAAAATTATTTAATAATGCAATAAAAATATTCTAGCATTATATTTTGATATAAATTTTATCAATATCATTCTAAATTGTTGTCATTTTAATAATTGCCATTTTATCAATATGATAGTAAAAATATTGAACTAGTTAAATTTATAATAAATAAAACCAACATCAAATATTACTCATTAACATCTAAATACATATGTACCATCAATTATAATACTAATTTGGCCACATAAACTGTTAAAAATTTAAAAATATATTTTTAGAAAAAAATTTCATGTTATTTGTTATGCATACATTACTTAATTTTATTTTGTTTCATTTTCACTTCCCTCTCAATTTTCTCTCATGGAGCTTTGAAATTTGGGGCGATTTTGTTAGCAGAGCAGTTTTGATTTTATGCAACGCACGACCTAAATAATTGAAAGAGTATCTAATATATTTAACACACTGATTGAAGCTAAAATTGCTCTGTTAATATATGTACTCGCGAAATTTTTTGTTCCCATCGTATCCAGAGAGGACTTAGGGAGCCGCCATCTCTCTTGTACTCATTTTGCCCTAAGATATTTTCATTTCCCTCTCACTCAGTAATATTTTCATTCCCTCCCTCCATCCCCCTCTCTCTCCGAGGGTTTTCAAAATCGATCTCTCCGCCGCTCAGCGCAAATCCGGCTCTCCTCTCTGCCCGCCGCTCAGCAACTTCAGCGCAAATCCGGCTCTCCTCTCGGCTTTCCCCTGGTTCTCTCCGTTTATTTCTCCTCACTGATTTCCTTTCCTCTTGATTTCTTCTCGGAGAAGCTCCATGGTGAGAACTTTATCCTCTCTTCCCATTTTTATTATCTCGATTTCTGTTGTGATCTGGTAACTAGAACAATTAAATGATAAAATCTCACTGATATGTGCAACTGTTACTAGAGATAATTATTTTCATTTTTTTGCTGGTATTAACAGTCGGCACTGTTCAATTTCCATTCTTTTCTGACCGTGGTGCTGCGTGATCTGCACGTGAACCTACGTCAAGATGCAGTTCCCTTATGTTCTCGATCGCAAAACTGGGTTAGTGCTACTATGTTAATTTGTTTTCTTTTTGTCAACGCGAGTGGATTTACTTGACGTTTGGAGCCTTTAGTTAGCTGTAGTGCTTAAAATTTTCTGCTGTAGTGGATTTCTTTTTGCCCGCCGCTCAGCAACTTCAGCCCCTTTCTCCTTCGGCCGTTACCTTCGATGAAACCTATTCGTTACAAACTAGCGCTAATTTGCCGGTTAAAGAATGGAGATGGGGAAAAGAAATATCATGTTGCAAGCTTTATCTTGAATTGCCAAGGTAGATAGATTTATCTTTTTGTTTTATAGTTCTTATGTAGTTCTGTACCTGAGTTCTATCTATTGTAGTAACGACCAAATCGTGCAGCTGCATCTGGGCATTGAAACTGTACTGGTTTCTGATCAGACAAGTAAATGGTGACCGAGATTACAAACAATAGCAGAACAAGATGAAATTAATGAATATACTTAATAGATAATTAATTAGTAGCTGGTTTTCCAAATTAATTAGTAGCTGATAATTATAGATTGTAAAAGGTTTCATATGCCTTGCCTTATTGAAGGCCTTATCGTTTTATGATCCATCTTTTCAATTAATTGGCTAAATTACCTAGCTACTTTTCAATGGAGAATATTTGACTAGCTTATCTTCTGTGGCGTAGGTGTGCTGGTTTGATTGCTATATGTCTCATTTATCAAAATAGCAAGGACCAGCAATGCCTATTTTCTATAGAGAAACTGACAATTGTTGATGCAAAAGCAAATTTTACCCTGCCAATCTGCCACAGATGATCTTGCTCGTCTTTCAATATCAAATATGCCATGTATTGTATAACTTTACCCCAGTCTGCCACATTGGTCAAGACAAGTTTTCTGACCCCTTTGTTGACCTTATTTTTTAATCTAATATGATTTAGCTGCTGCGAGAAAAGAAATTCAAGATGAGACTGGTCGATCCAAAGCAATCTCTCCTGTTCCAATTCATTTAAGTGTATACTCTCCACATGGTAAAGTACAACACATTTAATATTATAGAGACTTTTTATAAGATTAATTAGTGGACATGCATGTGCCTTAATGAAGAATGAAAAAAGAAGACATAGAATTGAGATCTGACAAGTAATGTTTATTGAGTAGTTAATAATTCCAAATTAGTGCAATGACAGTATGAATCAGAGCTTATATTGAATCTTGGGTTTTCTGGTTCCAAGCTTGTTGTTGACAAATATTATCCTATGTTTTTCCAGAGGGTCAACAAAGTATTATGCAAGATATGGAACACATGGTTCGTGCATATATTGAGAAGGTAATGTTTTCACTCCTCTCATGCTTCTTTTTTGTCTTTAGTATATGGCACCTCCATGCAGACCTATCTTGTATTGGTATTAGCTTGTTACGGTGCATATTAGGTTAAGGAGTAAGAATGCCTTTGCTCCTAGATTCCAAGTGGTACCTAAAATGTTAGTTTCATACCAGCATTTACTTGCTGGTACAAGACTTATCTGTACAAGCATCAGTTCGCCAACTAATTGACCTCAATTTTCCTTGATGAAATTGAAGAATGATCAATTTACCTTTAATGAAACTCAATCCGCATCACTTTAGAGACCGATCAAACTGAAGAAAGAGAAATTTACCCATTAATAGTCCGGCTTTTTTAATATTGTGCAATTAATAGGTGCAATTTTCAATCCTTAATTAATTTTTTTACTTGAGCAATCCTTCAATTTGATCTCAAATTTTTGCTTTCAAGGGACTTCAAGGTTCAGCCGAGAAGTCTTAAGGTCCATTCATTCACATTATGCAATCCAAGTTATTTTTTTTTATCTGATTTTTAGTTTTGCATAGAGGGTGTTATTAATATACTGGGAATTCATATTGATTATTGCATGTTTACAGCTTAAATTAAGTACATTTGTGAAATATATGTTTGTAAATAGTGCAGTTTATATTATGTGATGTTAATATCAATTGTTGTGCTATGTTTATGTTTTTTGTGTGTGAATGAATGTTATTGTTCTTATTATGTTTCAATGGTAAATGAAAAAAAATTCTTGCTTGCCACTGGGTTGGTACCAAATTGGTACCGGAAGGATTATAGAAATTTGGCACGATAATATTTTGCTGGAACGTCAATTATTTTCATCGGAATATCATTATAAATATGGGGTAATACATTGCATGCAAAAGAACCAAATGATATCCTTGCAAATAACCTGGTGGGGCCCACCTTCATTACCCTTGCAAATAAATAGGGGGCCCCACCTTCTCTACCCTTGCAAATAAACTGGGGGCCCCACCTTCTCTGCCCATGTAATTGTTTAGTTCACTTGCCTTGCAATAAACCGTGTGGGACCTACGTTCTTCAACCTTGCAAATACTAAGATGGGGCCCACGTTCTTTATCCTTGCAAATACTCCCTGCAGGTGCCAAATCTCAGACTTTTTGCAAGCGTAGTTATTTCAAGAGTAGTCTCTTGCAACAAGATTGGGAAAAGTTATTGCAAGGGTAGCCCTTGTAACAAGTCAAAATTCGAGTATTTACATGGAGGCTTGTTCCAACGGTGGTTTTTGCAAGGGTGGCCCTTGCAAAAAGTCTTTTTCGGGCTTGTTGCAAGAGTGAGCTCTTGCAACAACCGAAATTTTGCCCTTGCAAGAAGTCCAAATTCTAGTAGTGTAGGTCCTGACAATCTCCCTCATCTCATTCAATCCGCACCTTCTCCCAGATCGCACCGAGACACCGCCTCCTCTCCAGCTCTACACCGAGGCGTAGCTCTGTCGATCGGAAGCCATCCGCCGAGCTAGGGTTCCAGCTCCGTCGATCTCTCCGCTGTATGTCTCCGCTCGTCCTCTCATCGGATCAGCGCACGGCGTTCTTTTGCTCTCTCCCCTCTCCTCTCCTCTCAACTCCCGGCGGATCATGTGCTGCTCCCGGCGCGCGACAGCAGCGACGGTGACGAGCAACGGCAGCCACGGCAGAGCGCGACTGCAGTGACGAAAATGGAGAAGAAAGGGACGTGATACTGAATTTGTCAACCTTACCTGATATATGCGCTTAATTTCTTCTTTTTGATTTGGTCAACCAAGATGTTCTGTGATTTTTTAACAAAGCTACTCACGTAAGTTTATAATTTGAATTTATTAAACTGAAAACAAAATTACATAAGCAATTTTATTTCTCGTTGGTGAATTTGATTCTGAATTGAATTTTTCAAGTTGTTGTTTGGACATGCATTCCTGGCTTTCGAGTGCTTTCGATATTTCTTCAGTTTGATTTAGTGATAAATGCTCTAAACAATTTTAAAATAAATAATTTATAATAGAAGGGTAGTATATTAAATGTGCATGGTAATCATGGTTTGTTTAGGTTAAGTCAATGCAGTGTTTGCTGGTTCTTGTTTGTTGGATACCAGCTGAAAAGCAGGAAGTATATTGGCCCCACAATCATGGATGCAGAGATTGCATTTCTCATGTGGCAAATCAAGGGTTTGCTGGACCCGGTAAGCTGGTATATGCCCCGTTTCTTGGAACTGGGTCTATTCTGGTTGCTGCTGCTCACTTTGGAGCAATGAAAATGGCAAGTATTTATCATTTTTTTTTTTTTTCTTTGTGACAAGCATGTCGAACTAAATGATAGGTAGAAGTTAGAATTAATTTGCACTACACCAAACTAATTGAACCTGTGCAATTTCCTAGCTATGCTACTGACAGGAAGCTAGCAAGGTGCAGATATTGACATAAGAGTGGTACGAGATGGACAGGGACCCAATTGAAATGTTTGGACTCATTTTGAGCAGGTATTGATTGTTCCTTTCAGATTCTTTGTCTATAGATGTACATGCACTATTTTATCTCTGTTCTTTCTCAAGGAAATCTCTAGTCTTGACGGGTACTGTTATAAGTGTTTTATTTCATATAAATTGTTAACATGCAGGTTTTCTGAGAAATTGCTTACTTCTTTAGAGACTTGAATTTTTATGTTAGCACTCTTTTTCTTCTAAGTTCCAATTTCATTGTGAGAATACAATTCAATCAAGATTTCTTCCAATTCAACGATACATCTCCAAATGGGATAGTGTGCGAGCAAGAAGCAATAATCACTGGCAAATTGGAAGAAAATTACCAATTGATACTCTATGTTTTCACTTTGTACAAATTGGAAGGGACAGATAGTTGCTGTCTTTAGTGTTTTAAATTAGTTTGGTAGTATTTATTTTAGAATTATTTACTTCCATGACAATTTAATTTTGTTTAGACTATTTTCGATTAATGCAATGTACCTACGGGTTTCTCCTAAAAGAATGAACACGATTTAGTTGTACTTTCAGTACCTCTAGATGCAAATTTAAAAAAATTAAATTTTAATTTTTTTTACCGTTTTTTTTAAAATTCAAATAAACAATTTAGAGTGCTATGTGAAAGATTTACATAATTCGAAATAATTGAATTCTACATTTAGAGGTTTTAATGTACACAATTTAGAGGCTTTAATGTACAAAATTAAAAATTAAATTCTACATTTATATTTGAATCCTGAGCTTCCAGTTAGCAGTGAGGTATGATTTGTACAATATTTTACATTATTTACTTAATAGTTTTAGAGTATTTATCAGGTATTTTACAAGTTTCATGCAATAGTTTCATTCTATTTATTTTACATATTATGGATTGAATTTGCATCTTGTTGAAATGCTTTAACAGTTTTACAGGATATCTGAGTTATTTCACAAGATTCATGCAATAGTTTTATATGATATATCAGTTATGTAGGATATATATATAACAATTTACAGTATGGATGCAGTTTATAATATGATGCAATTTACAGAATATATATAACAATTTTATAGGATATGTGCAACAGTTTACAGTATTCACTTTGGTTAATCATAGTTACAGGATCTGTTTAACAGTGTTATTGATTTAAATTTCCAGTAGTTATGTAATAAGTTTACAGGATATATGCAGTGTTTAACAGTTGTACTGATTTAAAATTTCAGTATTTATCTACTAAGTTTACAGTATTGATGCAGTTTATTACATGATGTATTAATCAGGTGTAAATGTTATGTATTAGACAGTTTTTACTATGATTCACTTTGGTTACAGTATTCACTTTAGTTTACAGGATATGTGCAATTTTACAAGATACATATAACAATTTTACAAGATACATACAATAATTTTATAGGATACATATAACAATTATTAATATTTATATATTGATCTGTATCATGTAAAATAAGACTTAAATATTGTAAAATTAGCAGAGGTAAACTACAAAATTAGCAGATGCTAATTTTACATGATACATATAACAAT
Organism: Carex myosuroides; assembly: GCA_028015225.1. Taxonomy (NCBI): domain Eukaryota; kingdom Viridiplantae; phylum Streptophyta; class Magnoliopsida; order Poales; family Cyperaceae; genus Carex; species Carex myosuroides. The sequence continues at coordinate 3,133,379 of CM051465.1, forward strand.
TTTACAGGATCTGTTTAACAGTTGTACTAATAAACTGCATTAGACATTGTATAACAGTTAATAAAATTCCAGTATTTATCTAGTAAGTTTACAGTATTTATGCATTTTATTACAGGAGGTATTAGTCAGGTGTAAAGGTTATGTATTAGACAGTTTTTACTATGATTCACTTGGGTTACAGTATTCACTTTATTTTACAACATATGTGCAATTTTACAGGATACATATAACAATTATTAATATTTGTATATGGATCTATATCATGTAAAATAAGCCTTCAATACTGTCAAATTAGCAGATGCAAATTATGTATTAGACAGTTTTTACTATGAAACCTTCTAGAAGCCGTTAGTTTTTCAAGTACAGTCGGAAGTACAGTGTTTTTGCAAGTTGCTAACTGTTTGCAACTAACTTGGGACCACTTCCAACTAACTTGGATTGTTGGACTTTAAACTTCTTATTATACATGATCTGTTGTTGAAGTTACAGTATTGGTTATAGAGTTTTACAGTATTCGCACAAGTCAAATGACAGTTTTTTTGAGGAAAAACTGGGAATAGAAGCTTGGGGACAATTAGTCGCTTCCTTTTCCTTATTGTTATATGCCTATGTAATTAGTATATTTTTATTCCCTTCTTAAAAATAATAATATGTATTTATTTTATGATCATTATTATTAGGGGGAATTTCACGTATATCTCTCAAAAACTTCAAAATTACGTATTTACCCCTCTCAACTTCCAAAACTCACAAATTTACCCATTATATTGTCTTTAATATTAAAACTCAATTTAAATTTCTAAAATACCCATTTTACCCTTTATTAGAAGTATAAAAATTTGTAGTTTGTTTATGGAAAAAGTCGATATAAGATAACCAGTATACCCTTTACTCTTTATAAAATACTCATTTTGTCCTTGAAAACCAGATACCCATTATACCCTTTACCCTTTATAAAATGCTCATTTTACCCTTGAATACAGATCAAATATAAGACCGAGATTTTTCGTAACAAGCTACAAACTTTTATGCTTTTAATGAAGGGTAAAATATGTATTTTATAAATTTAAAATGAGTTTTAATATAAAAGATAATAAAATGGGTAAATTTGTGACTTTTGGAAATTTAGAGGGGGGATATACGTAATTTTGAAGTTTTTGAGGGGTATACATCAAATTCCCCCTTATTATTATTATGGCCATGTAAATTTCGTTACAATTTCTTTACCGCGTGACCGAGGTATATGTCAAGCATTAATAATCTTTGAAATGTTATGTGTGTGTAAAATAATTAGGGTAGCTTGGGAGGCAAGCACTCGGAAACTTCCTAACACACTAAAAAGGGATAATTACAAACACATCTCTTTCAAAATTTATAAACAAAAACCAGAGAAAAAGATAATTAATTACAACTCGTCTTTCACTGACTCAAGACTCACAAGAGTCAAAGTCTTCCCCCCAAGTGCAAGGGGCAGTATTATTTGTGCTTTGAGATTCGTGCAGAACGTATTTGAACGAATTTTTTTCATAAACCATAATTAAAAAAATATTTTTACGAAACTAACAGGATTATTTTTTTTTTTTACAAAAATCATAAGAACCGAAATGTCATTTTGGTCCGTTATTTTTTTTTATTCAGAACCGAAATGGCATTTCGGTCCGTTTCCCTTTTTAGATTTTCTGTGGTGGCTCATATAAAAACTTATGAAACCAGCACCACAAAAACCCAAAAAGGGAACCGGACCGAATGCCATTTCGGTCCGGAATAAAAAAAATATAACAAACCGAAATAGCATTTCGGTTCTTATGGTTTTTGTAAAAAAAAAGTAATCATGTTGGTTTCGTAAAAAAAAAAAATTATTATGGTTTATAAAAAAATTCCTATTTGAACAGTTGAGATTTTTTAAAAAGTCATGCACGCGGTAAGATATCTCAGAGGATGCGAATTCTGAAAGCTTGGGCCTGGATCCTCTCAAAATAATGCAAAATTTTGAATTTGAATTTGGACCGTCCGATCAGAATCTGTAACCCTCCGATCTGATGTAGATTTATGAAAATTTTCTAATATTTGTCCAGATTCAGAATCGAACTATGGTGTTAAGTTCTTAGTATCACTGAGTTTCTTTGTAAAATTAATTCTAAAATCTATAGGACTAATTAGTTCAAATGGCACATTCAAATTGTTGAAACCGAGCTATCTTAATTATGTGTGATGCATCTACATACGGAAATTTAAAATTTTAGAGTTAATTTAGTATAAAGTTAACCGGTCAAAAATAAAAAAGTTTATAAATTAATTTTAACACTTTTTTACTAATTAACTCTATATAAAATTAATTCAAAATTTTAAATTTTTTTCCATGTAGACGCATCACTCGTAAAGTTATATCGATTTCAACAGTTTAAATATGTCATTTCAATCTAATTCAATAAATTTTAGAATTAAGTCCACAAAAAACTCGATGAACTTAAGAACACCTTACTTCTACTCTAAATTTGGAGACGGAGCCCCTGCTTTGAAAATAAAAATAAAAATAGGGGAAGCTTCCTTAATTTCTTCCTCTACATCACTAACATTAATTTTCTCTCTCATGCTGACTCAACTTCCTCATTGTTAGTACTTAAATTAATGCAATGCCCCTCAACCTCTCTAGTCTCTATATACATTTCTTCCCTAGCCTTCTCCTCTCTCATAAACATAACAACCAACACTTCAATCCATCCTTCCATCTTTTCACCTCAAATACAGCACCTCAAATACAGCAACCAAAGATATAAGCAAGGATGAAAAAGACAGATCGGATGTTTAGCAAAATTTGAAAGCCTCGATAGACCAAGAGCTAGTTTGTTTGTAATATGCATATCCACGTATACGAATACATTTTTTTCAATTTGCTTCTCATAAAATTATATATGTTATTATTGAAATAATATATGTTAATTTGATCAAAACAAAATATAACTTAAAAATTAAGTAGGTTAATACAAAAATCAAGTACGTTAGTATAAAAAATATTGTTGAATAAATTTATTTATTTATTTTATGAGTAAAGCTAAAATGTGGTATGCTCATAAAATATACTCTATTTCTTCAGATTTTTAAGGCTGTGTTTGATGCTTAAAACACAAAATTTAGGCTGTGCACACTACTACAAAAAAAGAGATTATACACGGACAATAAAGGAAGAGCTACACGGATTTCCTACCGTGTTTAAATCGAGGGTGTACGATTAGTTCAATAACTACACACGGACTTTTGGCCGTGTGCAATTTTAAAGATTCTACACGTATAACTTCACAAACAGCCGTGTACAAAGACCAGAATGTGTCGCGCTCCATTTACCGAGCTACACGGATATTACCTAAAAAACCGTGTACGATTCTTTTTGTACACGGACTTTTAACTAAAAAACCGTGTAGCTTGACTCTTTCTACACGGACATTTAGTTAAATGTCCGTGTAGCTCTCCTCTTTCTACACGGACATTTAACTAAATGACCGTGTAGCTATCTTTTTTCTACACGGACTTTAGTTAAATGTCCGTGTAGAAAGTACATTTTTTTTTTTTTTGTATTTTTTGTTTTTCGGCTAGCCTCCAGTTTTGCTAGCCATTTTTGTTACAGAACTATATATTCCAGATTTTCCAGATTTCATATAACAAGAAATCCATATTTTCCAGATTAGCAATAAATCCATATTAGCAAGAAATTCATATTTTTCAGATTAGCCAGAAATCCATATGCAATAAATTATACAATATTCATATACACCAAATTATACAAAATTATGCAAATCCATATCGAGGATTACAAAATTTCATGGCAAACCACCTTGCCCACATGCACCGCACATCGTCGATCTGATCCCAAGAGTAATGATCTTGCTTTGTCACATTCTACAAAATTATAATTTTATAATAGTTAGTATTTCAGAAAAGGTAGATATCAATTGCTTATTATATAGGAAATTCATATGAAGTACATACCGCTTTTGGGAATTCGAATTGTATTCTTTCGACAAAGTCAAACATGAATATCATCGTGTAATAAGCGCATTCCCAACCCTCCTTCTGTTGCGCGCTCTGAAATTTACATTTAGCGGCATTTGTTAGAATGACAATAATTTTTTTAACAAGATATGAAATTTCTAACTCAAGGCCGTGTGCTCACCTTCAAGTACTTCCAATTCAACTTGCTTTTCTTGCCCGGGCCCGTGCTATGTGATCCTCCCTCTTTAATATATTTCACAAAAGCCCTTACAAAAGTGAGTGAATGTAATTAGCAATTTTATAATTTGATATGATTGAAAGAAATGCAAACCTATAGAATTATTATTGCTTACTTATTCACAAAAGGCAAGATAACTTTGCAATTGGCAGCCGCGGTCCTTCCTCCTGGCTTACAAGAATCAATAATTATGCCCGTGCTTAAGTACGGCACAATGAGAATCGTGCACCAATGTTTGCTGTTGGATCGAGGAGAAGAATTATAGTACTTTAGCATATAAAAGTCACACGAGTATTTGCTATGATTGATGGTGTGATTTTATTTTTTTATGTTTAACTTTTAATTCCTTTATACAATTCTTTAATTAAAATATAAACAACACATAAGTTAAGATTAGAACTAACCCCTCGTGGTATGGCATGAGAATGAATTTCTTCTCCTCCGCCTTAGCACGATGCATCGCAGAACACATGTACTCGATAGCCATATCCGGATAATATGTCGCTGCCGTACCACTCACTTTCTCGGGGTCCAGAAACACGCACACGTTCTTCCTTTCAACCATCTCATCACAGTTTCGGATTAGCTTCCTGAAAACTCATCATATTGTAATTAGAATATATATTTGAGTTCTATACAATAATGAAAATGTTTTAATATCACTAACATGAGGAAAATGGTGATGTGTGAAACATCGAGCCATTTGTCGGATGATGAGTGGTGGAAGAGGTCCTTGAAGTCTCTGAACGACAGCAGGAGCTCCCTGCCTTCGTGTAGAAACATCCCAGGTGGGACAGGGATGACGATAGCCTCCATGCCGTCGGGCGCCGTCATCAAGTAGTCGTGGAGAAGGCGCAAATCATTGGGCAAACGGCTGTATTCTTCTTCTGTGACCATAGGACGGGGCGGTGATTGTGGCGCGTCAGCCGCGACGTCGCAAGCCACCTCCTGACGTACCGGTGAGAGAGCCGTACCGGTAACATCATCTCCTCGTGTCTGTATCAAGTTATAGATGTATTATTCTAGTATTTCAAAAAGAATGAGTTGAATGTAACAAAATAAATGAGTTATTTTATGGATTACCTGATCCAAAACAATCTGACTCTTGGGCCATTGGACAAATGACATCCGTGCGTCATCAAGCACAACCGCTTCGTCGGTAGGGACAGGAAGGGGTACGCGCTGCCATCCATCCACGACTAACTCAACCTGCACGCATGCATGGTCGGGTCTTAGCTGAGTATGGTGTACACTTTTGGCGAGTGGATGTACAACGCCCTTAGCAACGATAATAGAAACACTGCCATTCCGCAGGATGAGGTCGCATGCTCTGGGGTCCTGCAAATTTATAGGAAAGTTGTTTATTTTAGTGATGCGATATTGTATAACAAGGTTGCAAACATGTTTTAAATACCTTTAGATTATGAAGAAGTATTGATTACCTTGAGATTATCCAAATCGTCTAAGGCGCCCCACGTGCCGGATGCTTGACTACTTCGCCGAATTCCCGGCGAAATGGGAGGTGGTTGCTCGGATGGCTGCGTAGTTGCTGATCTAATTTGTGTCAACATTGCTTCCATCTCAGCAAACCTTGCGTCGTACTCTTTGCTCACCTCCGCGCGTATCTGCGCAACTATCTCGTCTTTGTTTACCTTGGCACGCGATTTTCTGCGAGGTTTTTGTCCCTCCACTCGGAACACCTCCTTCCAGCCCCTGTAGACCCCTACACCCCTTACTCGACCCGGGTGTTCTGGATTCTCGAGCGCTGCGGACAAGGAATCATTTTGTCGTTCGACACTCCGGGCACCCGAGTTGACCTCCTCCTCCACTTCCAACTGTTCAAGTAGAAGAATTAGTTAAAGAAAAAGAACAATTGATGTACTTTCGGAGTTATAAATGACTCTTACCATTCTTTGAGCCACACTTTGCAAATCCGTTGGGAGTACTATCCTCCCGTCAGCGGTTACCTCGGCTCTACCCATGACCCAATCTTTGCCCCTAGGATTTTGGATCCTAACCACGGGTGAGTCAGAATCCTTGTTCGCGTCCAGGACTTTCCTCCATTCTGCCGTCTTACCCTCGTAACCACCTGACCCTAGATGGTGTGGATACTTGTTAAAGGCAACGGTCATCCTGCCTTTATTACTTTTTGCCTTCACAGAAATAAGACAATAACGATCAGTTAGTTTTAGAAAAAAGAGTACATATCGAGAAAGAATAAGCATAAATTTGGCACGAGTTAGATACCTTGAACTCTTCGGTAGACTTCAAAGCTTGAAACGCATCCCAGTCCTCTTGTTTTAGCCATTTGTAGTAGCCGACCGGATTTCTCCCTTTCTCCATGAACTTCGTCTTCAACGTGCTCTTGTATTGCTTCCAACCATTGTTCATAATCTTCAAAGTCTTCTCCTTTGGAACATCATTCTCGATGTTCCACTGAGCCTGATTGACACAAAAATTTAGTGTATTTAAGAGAAGAGTTGTTAGGCAAGAGAAGAGTTGTTAGGCACTTTACCTTCACCGTGTTCCACCACTCGTTCTTCACCTCATCCTCAAAATGATCCCATCTCTCAACAAGGATACTCGCATTTTGCCTCACGAAGCTCGTACACCAATTTGAATATTTCTGCCGTTTTTCTCCCTGCGCACGCCCGTCTTCTGTGAACCAGATTTCTTGATGGGTCTGCTCGGACGTGCTCGTGCACATTGTCGGCCCTCTCCTCCTTCTTTCTGATGAGAAGTAGCTTGCTGCTCCTCTTCTTCTGCCATCATATCGACGTACTCATCCTCATTCGACATGGTTCTGCATGAAATTAAAGATCAAATCATAAGTGACCAATAATTGAAGAGATAAATTAAAGAGATAAATTAACAAACTAGAGATAAATGAACTACATATTTTGTCTACTACATTCGACATGGTCTACATTCGACATGCAAGTACCATAATTATTTGAATAACCTAAAATTAACAAGTACCCTAAATTAACAAGTACCCTAAATTAACCTAAAATACCCTAAAATTAACAAGTACCATAAAATAACCTAAAATACCGTAAAATACCCTATATACAAATTATGAAAAACCACAATGTATTCAATAACCTAAAATTAAAGGCCGGCTATTTATTTAACTCAAATTTCCCAATTGACATGCTCGAAATCCCTAAATCAATCAATTTTTTAGCAACATTACCAAAGAAAAAATCTAAAGCAACCAAAAATTAAAAGAAATCAGTTTACCCTAAACCCTAAATCCTATATCATAACCTCTGTATTTTTCAATTTTTTCTGGTGCATTTGTGGTTATAACCTCTGTATTGATTAAAATAGATATATTTAGCAGAATTCAGAATATTTCCAGTACAATGAGATCTGAGTACAATGAGATCTGAGTACAATGAGATCTGAGTCACCAGTTCCTGTATATATTTAAATAGGTACCGAATTTAATAAGCTAATTTCAATCGCTCAGCTGAAAGCTAATTTATTAAGCGTGGTACAATAGAGGACACGGAATCTAAAGCAACGAAAAAGTAGAAGAAACTTATACCGATATTTGCAGAGGAGCGCAGAGGAGGAGCGAGAGGCGGAGGAGCGGTGGAGGAGCGAGAGGAGGCAGAGCGAGAGGAGCAGCGAGAGGAGGCAGAGGGAGGAGCGCAGAATTTGAAAGAGAAGTTAGAAGGGGAAATAAAATATCGGACGCTTGGGAGGGAGCTAAAAAAATGTGTAACTGATAGTGGGATCCGCTTGTCGGACATCTTTATACACGGACTTTTATCTAAACGACCGTGTGCAATTCTCTTTCTACACGGACTTTTATCTAAACGACCATGTGCAATTCTCAAATTTTGGAAGAGAAGGATTTCGAATAATAGTGTTTTTCCCATTATACACGGACTTTTAACTTAAAAGACCGTGTACAAAGATCTTTATACACGGACTTTACTCTAAAGGCCGTGTGCAAATACCCTTTCTACACGGACATATAGCTAAAAGGCCGTGTAGCTCTCTACCCTTTCTACACGGACTATTAGCTAAATGTCCGTGTATAAATTGGTCCGACAGGTGGGTCCCAGGTTCAGTAAAGTTCTCTGAATGGTTGCGGGCCGCAATACTTCATAAAGTTGTTTGACAATTTTAACTAATATTTATTTTAACTAATATTAAATGTTTGATAAAGTTGAACATAATATTTTAAACATAATATTTTCATTAAACATAATCCTTCCATAAATATTTTAACTAATATTAAATATTTTAACTAATATTTAGTGAAAACTAATATTTTAACTAATATTTATTTTATTTTATTATTAAATGTTTTAACTAATATTTTCAAAAACTAATACTAATATTTGATAATATTATAAGCATTAAACATAATCCTTCATTATAAGCATTAAACTAATATTTGATAATATTTGATAATATTTGATAATACTATTACTACATTATGCTTTTTTCTTTTTTTCCCTCTTTTTTTTATTTTTTTATTTGATATATTACAAGCTAAAGTTGCAATATTAAAAGCTACACGGTCTTAAACAAAATAAATATTACACATTATGCTTTTTTTTCCTTTTTCTCCTTTTTTCCACTATTTGAACAGTACCCTCGGCCCATAATCCTTCATTGTGGTCGGACCGCATGTAGTCAGCTTCGTCTACCCCTTCAAGTGTTGCTACCTCAGTTTGCACGTCGGTACAAAAAGGAGGTACTTCGTCGAACTGGTCGTACTCTTCTTCATCGACGACATTTTCTACCCCGACAATCCTTCTTTTTCCGGATAGGACGACGCTCAACCTGGCATCACTCGGGTCAGTGGCATAAAAGACTTGGGTGGCTTGCTTGGCGAGTATAAACGGATCATCAACATGCCCAACCCTGTTTAAATCAACGAGTGTGAACCCGTCGTTATCAACTTTAACACCTCGGTCTTCGACCCATTGACACCGAAACACGGGAATGCTCAGGCGAGGACTGTAAATGAGCTCCCAAATTTCTTGAATAACGCCATAATATGACTTTGATGCTATTACAGCCCGGCCATCTCCGGATCTACTGAATTCTTGAGAGGTCGCCACCAACGTCACCCCACTGTTTTGCATCGTGCTCTTCTAACAACAATTTGGGGTCCTGCGCCAAGTAGTTTAACAATTTCAGGTACGGGGTGTGACCCCACTCTTTCTTTCAGCCATCCTATAAAAGAACGATTATGCTCGTTAGTAAGCCACTTCTGACTCCTCGTGTAGTTTTGTTGTTGAAGTATTGTCATGTGCTCATCTATATAGGGAGCAACATCTGTCATGTGTTGTAGTACAATAAAATGTGCCTTTTGTAGTTCATTTAGATCAGCAACTACGGCTCTCAACCCAATTGTCCCGACTCCTTGGAGCCTTCCCTTGTATCGAGATTTTGGAACGCCAATAGGATCCACACCGGTCAAGTAGTTGGTGCAAAAATCAATCACCTCCTCCGTAGAATATCCTTCTATAATGCTGCCTTCGGGTCGATGTCGGTTCCTTACGTATTTTTTCAAGATGCCCATGTATCTCTCGAATGGATACATATACCGAAGGAACACGGGACCACAAATCTTAATTTCTCTCACAAGATGAACAACAAGGTGAACCATGACATCGAAAAAAGATGGCGGAAAATACATCTCAAGTTGGCAAAGAGTAACGACGACCTCCTTTTGCAAAGAGTCCAATTTTAGAGGGTCTATCACTTTGGAATTTATTGCATTGAAGAAAGAACAAAGCTTCGTAATGGTTTGACGAACGTGCTTTGGTAAAATTCCCCGAATTGCAACCGGAATTATATGTGTCAGTAAAACATGACAGTCGTGAGATTTCAGACCGACCAGTTTCAAGTCCTTCATCGACACCAACTTCTTAATATTCGAAGAATATCCTGATGGGACTTTTATACCATTGAGGCATTCACAGAAGCTTGTTTTCTCTTTCTTTGACATTGTGCACAGTGCGGGGGGTAGGTATGTGCGCTTCCCTTTCTCCTGCGGTGCGAGCTCGGGTCGTATTCCCATCTCTACCATGTCTTTTCTCACTTTAATACCATCTTTCGTCTTCCCCGGAATGTTCAATAATAAACCAATTAAACTGTCACAGACATTTTTTTCGACATGCATGACATCTAGGCAATGCCTCACTTCTAAATATTTCCAGTACGGTAGCTCCCAAAATATGGACCTCTTTTTCCAAATATTCTTCGGTAGTGCTTTGGCGCATTTTCCAAAAACAACATCAATGTTTTTTACCCGTTCGAAGACACTCTCCCCGTCTAATGGATGACGAGCCACTCCAAGCTCAATTTTCCCGTTGAATGCCATCTTCTTCTTACGATATGGGTGATTAATAGGAAGAAACCTACGATGCCCCATGAATACATTCTTTTGACAATTTTTCAACCTCAGCACCTGCGTGTCATCTTCACAGATCGGGCACGCTTTTGCTCCTTTACAAGTGTAACCCGACAAATTCCCATACGCGGGGAAATCATTTACGGTGCAAAACACCATGGCCCGCAAGTTAAAGGTCTCTTTCATATACGCATCCCACACCGGGACGCCATCACGCCACAATTTTTGGAGGTCCTCGATTAATGGTGCGAGATATACATCTATGTCATTTCCGGGTTGTCTGGGTCCTTGGATTAGTAATGACATCATTATATATCTGCGTTTCATGCACAACCAAGGAGGAAGATTGTAGATGCATAAAAGAACTGGCCAAGTACTGTGCCGACTGCTCATACTTCCAAACGGACTCATTCCATCTGAGCTCACCACAATCCTAAGGTTCCGCGGTTCAGAACCAAATTCTTTGAAATGTCTGTCAATGTTTCTCCATTGAGGAGAATCAGCCAGGTGCCTTAGTTTACCGTCATTTTTGCGCTCTTCTTCGTGCCAGCGCAATAATTTTGCATCTTTGGGATTCGCAAACAACCGTTTGAATCTCGGTATTATCGGCAAATACCACAACACCTTAGCCGGAGGTCGGCCACTTGTGTCCTGGTCCTTACGACGTTTATATCGTGAAACACCGCATTTAGGACAGACATGCATGGCCTCGTACTCGTTACGATACAATACACAGTCATTCGGACATGCATGTATTCTTTCGATCTTCAACCCCATTGGACATATCAACTTCTTTGCCTGATATGTTGTACCGGGTAACTCGTTGTTATCTGGGAGCATTTCTCCTAAAAGCTGTAATAAGGACGTGAAACTCTTATCGCTCCAACCATTGTCTGCTTTTAAGTTTAATAATTTCAACACAGCTGACAGTTTTGTAAATTTGGTACACCCGGGATACAACGGCTTCTTAGATTCATTAGACAAATTTTGAAATTTATCATAATTTTTATCACTAATTTCATCTTCCACATCACGTAACATATCCTCCAAATTTTCAGTAAACTCGTGTTCTACATTTTCATCAAAATTCCTCTCCATCTCATCATCGTCATTTTCGGGTTCGACGTTAATATCAGAATATTCGGCACTCTCATAATCCTCGTTCCAATCAAGTTCAAAATTATCAGAAATTCCAACATTCTCATCATTCAATTCACGATTACAATCCTTATTGGCACTACTACTTTCCCCAAATTTCTCACCATGCATGAACCAACATGTATATCTCTTCTTAAATCCCCGACAAATCAAATGAGCTCTAATTTCTTCGATGTCCAAAAATCTTAATAAATTTTTACAATCTTTACAAGGACATAAAATGTCTTCTTCTTTTTTATTCACTCTATAACTCTCAGCAAATTTTATAAACTCATCAACGCGAACCAAATATTCTTCACTGTCACGTCGCATTTCATACATCCAGCTTCGATCCATCTGTAAATTAAATTAAAAAAATGATTTGATCAATTAATCATGCATGGTCAACATTCTCCTTCGTGTACAAAATTTTGGGCTTACAAAGGGCCGGTTTACAATCCTAACCCACTCTTTGAATATTATGTCTCATATGTGAACACATATTAGCGAGATTTAATTAGTATTTGAGAAAAATTCGGCAGCATTTCCCCTTAACTCCCCAAGTATGCGTACGAACCACATACTCGTAGGAGCAATAAGGGAAAATACTGTCGAACTTTCCTCAAATACTAATTAAATCCCGCTAATATGTGTTCACATCCTAAATGAGACATAATATTCAAAGAGCAGTCCCAAAACGGGGACTATCCAAAATTAATCCCTATTGGATTAATTTTGAACGGGCATGGACCTAAAAGCATCTAAAGGTCGGTTATTGGACCACAATACACTAATTAATTACATCTAAAATTAAGAATTCAAGAATATATGCATGAAATGACCTAATTAAATAAGCCTAAATAACAGAAAATTAGAGAAAGAAAATGATTTAAATACATATTACTAACCTTAGAAAGATGGAGAGGAGAAAATACAAACTTAATTCAAAGATCTCAGATCTCAGCTGCTGGCCTCGATCAATTCGCAGAAATTAAAAGCTCAGTTCGATATGTATGAACTAAAAACTTGATCAAAACGGCGCTCTGGAAGGAAAGATAATAAAACCCTACACTATTATACACGGCTATTTAGTTATATATCCGTGTAGCTCTCCACCTATTTCTACACGGCTTTTTAGTTATAAAGCCGTGTACAATTATAAGATTTATACACGGCTATTTAGTTATTATCCGTGTAGCTCTCCACCTATTTCTACACGGCTTTTTAATTATAAAGCCGTGTACAATTATAAGATTTATACACGGCTATATATCAAAAAACCGTGTGTAATGTTCCTACACGGCTTTGTATTAAAAGTCCGTGTAACTCTCTCAATTATTTGCACACACACTTATTTACACACGGATTTGTGGTTTCTAATAAACCGTGTAGCTCTCTCTAATAATTCGACACTGATTGTTAACTAATTATCCGTGTAGAAATCGTTCAGATCTTTTCAACTCATCTTTGGTACACTGTTTTTAATATAATTGCCAAATCCGTGTACAATGTGCAGTGTACAAAACCAGTTTTTGTAGTAGTGGCATACCTCATTTAGTTCAACACTGTTATTGGGCCACAAAACTTGGCCCATTTTTTTTTCCACATTTATGCGGAGCTCTTCCCATGACAATTATATGGTTAAATATATAAAATTTTCAAAAGACTTATAAAAAAATTAACAAAACAGTTATACATATCGTAGTAAATATTTTTTTGAATTAATACCTGAAAACAAAAAATATATATGATCAATGAAAAGAAAAACCATATTATTCTTGACTAGTGAAGGAGGAGAAAGGCTTGGGTTTTTGGGGACCGTTCGATCCACTTTAAGATTTGCGGGCGCAAATTCTAAAACAGATCGGACGGTGAGCGAACCCGTCGAACTCACTTTGGGTCCGATGCCCATCGGACCCAAATTTCTCCCGTGAAGGAGAGGTCAAGCCAATATAAAATTGGGATTTTGAATTGCTTTCTAGTTTGCAAAAAGGAGAGGTCAAGCCAATATAACAAATGGAGAGGATTCTCCGGTTGTATGATATCCGAGTGGGAATTTGGTACAAGATATATACTTTCGTTATTGTTATATGCCTATGTAATTAGTATATTTTTATTTCCTTCTTAAAAATAATAATATATATTTATTTTATGATCATTATTATTAGGGGGAATTTCACGTATATCCCTCAAAATCTTCAAAATTACGTATTTACCCCTCTCAACTTCCAAAACTCACAAATTTACCCATTTTATTGTCTTTTATATTAAAACTCAATTTAAATTTGTAAAATACCCATTTTACCCTTTATTAGAAGTATAAAAATTTGTAGTTTGTTTATGGAAAATGTCGATCTTATAAGATAACCAGTATACCCTTTACTCTTTAGAAAATACCCATTTTGTCCTCGAAAACCGGATACCCATTATACGCTTTACTCTTTATAAAATGCTCATTTTACCCTCGAATACAGATCAAATATAAGACCGAGATTTTTCGTAACAAGCTACAAACTTTTATGCTTTTAATGAAGGGTAAAATAGGTATTTTATAAATTTAAAATGAGTTTTAATATAAAGGATAATAAAATGGGTAAATTTGTGATTTTTGGAAATTTAGAGGAGGAAATGTATAATTTTAAAGTTTAGAGGGGGGATATACGTAATTTTGAAGTTTTTGAAAGGTATACATGAAATTCCCCCTTATTATTATTATGGCCATGTAAATTTCGTTACAATTTCTTTACCGCGTGACCGACGCATTTGTGAAGCATTCATAATCTTTGAAATGTTATGTGTGTGTAAATTAATTAGGGTAGCATGGAAGGCAAGCACTCGGAAACTTCCTAAAAGATTAAAAAGGGATAAATTACAAACATCTCTTTCAAAAATTTATAAACAAAAACCAGAGAAAAAGATAATTAATTACAACTCATCTTTCACTGACTCAAGACTCACAAGAGTCAAGTCTTCCCCCCAAGCAGGGGCAGTATTATTTGTGCTTTCAGATTCGTGCAGAACGTATTTGAACGAATTTTTTTTATAAACCATAATTAAAAAAAATATTTTTACGAAACTAATATGATTACTTTTTTTTTTACAAAAACTATAAGAACCGAAATGCCATTTCGATCCGTTATTTTTTTTTATTCCGGACCGAAATGGCATTTTGGTTCTGTCTCCTTTTTGGATTTTCTATGGCGGCTCATATAAAAACTTGTGAAACCAGTACCACAGAAAATTCAAAAAGGGGACCGGACCGAAATGTCATTTCGGTCCGGAATAAAAAGAAAATAACAGACCGAAATGACATTTCGGTTCTTATGTTTTTTGTAAAAAAAAATAATCATGTTGGTTTCGTAAAAAAAAAAAATATTATTATGTTTTATAAAAAGTTTCCTATTTGAACAGTTGAGAATTTTTAAAAAATCATGCACGCGGTGAGAAATCTCAGAGGATGCGAATTTGGACCGTCCGATCAGAATCTGTAACCCTCTGATCTGATGTATATTCATGAAATTATTCTAATATTTGTCCAGATTCGGAGTCGCACTAGGGTGTTCTTAATATCACTGAGTTTCTTTGTAAAATTAATTCTAAAATCTATCAAATTAAATTCAAACGGCACATTCAAATTATTGAAACCGAACTATCTTAATTATGTGTGATGCATCTACATATAGAAATTTAAAATTTTAGAGTTAATTTAGTATAAAGTTAAGCGGTCAAAAATAAAAGGTTTATAAATTAATTTTAACACTTTTTTACTAATTAACTCTATATAGATCACTCGTAAAGTTATATCGATTTCAACAGTTTAGATATGTTATTTGAAACTAATCCAATAAATTTTAGAATTAAGTCCAAAAAAAAATTGATGAACTTAAAAACACCCTACTTCTACTCCAAATTTGGAGTAGGAGCCCCTGCTTTCCGGTTTTGAAAATAAAAATAAAATAGGGGAAGTTTCCTTAATTTCTTCATATACATCACTAACATTAATTTTCTCTCTCATGCTGACTCAACTTCCTCATTGTTAGTACTTAAATTAATGCAATGCCCCTCAACCTTTCTAGTCTCTATATACATTTCTTCCCTTGCTCCTCTCCCATAAACATAACAACCAACAGCAACCAATTCTAAATACATTTCTTCATTCCATCCTTCCTTCCATCTTTTCACCTCAAATACAGCAACCAATTCTAAATAACTAAACTTGGAATTCTTAGAGTCATCACCATTTTTCATAAACAAATCCATGGGCAAGCCAGATGACCCGCCGTTCCATGCCGATCATGATGAATTTGTACAAGCTTCGCCACACTACGTTATCTCCGGAAAAATGATCCTAATGAGCCTCTTCGTATGTTTTGTTGTATTCCTGCTCATTTTCATTATCTATAGTTACTTGAGTCACCGTCATGGAAGACGTCGCCTGGTTAACAGGCGACAACAACCTCGATTATTCTTCTCTAATCGTACCGAACCTAGCCCTCGTCGCCTCGACCAAAACATAATCAAAACAATTCCGGTAATCGAACTCTCTTTGCATGGCGATGACAAGGTTTTGGAATCGTGTGCAGTGTGTATCAGCGAGTTTACAGAAGGAGAGAAATTGAGAGCTTTGCCGCAATGCGGTCATCGGTTTCATTTGGAATGCATCGACATGTGGTTCGCCTCTCATTCTACTTGTCCCTTGTGTCGTGCCGATGTCAATTTTACTTCATCTCCCAATTCAGACCAACAAGTGCAATTGGGGGAGACTGAGAATAAGGAATTATGCAGCGTGCATCACTCACCTTTGGATCGCATCGTTTGATTTTTTTTTTTTTTTGTTAATTATGTAGCTCTATGTTTTAGTGTAATTAATGTTTGCGTGTATTATTATGTTATAGGGATCTTTGTTCATTGATTGTTTTTTAGATATTATGCAATATAGGACTTGGTCAATACAAAAAAAGGAAAGAATCTGATATCACTGTAAAATTCATGGATTTTACGAATTGCCCTTGATATTTTTTTTCTTAGTTCACCAAACTAGTGAAGGGTAATTATGTAATTAGTCAACAAGGACAATTGTACATTTATTGTATAAATAAAGGTTGCCATAAGTGTCAACTTTGAATAAAATTGCATTCCTATAGCTAGGATTGACCTTGATAAAATTAAATTTGGGTAATTTCATGTATACCCCTAAAAAATCTTGAAATTACATATTTCCCTCTCAAAAATTCATGGTTTCATATTGTCCTTCTAAACATCAGAAACTAAAATTTTACCTAATTTATTAAATTTTCTAATAAACTCATTTTAAATTTAAAAAGTACTAATTTTATTCACTATTAAAAAAATTAAAAATATATGTAAAATTCTTTAGAGAAATATTTAGTGTTTTAACTAGTCAGTTTTAAGAGCAAATGGTTCATTATCTTACTTGTGACTCACACACAAGCATATGCATAAATGCCACTGTGTCTATGTCACAAGTAGAGATTGTCGAACCCATCAAGTAGAAGACAAAGCATTTTTTTTTACACATACTAAACATTTTTTAATAAATGGCAGAATTAGTACTTTATAAATTTAAAATGAGTTATAACAGAAAATCGATAAATTCAGAAAAATTGAGAGTTATTAAAATTTAGAAGGATAAATATGATATTTTTAACTTTAGAGGAGGGAATACATAATTTTGAGATTTTGGAGAGTTATACATAAAATTCCCCAAATAATTTTACATAAGAGTAATTCACGCTTGACAGTTTGTAATTTCACAACAAGAATCAAAGACTTTTTGCGAGGATAAAAAGTGACTTTTCGCTACGGAGTACCGTCATAAACGTGCTTTATCTATTTGCGACGGCACTTTTCGCGAAGGAGATCCCTCGCGATAAGTGCCTACTTTGTTGTTGTGTTTGCACACTATACATATTTTTATTTGAATGAACACATTTATATACGGTTCACGCTTCATCGAATAAATTTGGATATAGTATGTATATACCCTTCAAATTTATTATAAATTTATTATGTCAGTTGTAAACATTGTATAAAGTTACTAGTACAAATGTGATATGTAAACAAGTGCCAACCATGTATTAAATCAAGGTAATTTAATTAAATTAAATCGGATAAATATAAGGTAAATATTATGAAAATATAATTTTTCAAATAAGATGGACTAATTAGCATAAAAAATTATGTCATAACAAATTTTTACATTAGCATTAGTAATTTATTAATTTGTAAGTGGGATGGAGGTGTCCTAAGTTTTTAAACAAACTTTCAATTAATTAATTTCTTACTTAAAATCATATATACACTTTGGGATTAGAGTCTAGTTAATTAATTTAAACCTAATTCATATCAACTGCATATTATTTGTTTTAATATGACACGAATCTCAAAGCAGATCACTATAATCTAAATAATTTTGACTCGGCTGAAAGTTATTATATCTCTGTGATTAGGGGTGTTCAACCGGTCGGTTTGGGTCAAACCGAACTTTTTTTGCCGAACCGTGGTTTGAACCAAATTTTGAAAACCCGACCGAACCGACCGAATTAAAATTCCAAACCGATCTAAAACCAAACCGATTTAACCGAATTTTACTTTGGTTTGTTCGGTTGAACCGAATACAAACATTTCAAGTTACAAATAAACATTTCAAAACCGGTTGGTTCGGTTCAAACCGATTTGGATAACATTTTTGATAACCACACAAGCCGATTTTTGATAAACCAATCCATTATAAACCACACAAAATAAACCAATCCTTTATAAACCGATCTATTTTTTATTAAACCGGTTGGTTCGGTTCAAACCGATTTGGAGATCCCAAAACCGAACCGAACCATTTAAACAGAATTTTTCAAAAACTAAACCGAACCGAACCATTTAAACCGAACAATCGATCCAATTAAACCAAAATTTGCCGGTTCGGTTTAAAACTGAATAAACCGATCCATTTAAACACCCCTATCTGTGATCCCACAAGGGATACTCACCCGTTAAAGAAGACAAGTAGAACGTGTGAATATATAATGTCTAATGGAAATGATGTTCATACCATTTCTATTTATTCAATCACTTTTGCATTGTTTGTTGAATAACTTGTGAAAAATCATGTGTTATGTATGAATCAATTTATGTTTTAACATATTAAATACCATGGTAAGCAATTAAAAATTCATCTATATAGTTTATGTTAGAATTGAGAACTATACACATGGACATTACAAATTGTTGGATACAATGAAATATAACTCATATTGTTTGAATTAGATATTGGAGAAAAACAAATTGCCTATAGGTGTTAAACAAATAAAAAAAATAACAAACTAGAAATTTATAACGTAGATCGGTTATTCTTGTTATCCTAAATTCATATGAATATCTCTAAAATTGCAAACGATTTAGAGGGGAAGAGAAAGAGTTATCATTTAAAAATATGGAAAGAACACAAAACCAAATCAGATGTTAGACAAATTGGATTATTTTGAATTGGGAAATGATATATGCTGGGTTCAGAGAGAATAAAATATAATATAAAAATTATTAGATTATTACCTATAAGTCAAGTAGGTTGCATCCAAAACAATCACGTCTTGGAAATACTTGTAAGCTGCACGACTTCGACCATCTGCCCAAAAGATGTTCCATAAAAGTCTATCTTTTGTACAATCATAAGCATAGAAAAAGTTCTGATCACTCTTTTGCTTGTTTTGAAAGTACTCAAAGATCAAATTACAGTCATCCCCTCCAAGTGCTTGTAATTTGTTCCTACTGTATTTATCTATATGATTTCGTGCATCATTCTTTGTAAAAGGACACCTTAAATGTCCACCAGGACCTTTAATTACTAAATCTATATTAATAGACACAGCCAAACCTTGTTCTTCATGAAAATCCAATAGATCTTGTAATCTCTTTGGAATATATCGGTAACCCGAAATTAGAAAGGCTGACTCGGGTTGTAAAACATGGTTGTGATCCAGATTAACTTCGATGACTACCCATCCTCCAGTAATATTGGTATTTTCAACTTTATACATGCCTTACAACCTGTGCCTACACAAGCCCTCCTCCTTGTTGGGATACGACCCTCATTACTAGTTTTAGGCTTCTTACACTTGCTGCATGCTAATGTATAGTGCTGCCTCAGGTCTTATTCTTATGATTTGATCTTTTGAAAACCCCGAAACCAGACTGCTTTCCAAAAAGTTCATAGTACTGGCAAGCCTCTTCAAGTGTTTCCAACCAATCATCAACAGCAGGTGGGCTTAACTCATGAAACTCATCATCTCCATCACTTAACACATCTTCTGGTTCAATTTCACCCTCTACCCTTTCATTAACATCTTTTGGTTTATTTTGTACTGCATTCAATTCATCTAGAGCTTCAACATTCAAATCCCACCCATATATATTCTCTCTGACACCAACATTATCATTCAAAGCTTCATTAGCACGATACTGATCTTCAAAATATCGATAGATATCAACCTCATCTATTGACAATTCTTCACCAATCTTTTCATTCAAATCAAAATTCATTCTGGTATAAGAAAATGAAAAAATTAACGAACAACAATAACAGGGATTCAAAGCAAACAGATCTACTATGGATGATTCATGTAAAAAATATTTACAAAACAGTTCTGGTATTATACCTACCATATGAAACAGTTTTCATATAAAATAGCTGAAGTATTCATATCAAAGGTAACAAACTGTAGGTATAAACAACACAAGTATTCATACCAAAATATCATGTTTCAATCAATAAAATATATATCATGTTCATACCAGATATAGGAAATATTTGTATCATATAGAACATAACATATCAAGTATTCATATTAACAGTATCATATATTCTTATAACATAAAACAATAACTCAATCACATGTTCATAATAACATAACGTAACAGTATCAGATCATCAACATCTTCAATTAAAAGTATTCAAACCTGAATCAGCTACTTATATCATTACTATAAAGTATTCAAACCTGAGTTTTTTTTCAGAGGTGACAGATGAGAATCTAAATCGCCTGACATAAACTGAAAGAAAAAAATAGAAATCAATGATTTAAATGACAGAAAATAAAATCGATGATAAAAGAATGAAAGAGAAAAACATTACATTATCGTAGCAAGAGAGATCGCCTGAGGGATGAGAAATATGTGAGATCGCTGGAGAGAGAGGTGTGAGATCGAGTCAAAGAGAGATGCGATCTCGCCTGAGAAAGATAAATGAGAGTGATAGCTGGACAGAGAGCTGTGAGATCGACTGAAAGAGGGATTGCTCTCTCGCCTGAGAGAGAGAAAGATGAGAGATCGCCGGAGAGAGAGAAGTGCGATCTCGATCGCCAAAAAATCGCCTAAAATACGCACAGGAGAAGGAAAGCGTGGAGGAAAAGGAAAGCGCGGAGGAGAAAGAAACATTCAAAAATAAAAATAAAAAAGTAATAAAGACGGAGGCGCCGCCAGTGGGTACTAACAGTTAGACGGGGACCACTATCATTAGGGGGACGTTTATACCTTGTTTGGATGGAGAGTAGAGGAAGGAAGAGGAGGTGGATAATAAAAGGGAATGTAACCTCATCGTGTTTGGATGATTAATGAAGAAAAATAAATTTAACTTTTCTTTCCATCTTATTTCTTGTTTGGTTGATTAAAATTTGGAATGTTAATGAGAAATTCGGTGGTTATTGTAGGTTTGTGACAAAAAACTTGTATGAGAATTATATATGTAAGATATAGGGTTGGACCTTTGTATTATTTTTTCTAAAAATATTTGCAACAAAATTTCTTTCCATCCGTTACATCCTAAATCGGAAGGGAAACCGATTATATTAATTACAATGATAGAAGATTAAATCTTTCACCTCATGTACCCTTCACCTCCGACATTATTTTGTTAACCAAACATGATTTGACGGAAAATTTTCTTTTCTTTCCATTCCCTCCCTTCCTCTACTCTCCATCAAAACTAGGTGTTAGAGAACCAACAGGGGGGACAATATAATTACTCAATATATTATAATCAGATAAATGCTACACCTCAAACGGAAAAATCCAAAGGTCGGTTTTTGTTTCAATTTTTTATCCATCTTCAATTAATAGCATATATGTGCTATTTTTAATATTGGCTCATCTTTAATAATGAATATTTGGTTATCTTATATATTTGTGGTCTTATGAAGTTGTAATAGAATGAAAAAAAGAACAAGAATAAGAAAATTAGTAACTACTTGGATATTTTCGAACTTAATTTTGGAGAATTTGATGATTTAGATGCATATAGCACTGGATTTATGGGTTTTTCAACAAAGAATATATATTTGTGATATAACAATTTCTCTTACTTAAATATATAGTATATTGAAAATTTGAAATATAAGTTTAGTGATTATTAGCGTCATGATTTTTCTATTGGACAAAATTCAGTATAATTTGTAGAAGAGCTTAATATAACATACGGACACAAAACAATCAACATATTGGCAAATTCTTCTTGTTAATGATGTTAGATAATCTTTACATAATTTTTTATGCTAATTTGTCCATCTAATATGAAAAACTATACTTTCTTAATATTTACTTTGATTTTTTTTTTTTTGAGTAAAGGTTGAAGGTCAAGCCATCTAACTAATTAATATCCATAAAGTATTACCCTTTTCAGGTTTCGAACCTGCTACCCCACACACAGAGAGCATTGTCTTTGTCACTAGACCAAAGACTGGTTCTCAATTTACTTTGATTTTATCCGACTAAAAAATTAATTGAATTATGTTGATTACATACATGGTTGGCACTTGTTTACATATTTAACAAATTTCTACTAGGAACTTTACACCAAGTTTAGACTTGACATAATAAATTTCGAGGAGTAATATGTTAATTTGTAATAACGGCCATAAATGTACAATAAATGTGGAACATTTTTGTTGACTAAATATATATAGTTAGCCTTCACTTGTTTGGTCAAATAAGAAGAAAAAAATATCAAGGGCAATCCATAAAAACCATGAATTTTATAGTGATATCAAAGTCTTCCCATTTATTGCGTTGACCAAGTCCTGGATAAAGATATAAACAACTCAGTTTTGGCTTCATGCAGTGTACTAGTCATATGTAACACAATTTTGACTACATTGTTTGTGCGATGCATGAAGCCTAAACTGCACTGTAAATATCCTTCATCACAAGCTCTTTAGTACATAATAGCTCAAAATAATCAATAACAAAGATCCCTATAATATAATAATATGTGCCATACATTAATTACTGTAAAAACATAGTAGCTGCAAAATTTAACAAAAAAATCAAACCAAGTGATCCAAAGGTGACTGAGGAACAGTGCATAATTCCCTGTTCTCTGTCTCTCCAAATTGCACATGTTGGTCTGAATTGGGAGATGGAGAATTGATATCGGCACGACACAAGGGACAAGTAGAATGAGAGGCGAACCACATGTCGATGCATTCCAAATGAAACCTATGCCCGCATGGCGGTAAAGCTCTCAATTTCTCTCCATTTGTAAACTCGCTGATACACACTGCGCACAACTCGGAAACCTTGTCATCTCCGTGCAAAGAGAGTTCGATTACCGGAATCAAGTTAATAATGTTTTGATTGAGGCGGCGGGGGCGAGGTTCGGTACGATTGGAGAAGAATAATCGAGGTTGTCGCCAGTGAGCCAGTTGACGTCTTCCTTGGCGATGATGCAAGTAACTATAGAAAATGAAAAGAAGAAGCAATACAACACAACATATGAAGAGGCCGATTAAGATGACTTGTCCCGAGAGAACGTAGCTCGGTGGAGCTTGTACCAATTCATGACGGTGCGGCAAGTCATCTGGCTTTCCCATGGATTTGTTTATGAAAGATTGTGCTGGCTTTTGTGCTTCTTCCGACTGAATTTTTTTTACTTATTTATTTATCTGTTTTGTATGGATTTTGAATTGGGTTGCTGTTTTTGAGCTCAAAACATGGATGAATAGAAGTCTTTGTGTTATATTTATAGCACCTAATTCAATACGGAGGAAGTCAAGAGTCAGTATCAGAGATAGAGAGAGAGAGAGAGAGAGTGTTCGTAACGGTTGGGTTGTGTCCGAAAAAGAAAGGAAGAAAAAGCCGAATTTTTTTACTCATATCCACAATTAAAATAAATTATACAAAATGTCCTTAAATTTTTTTTTTTTAAATACCCCTACTGCTGAGATACACAGTGGAGAAACTCAGCAAGTCAGCAAAAGTCTTCGGAAAGGAACAGCTTGGGTCCGATGTTCATCGGACTCAAATTTGGATTCAATGGGATTAGGGATCATCCGATCTACTTTAAGATTCGTGCAGTACAAATTTTCAAGCAGATGAGAAAGTTGCGGGCGCGAATCTTAAAACAGATCGGACGGTCATCAAACCCATCGAACTCACTTTGAGTTCGATGGGTATCGGACCCAAGCTGCTCCCCTTCGGAAAAGTACCGTTGAGAATCTTAGCAGTAGGGTTATTAAAAAAAAAAAATTCAAGATATTTTGTTATTTGATTTTACATAACATATTGCTTTCTGTTATTTTTGTTCCTTTTATTATATGATTTTATTGTTGTGTATATTTTTTTACATGTTTATATATTTTTTATTTTACAAGTAATTGGATTTTGTCCAAAAAATTGAGACAAATTTATCCATAGCGGAGTTTAAAATGATCGATTTGTGTAAAGATTTGTGCAAATGGATTTCAAATTTAATAAACTTAAATGATTTCTTGAATTTATACAGTCTCCAAATTCAGACCGTTGCTGAAATTTTAGGTTTTGATCAGAACCGTATGATCACAATATGCAAGAATATTAAAAGAATCTTGTGCGTTCTACTTCGGATCAGATCCAGATTCGAAATATTTTAGGGGATCCGAACCGCAAGTCTCTGGAGTTCGAATCTCCTAAAGTAATCTAATTTTTTAGTTTAGATCCGGACTATCAGATTTGAATCGGACCGTCAGATTAAAAGAGCCCGTGCCCTCCACCTCGGGTCGGATTGGCCCGGATTCGAATCAGACTGTCCAGATTTAAACTCAAAAATTGAGTTACTTTAGAGGATCCGGACTCAAGTCTCCGAAGGGAGAACGGAGTAGGTCCGATGCCCATCGGACCTACTTTTAGGTTCAACGAACATGATGACCGTCCAATCTAATTTAAGATTTGTGCGCATGAAAATTGAAACAGACACGCACGAATCTTATAGCAAATCGACGGTGATTAAACCCATTGAACCAGAGTAAGTCCGATGCCCATCGGACCTACTCTCAAGTCTCCGGAGGGGAGAGACCCTTGACTCTTTCGTCTCTTCACTGGAAGAGTTGTTGTAATTATTTTTATTTTTCCTGTGTTTTTTTGAAAGAGATGTTTGTAATTTAGTCCTTTTAGTCTTCTAAAAAGTTTCCGAGTGCGTGCCTCCCAGGCTACCATTAAATTCAAAGACTATTAATTGCTTGACAAATACGTCGGTCACACGGTGGAGAAATTGTAATAATAATAATTTACATAATAATTTACATAATATTTTAAATAGCATAATAATAATAATAATAATAATAATAAAACTTTAATATCAAAGATTGAAATCAAATATAAGTATTAGTTTTTTTTTTTATTAAATTTTCTTTACTTTCGAGCATTCCACCGAAATTTTTATTAATACCCAAAAAAAAAACAAATTATCAAATCTGCCCTCACCCCAAACTTATTTTTAAATTTACCCCAACCGCCCAGCCACTAGGCGGTCCAGTTTCCATAGCTGACCGCCCAGCAGCTGGGCGGTCCACTACCATAGCAGACCGTCCAGTGGGTGGGCGGTCCAATCTAGAGCTGACCGCCCAATGGGGGGCGGTCCACTACCCATAGCTAACCGCCCAGAAGGGGGGCGGTCCACTACCCATAGCTGACCGCCCAGAAGGGGGGCGGTCCACTATTTTTTTTTTTTGTAGAGAGACAATATGAATATCAAGATACTGAATTCTAACGCTAAAAATTCTGATTTTTTATTAAATATTAGTTATATTACTTCTTTTAAGCATATTTATACTAAAACACGCTAAATTACTTGAAATTATGTTAAATTACGCTGAATGACACTAAATTATGTTAAATTACGCTAAATTGCATTACATTACGCTAAAATACGCTAAATTACGGTAAATTACATATGAATAGGGACGATATCTTCACTAAAAAGGCAAAAAACGACGATGAAACTTTAAACGGCCATAAAACGGCGCTCGAGTATCTGATTTTAGCAAATGACCACTTTTCGGAAAGCTTGCGAAAATGCGCATGCGTCGGTGACCGCTATGCTATTTTCTAAAATTCAGAATTGCCAAAAAACAAAGGGAAGAGCCTCAAAACTTGAGTTGAAGTTTCCGATTAAGATTTTTATTTCTATTATTCAATTCAAGTAGCTCAGTAAATTAGTTACATAATGAACTTGTAGAATACTAATTTTTACTATTTTTGGATTTTTTTTACTATTTTTTATGATTCATGAAAGATGGCACAGAATACTAATTAGTGGACCGCCCAGTGGCTGGACGGTTGGGGTAGATTTAAAAATAAGTTTAGGGTGATGGCAGATTTGATAATTTGTTTTTTTTTTGGGGTATTTAAAAATATCGGAGCATTCCATCCTACGTACCTTTCTCTGCATGGGATATATTTTCTAAATTATCTCTGATTTCTCGTTTTAATTAGTATCTGAGTATTTTTTGTTTGGGGGTTTCTCGATTGTATAATACTAAAGGAATTAATAAAATAAATTCTTTGATAGAAAAATTATAGAATATTACACTTATATATATATATATATATATATATAGTACCCACATTCATAATTCTCATGAAAGCAATATCACATTTTTTATATGAAAATGAATCTGGTAATTAATACATGTGTGTGCTGGTTTTCTTCACCAATTTTATGTTGTTGTGTATATCTTGAATTGAAAATCTAGAGAAAAGCCTACTAAAAAAGGCCCAATTTTCTAATCTAATTCGAAAAGGGTCCAAAGAAGTATGCATAAAATCTGAAAGCTCTTGATCTGATAAATAGGCCCATATTGACCCAAAATCAAGAGACTATTAATACTGTTTTGATTAATTAATTCGACTGCTAGTTATTTACAGAGGTCAATTCAAATGATGGAGCTCAACGCTGTGACTATACTGTGATCACGCTGTGACTATACGCGATGTGATTGGTCACGTTTAATTATTTGTTTTGGGCTTTAAATTAGTTCATAGGAAAAAAAAAAAAATATTAAAAAATAAGAAACTATTGCAAAATAAATTAAAATAAGAACTATTGCAAAAATTAGTCACGTGACGTGATGTGATTGGATCTATTTATGTAATGTGTTGTGACATGTTATTTTCGATTAAAAGAGACACGTCACGTAAATGAAAACATCATGTAACAAGTTATGTCACATATATGACTCATATAACATAACGTACGGTAACACCACGAACCTGGTAACAACGTTACTAATTTTCTTTGATAGAAAAATTAATAAAATAATACTAAAGGAATTAATACTAAAGGAATTAATAAAATAAATTCTTTGATAGAAAAATTATAGAATATTATACTTATATATATAGTACCCACATTCATAATTCTCATGAAAGCAATATCACATTTTTTATATGAAAATGAATCTGGTAATTCATACATGTGTGTGCTGGTTTTCTTCACCAATTTTATGTTGTTGTGTATATCTTGAATTGAAAATCTAGAGAAAAGCCTACTCAAAATGGCCCAATTTCCTAATATAATTCAAAAAGGGTCCAAAGGAAGTATGCATAAAATCTGAAAGCTCTTGATCTGATAAATAGGCCCATATTGACCCAAAATCAAGAGACTATTAATACTGTTTTAATTAATTAGAAATGTTAGTTATTTACAGAAGCAATTCAACTCTTCATCAAATTTATGTTTTCTTGATAGAAGCATTGAAATATTAAATGAAATTTTTTTTTTTTTAACTTCACCTTGAAAGTAAACTTACGCGGAGAAGTGTGATTTGGGCTTAGGAAGAGGCTTTCTTTTTTTTTCAAAAATGTGATAAAGAAAAAGGTTATTCAGTGAGAAAACAAATATTATCTAGTTGCATGAAATAGTGTTTGTAGGAGTAAATTCCAAGTAGAATGAACCAAGCCTTTTTGGCTTAATGGTAGATAAGATTCCAAGACCCACAAGTTATAGGATGTGAAAAAATCTTGATTGCCAAGTATGAAAATTCAAGCCTTTTCCTTAAATGCTCTCTCTTTTGGTGGAGTGTTCTTATATAGTGAATGTGGGTCTAAGTCCAATTGAGGATCTTTATCCTTTCTTATTTAACATTCATGAGCTCTAATCTGTTAGTGATTGAGGCTTTTGACAATGGTGGTTAATTTATCTATTACATTTATCAGGCAATTTACTGGTGTCTATATAATAGAGTGGAATGCTCTCCACCACCTACTAAGGGATGTCAACCTTGATCCCTCTACACTTGACTCCATCTTCTCAGTCCAGTCCTTCTACCAGTGGTTAGAGTATAGGGGAATGATTAATGATGTGTTTGATTCTATATGGAAAACCAAGATCCCATAAAAGGTTAAAGTATTTTTATGGTTACTTATGCCTTTGGATATTGTGTTTATACCTTGTCAGGATTTATACCAGCTTCTGGAACTGGCAGAGATGGAGGAAGACAGGGTGGGCAGGGCAGAGGTAGAGGGCACCAGCAACCTGTCAATCCCTATGTCTGGTACAAAGAGACCAGATTTTGATAATGGGGCCTCTGGATAGTCTACCTTATGTTACTTCTTTTTGTTTGCTAGGTTAATATCTGATATTTTTGTGGAAACTTTGTGGTGATACTCTAGGCCTATTTTGGATTATGTTATTTTGTGACTATACTAGGCTCGCATGACATGTAAAGCTTTGCTCTTAACTGTTTAGGTCCTTGTATGTACTCTATGGATTGGTACCAGTATCCATATAACATTCTGATTTCAGAATAAAATCGGTAGGTGTTTGACTACTTTTCTCTAAGAAAAATTGTTGTAGCTCACACCAATTCAATCTTTAAAGTCTCACTTTTTGTTCCCTAAGTTTAGATAGTACAATAATTATTCCCACCCTAAATTTGCGAGAGGGTTAATATTTTTATATATTAGAAGTCAACAAAATATAAAAAGAATGATCAACATATTGCCACTTTCTACATATTGCTACCTTAGAAGTTAGATATTGCTAAGGAAAAATATGACGTGACTAATATATTTGTGATTTGGTCATGCATGTCAATCACGTAAGGTGACACAACACATGATCACTTTTTTTCTTTACGTGAGGTGACATAACGTGATTAAAATGATGAAGGTCAATCATGTCATGTGAATAATCACATCATGTGTGATCACACTGTGACTATATGCAACATGATTGGTCACATTTAATTATTTTTTTAGGCTTTAAATCAGTTCATAGGAAAAAAATAAAAAATATTAAAAATAAGAAACTATTGCAAAATAAATTAAAATAAGAACTATTGCAAAAATTAGTCAAAAATTAGTCACGTGACGTGATGTGATTGGATCTATTTATGTAATGTGCTGTGACATGTTATTTTCTATTGAAAGAGACGTCACGCAAATTAATACATCACGTAAGTATGTAACAAGTTACGTCATATATATGACACATATAACATAACGTACGGCAACACCACGAAACTGGTAACAACGTTACTAATTTCCTTCACTAGTCAGATGTTATAGCTCACAGCATGTCAAGTCAAAATCTAGACCAAATAATTCTTTTCATTTTCTTTATCTTCTTTTTTTGAAATCTTGGTAGAGGCTGCCAAGTTAAAATTTTCATTTTCTTTATCACAAACAGTTTATTATAATAGAAAAATCATTTGTACCTTGAGACCTCCCATCCCATGACCTATTGGCTATTGCTAGCTAGCACAACCTTATCCACTTTAACATGAAGTTCCATGATTTAAGGTTGTGATCTGTCGTAAAAAAACAAAAAGTGTCAAGCCAGATTTGAGATTTGTTTTTAGTATTACGAGGTTGATTGATTACATTAGGTCTTATACGTACGAGAACCGTTAGCTTGAGGCTAAACCTTCTCTTTTTTTCTTCTAAGCCATGCATCCCCCTTGTAAGGTTTGTAGAATTCAATTTTTATAAATGAGTAGCATTAAAATGTTTGTAGAATTCAATTTTTATAAATGAGTAGTATTAAAATATATTATTGTTTTCGTGTCCCATCATGACTTGTATTCTTATTAATTTTGTTTTAAAAATTCAAACAGCTGATATGAACCACTCAACATGATCTCCATATTAAAATGTACTTGGAGACTTTATAAATTTTATTTTTTTTAAAACTTTTTACTAGTTTTTTAAAAAGATACAAAATATTATTTTTTAATGGTAAATAATAATAAAACAAATTAGACTTTTATGTTTTGTCAACTTCAAACTTCAAACAACTTGTTTTCCTTTTTCTTTGTTATTTGCACACTTTGCAAAACTTCAAACAAACTAAACTGATTAATGAAATTGCAAGGACCATTGTCACATATCTCCATTTGCAATGAAGTACCGGACAGGTCCATTGCTAACCAAATAGAATATGTACAGTGAGGACTCAGGAGGCAGTACCAGACATATAATATATGAGAAATTTCATGGATATCCTTCAAAAACTTTGAAATTACGTATATTCCCCTCTAAAATTCATAATATCACACATACCCTTCTAAATTTGATAAACATACAAATTTGTCCAATTTATTGTCTTTTCTAATAAATTAAACTCATTTTAAATTTATAAATTTCTCATTTCACCCTATATTTATGCAATTTATAAAGTTTAAACTGTTCAATCTTCTGATTGATCGGTTTCTGAGATCAAATGGTTCATTTATTTTCTAGTGACACATGCACAGTGACATTTAGAGGGAGAACTATGTAACTTCAAAGTTTTTAAAGGATATACATAAAATTGTCCCTATAATATAAATATAATCCTGATAAATGAACTACATGCATTTTGCTCAAAAATCAATCCTGCTGCACAAACTGTTAATACAAGATTGGAGATGATGTTAACTAGAAGAAAGGTATTATATTTAAAAGGAGAGGCCTCTCTGATCCTCACAAATTCCCAAATGAAATGAAATAAAATCATGTACTTGAATTAAACGAGCAAGATGGCTAGAACCCTAAATCTAATTGTGTCTCTTCTCCTCTTCCTTTTGACAGCAAAAGTCTC
Source organism: Carex myosuroides (assembly GCA_028015225.1). Classification (NCBI taxonomy): domain Eukaryota; kingdom Viridiplantae; phylum Streptophyta; class Magnoliopsida; order Poales; family Cyperaceae; genus Carex; species Carex myosuroides. The sequence continues at coordinate 3,164,471 of CM051465.1, forward strand.
TTTTGCTGATCCATCATCTCCTATGCCTCCCACCATCGCTTGCAGCTCGACTCCTGACCCGCAATTTTGCAAATCAGTTCTTCCAACAATGCAAAATACCTCAAATTCTCTCTACTACTACAGCCGTTTCTCCCTCTTGAAATCCCTTTCCAATGCTAAAAAGTGGTACACAATATTACAAGATTACCTAAATGATCATACTAACAATGCACGTCTTTCGCCGGCCGCAACGTCAGCCATAAAAGACTGTCTTATGCTGTCAGGACTCAACATAGAGTACCTTAACTCCGCAATCAAAACCCTTAACGGTACCGATTCAAATACCCTATTAGATCCGAATGTAGATACTTTACAAACCCTACTTTCTGCGTTGCTTACAAATCATCAAACATGCACTGATGGCCTTGTAGGAAATGACATCGCTATCCCTTCCATCGCCAACTGTTCTCAGCTCTATACCGTCTCTCTCGCATTATACACCAATGCTTGGAATCCTAACGGCACGAGACACCACTTCCACAACGGGTTCACCACTCGAAAGGTTCTAAAGAACCCAAATGTAAAGTCAATAAGGTCCGGTGGTCGTCGGCTCCTACAAGCGGTCTTGGTATACGACGTAGTAGTGGTTAGCAAGAACGGGCGATCGAAATATAATACGATAGGTGCTGCAGTGGCGGCAGCACCTAAGTATTTAGATGGGACAAAGGGGTACTTTTTAATTTATGTGATGCCCGGTGTCTACAACGAGTATATCTCCATCGCTCGGAGTCAAAGTTATCTAATGATTGTAGGAGGCGGGATTGGCAGGACGGTGATCACTGGAAACCGAAATGCGGGTCCCATCTGGAGTACATTTAGCTCGGCTACTTTTGGTACGTTAATTCATACTTATATTATATTAAAAATATTTCTTCGATAAAGTAAAGATTGTTCTTCTTCGATTTGTTTAACTGAATATCATTTTTGAAGCTGTTGGTGGCCGAGGATTTGTTGGGATCGGCCTCACAATTCAGAACACGGCTGGAGCAATCAACGGGCAAGCGGTTGCCTTGAGGAACACTGCCGACCTCTCTTCCTTCTATGACTGCAGCATTGAGGGATACCAAGACACCTTATACGCTCACTCCATGCGACAATTTTACCGTGACTGCGACATCTACGGGACAGTCGATTTCATATTTGGAAATGCAGCTGCAGTGTTACAGAATTGTAACATTTATGCACGTGTGCCGTTGCCAGGCCAGGGTAACACCATTACAGCACAGTCTAGATCCGATCCCAACCAAAACACCGGGTTCAGTCTCCAAGGGTGTCAATTCAAGGCCGCACCCGACTTGGCCGCTATTAAAAATGTCATACCGACATTTCTCGGGCGACCATGGAGGCCGTATTCTAGAGTGGTGGTTATGCAATCATTCTTGGATAGTGTGATTAGTCCTGCGGGATGGTCGATTTGGCCCGGAATTTACGGTTTGACCACGTTACCGTTGTACTATGCCGAGTTCGGCAATTGGGGGCCGGGCTCATGGTCGGATAAGAGGGTGACTTGGCCTGGATATCATCTGATTGGTAGCAATGAAGCTAGTAATTTCACAGTTAGTGCATTTATTACTGGAGATAATTGGTTGGGGCAAACGGGGGTTCCATATAATAGTGGCTTCCTATAGTAGAGTTGGAGTAATTAAATCACTATTATTGAAATAATTTAATTAATGGATATAAGTTGTATTTATGAAACATTTGTTTTGTTGATATTATTTTGTTCTTTTCTTACACAATGAAAAGCTTGTTGCTCTCATCAAATATAAAAACATGAGATATATATATTGGTTTTAAATATGTTCACTAATGAATAGTTAATATATACTATATAGGTTTCCACTTAATTGTAATTAGAATTGAAATGTTTCTTGAACAAAACTAAAAGTACATGAATATAAATAAGTACAGAATTAGTTTTTGAAATTTTTTTGTATTATATTTATATCTGTAAGGCATAAAACCCTAACAATAAACTTTTTTAATTACAAGTATATAAATTAAACTGCCATCTCTCTTATACATGACAAATCAAGTACTTGACTGTGCATCAATAAATTCCTGCAAAAAAAGATTATCATCCCAACAAAAGAAACCACCACCACCAATCCGCTCGCTCGCTCGATCGATCGATCGGCCAACTGATCTAGTGTTTTCTCGCGGCAAGCGACCTGAGAATGGAGGCCGAGATACTGCAGAGACGGCCCACATTCCCATTCTGTTTAGTGAGCATGTTCTTGTACTCCGGCACAGGCTTGCAACCGACCTGGCACAGTCTGACATCGCCTTGGGCCACGCTGACCCACTGAGCAGCCTCCCTGTATTTCTTCGCATCGAGTGCTGCAGTGGCATCGTCTAGTTGTTCCATAGCATCCTCATACTGGCGCAAGCATTCCTCGAGACACTGCTGGAGATCAGACATGTCCTCGGCTTTGTCGTGGAGTTCCACTAGCTCATTCGCCAACTTTGAGGCGTTCTTGTGCACAATCTGCAGCGCGATTTTTGCGAGGCCATAGGCATTGGCATTTCTGCTCTCACGCTATTCATCCGAGAAGAAAAGAAACCGGAAAATCAAGATGCCGAAAGTTAAAATATATATCTTTTCAGTTCAAAAATTCAATTCAATATTTCAATTCCCCCATATTGCCTGATTCAATATGTTTCTCATGTCTAGAGAAATCAAAGGAGAACTTTAATGGATATCCGAATATTTGTGTTTATTTTTTTCCCTCAAAAATCTAGGCATCATAGTAGTAGCATATTATGGTTAACTCAAATCAATGAGAAAAGGAAAAGAATATTTTTTATCAATACGGAAAAAAATATTGAATGCATTAATATTGAATGTTGAATAAATTATACTTATTTATACTTATACTTGCTTCTGAATATCATAAAAATTACCATGATCTCATATTACTTAATTTAGTTTTCTAAAAATAAATGATACTTTCAGTTATCGAAAATCATAATTGTTTTTGTCATTCTATTAATATAATTCATATACTTTACATTACTAACGAGAAAATTAAATTTATTATAATTATATAGTTTTATTTATTTATTTTTCTCAATTTTATATATGTTAATTATTAGACCTTATATTATTAGAATTGATCACAAAATATTAATACCTATTAATAACAAAATTACTAATGATAACAAGTCTTTCAAAACAAAATATATAGAATTTCTCACTACTCCCACGGTACAAACGGAACATTCATTTCAGCAATATTCTCATGATTGTTCCCGTGCATATCCATGGACATGAGTTACCATATGCGGAAAATCTCATCGATCCCGCATATATAATCCCATGACAACTGAACATGCCATTATTACAAGTTCTAAATCCATTTATTTGACAAACTACATCTTGTGAGGTTAAATTGCTTAAGTGCAAAACCATTCATGACATAAACCTTATTTACCTTGGATGCCAAGACTTGGAAGCACATATTACGATGCACATGCGCGAACTTGCATGTCTCCTTGATGAGCCCTGCTCCGGCCAAGGCGGTGGTAAAGAAAAGAGAGAGGCCTAGAGAGAGAAAGAGAACGGTACGGAGGGAGAAGGCCATCTTTCTTGTCTGGAGAGAGAGACAGCAAGTTTTGAGGCCTTGGAGGGTTTGATGACAACAGTATAAAATTTGTTTTATAGATGTTTTGGATTGCTATTTTTAGCATGCATGCAAAGTTTGACAAAACTGAGTTGAGACAAACATGCTTATGGTGGTCAACAAAAGTTTCAATTCTGTGGAGAGAATTGAGGAGTTGACTGTTTGTTTTTCATTTTCCCAATTTAATTAATTAGTTGTCTAGTTGTTGGATTCAGTTATAAGATGATTGTGAAGACATATAATTACCCATGCACTATAAAGAGACTAGAGGTATAAATATGTGTTGTGTCATGACGTGACCAAATTAGAATGAAATTATGGCACATTAGTGGGCATGTGACTGATCATATTTGTAACATTTTATCATGTTTAATTTTTTTTTCATAATTTAAGTTAGTTTATTCAAAATTCACCATTAAATTAAGATCTAACGGTTCACGCATGACTCGTGTGACCACGTGCCGTGTTGTGACCAAGCCAATTTGCGTGTCATGCCATGCCAGTATTTCAAGGGATGGTCACATCACGAGAATGATCATGACACGGGACATGCGAGTCACAATACATGTTCGGCACATGCACATGATGCACCGTTCCATGCTGATACGCATTCAGTCGAGAATTTTTTTATCTATAAAAAATATTAAAAAAAGAAGAACTAAACATAAAGACTACCAACATATTTTCTTAAGTGGAAAGATTGGTAGAAATTCCACCGATCCAAAACAATTGTTCTTTTTTTAACTCTATAAAAATATAAAAAGTTTATAAGAAAATAGATGGAGTCCTTCTATTACATCTAAATTCTAAGATACTTTATCTTTTTTCTTAAAAACTTTTAATACTAATAATTAAAATTAAAAAAAAACTGGTTTGGAGAATTCATACTAGAAAATTCTTCCAATCTTTCTAATCATGAAAATTTATTGATACTTTTTCTATTTCTCTCTTTTTTTAATATTTTTATAGACAAATAATTCTCAATTATATTGTCCCTAATCACTGACTTGCTCAGTAAATTCATAGAATATTGAAAAACAAAACGGAATATTTCATTAACCAAAAGTTTGACTCTATGCCTAACACACCATTGATTGGGCACCTATAATTAAAATATTGAACACATTTTCAGAAATGTAAAATTAACACGAAATTCTTTAATGGTATAATATAAGAACACATGAGTGCGCTCTAAAAGCATTCTTTAATGAGTAGGGTTAAAATGTCTCATTGTTTTTGTGCCCCACTCATACCCCCACATTTCTTATCTTCATTTTCAAAGCACAAAAATTGAAATAAATGTTCATAATTGCAACTTTGATTGGGCAACTAAGATTTAAATAACAACTTATTACTAAATATATGAAAATATGAATGCCTTAAAATGTATCATAAATATATTTAAGTTCAGATCTCTACTCAACACTAAAACATTGTGGTTCACAGTAGAAAGGAAGTAGTCTGACCAGTGGGGCTGATACTTCCGGTACGTGAAATCCGGAGACCATCCATTGCCTTTTGAATCTCCAACTTCATCGCACTATCCACGGATCCCGATGAAAACCTCTTATGCGACTTTTGCAAATGCAGTTTCAATGAACTGGTGCTGAGTCCTACGTTTTTACTGCAAATCGGGCAAATTTTCATTTCCGGCCGCTTTTGCTGCCAGTCCATCGAGACCTTCCCGTGTACATGCTTATCTAGGTTTAGGAGAGCTTTAGCGAAACCATCGTTGGGTTGTGCCCTGCGGTGCGCCTTCTTTAGTATGGACCATGCCTTTGAAAGCGTATACCCCCTACAAATTTCGTTGAGATATTACTATAAATGATTTAGTTTTCTTTCTGAGTGAAGCTATGGTACTATGCATAGCGCAGTATGGTCCGTACTATGGATCAATATCTAAAGAAATAATAAAAAAATTTCTAAAAAAATGTAAATTTAGTTTGCTAGTACATTTTCATATGGAGATTTATCTACCAAATAAGAAGTACGTCATTTAGATGGGAAAAAAATCGAAAAAGATTCAAGCATTTCCGTTCAATGTTGGTTTCCTCCTCTGGACAGAGAAATTTTAGCTCATTTATTTAGGAGCAGAACCAGAAAATTGAGATAGGGGGAGATTAATTTTAATTTTTAGTTTTTTATAAAAAATTATATTAAAGGACAAAATTGAAAAAAAAAATTCTAATTTATAAAAGGACAAAATTGAAATAGAATTTGGTCTTACTTTCTTAAAATTAAATATGCAAGCACTACAGTGGCGCTTCGGCTTTTTCCTTCAAAACAATGCACCAGAATCTTTCCACCGGAATTTTCAACATTTTCTATGTAGTCTGCTGCCTCCTCAAATAAGCCGCTGATGTCAGCATCCTCGTCATCAATTATCTACAGAAAACCCCATAAAAAATGGAAAAAAATTCATGTATCAGAGACCATTAAAGTCAAGGAAAATATTTATACTAAGAAAAAGATGTACACTAGTCAGAGGTCTTTATACAGCACCGTATGCTTTTTAAATTCAATTTACCATGAGTTTGACCTAACTAAGTCCTTGATATACCTTTAACTGTTCAAACTTAGACACAGATGGAAACTAATCGGTTGAACATTGCAAATTAATCATGCAAAAAGAAAAAAAAAAGAAAAAATTCAAGTTCGTACTGAAAAGTTTTTGTATTGAAATAGTTCAGGGAACTGAGAATCTGATTGCCCAATCTCATTTGAACACAAGCAGAGTATATGAGTAATGCCTAAGTGTTGGAGCGTGTAAGTTGACTTGGCAGCAAGTGCACCACCGATGAACAAGTTGCTTGTAACTGGAGATGGTCGTTCTGTGCTTGCCGCTTCAGAAATCAAGGTAATTCTCTCCAAAATATGTTCAAGACGAACCTGAAAAATTGGAATAAGAAATTAAAATTATATAGTTTTTCCAAAATGTTTTTACATGGTACTATGGATCAATATTTTTTTTTAAAGTCCAAATAGTCGATCTGAACCGTTCAACATGATTTCCATGTGAAAATGTACTTGCAGACTAAATTTTATTTTTTACTATTTTTTTATATAGGTAAAAATCACTATTTTTGAAGTGTTATTCTACCTATCTAATAAAATAGAAAAAAAGTTCTAAAAAAATATAATATTTGATCTCCAAGTACATTTTCATATGGAAATCATGTTGACCGGTTCAGATCGATTGTTTGAATTTTAAAAATGAAGATTTTGATTAATAGTACGGACCAATATACGCTATGCATAGCATAGCCTCACTCATTTAACATTATGATAGAATACCTTAAGTTCATAGGCATCAACTGCAAGGTTACTGTCAAGAACATCAAAAAATCCCGTGTTGAATTTATTTTCCTCACAAAATTTGACAACTTCAGTCTTGAGACGTTCATTCCAATTTTCTATCTCTTTTGCTACCTCTGCATCATCCTATAGAAATACTCAAAAAAATTAATAAAGCCTAGCCCAGAATATCAGTTCCCATGATAAAAAAAAAAAAAAAAAATGTATACACAAACCTTTGGTGTCTTGTGAAAATCACGCAATTTCATAGTCAACCTAATACCACGAAACATCTCTTTCTCTCCACTTGCTTTCGAGAATCGACCAACTGGAGAGGATGAGTCGTGGGTCCCACGCGATCCAGAAGAAGAACTCTTGGGGGTACTTCTATTACTCTCACTATCCATTTGGGAACCTGATTCCTGCACTCCCAAATCACTCATCTCACTCTCACCTGAACTTTTACCAATTATTGATGAAAATACCCTTAGAAGCCCTTCCAGTTTCTGGTATAGTGCAAGGAGAAAAAGATGAAAACCCTCCAAATCCCTCAAAGCCGCACGGAATCCGCCTCGGAATTCGTGCACAGCCACTGCCATGTCAACATCATTACTCAATTCACCCATACCATTTTCAGGAAACCCTAACTTTCCACCTGAAATCTCGTACAAAATATTTCCCGAGAACTCTGAATTATTTAATATAAGCTCAACTACTTTTGGGTACCGCTCATAATCCTTCGCTCTCTTTCCAGCTGGTGGCCGGCGGGGGACCCCCGAGTCAATCGCCACAACAGTGAAATTACCAAAACACCCCTCTCTTTCATCTTGAATTCTATGCTGTGGTTGGTGCGAGTCAAGCCGGCCATCGGCCGAGCTAGATCGCTGCTCCTTTTGTAAAACCGAGTTGACAAAAGGTTTCTTAGGTACTTTTGGAATTCTACTGAGAGTTGGCGAGTCAGCTATCATGAGGTTATCATGGTTGCCGCGCCAACCGAGTTCATGGCAAGGAAGCCGATCTTCATTGCGTAATATGAGATCTAGCAATAGGACACGACCGAGAGATGCGGCAGTCATACCTGCGGCTTCCTGTGTATTGAATGCTTTTGATGCTTCGAGTAGAGGCGATCCATGTACATAACTGACATAGAACAAGAAATAATTAGTGATCTTATACTGTGGACATGCAAATTGGATAATATATAAGGAGAGATCTCATTGGATAATACATAAATTAAGTTAATTTTAATTTTTTTAGTGGCCATTTCAGCAATTATTACTATGGGAGAGAGAACGAGAGCCAAAAGAAACAATTAGAAAGTGATTTCTTTCAAAAAAAACTTTATAAATTAGAAGCCATGTTACCTCCCAAAAATTATAATAGGAAATTACAAAGAAATTTCGATGTAGATGCTCTTAGTACTCGATTCAAATCATGAAAAAAAAAAAAAACAAGAAGGCACCCAACATAGTATCTACAGGTGTTTCTACAAAACTGAAAATAATTCACAAAAGAGTTGAAGGGAATACTTCATGAGGAAAAGACATCTGCTAAGTTGAAGAGCTTCTAGCAAATCCGAGCATGTAATTTCACCTACTTCGTCTCCATTTGAGGCAGCTAACTCACGTGCCATCTCAGCCGCTTCTGTTATCCTTTGCCACTCAGCATTTGAATTGTGTATAACCCTAGCCTGATTACCAGTTGAGGTACACAATGTCAAATTTAAAAACAACAACAACAACAACGCCTTTAGTCCCAAACAACTGCAAATTTGAATTTTATTTCTGTGAGGCATATTGTAAACCAGCCATTACTTAAACTTATCTCGACCTTTGAACTCAAGATACCCCTACTGCCAGTATATACCAAATGGTATCATTATTTATGTTACCTTATTCAAATATAATGCAACATATTTATTTTAAGTAATAATACCTGAGGAGTGTGAACCCCAAGGTGCTTAGCAAACTCATAGCCGAGACGTTCAGATTGTGTCGCCATTCTAGAAGAAGACGAGAACTTTATCACTGCAGCTGCTTCTTTTTTTGTGGTGTCATCGTTGCTAAGAGCACCAAACAAAGCAAAAAACACAACTCCACCTGAGTTCACTGTCAACTGCATATGCAATTAGTAAAGATCAGGATATGCTGAGCTTACCTAAACAATTCTAGAGCCACTGGAAACTTCCAAACCATTATATTCTGGTACCATGTAACATGATATACTGGCAGGGACGTATCGATACAAAATTACAAATGGCCGTCAGTACAAGACAGTTATCAGTAAATCAATTTGAAGAAATTGCCCCAAGATATTAAGCTACCAATAATTAATTATTTGATTGATTAGTCACATACCTCCAAAACCTTGTTGCATTCATCATCAGATTGATCGGCACTGCTGGTGTGCTCTGAGTGGTGCAGAGACTGGAGGTGGTCCCACGAGAAGTCGCTCGAGTCAATGTCTAGCCTGGCTGCATTTCCCAACCTTTCCCATAAACTTGTCTCTTGAATCTGCTCTTCACAGACTTCTTTATCGACCACCACTGTTTTTTCTTTAACTGGAGGTATCTTCTCCGCTTCACCACTAATAGAGAAACAACAGCACATTAGCACAAATTGTACTATGCATAGCGCATATTGGTCCGTACTATGGATCAATATCTCGGTTTTCAAAGTTTAAACAATCGATCTGAACCGATCAACACGATCTACATATGAAATTGTACTGATAGATCAAATTTTACATTTTTTAGAATTTTTTGACTTTTTTTTTTAGATATGTAGAAAATCATTTGATCTAAAAATTCTAGACCATTCAAAAGTGGTGATTTTCTACCTATTAGAAAAATAGTAAAAATATTCTTAAAAATTTACAATTTCGTTGCAATTACAGTTTTCATATGGAAATCGCGTTGAAGAGTTCAGATCAACTATTTGGACTCTGAAAATAAAAATATTAATTCATTGTCTCATTTTACGAAATATAACATGCAAAGAAGTGTACTGGTATCACATACCTGGTTTCCCGGAAAAGAAAAGAGGGAGTACATCTACTAGGCATAGATTCAGTTCGTAACTGTCTCCCTGGAAAACCCGAAGGCCTAATTTTACTACTTCTTTTACGTACCAAAGTGACCCATTCCTCAAATGCATGTCCCGGGCTCAACTCTCCCAAAAGCAACGACACCACCTTCAAGCACAAAAAATAGTACCGGTATTTGTCCCTTTCAGTTAATTGTACTTATTTTTTCTAAAAATATTGTTGGTACCAGTGGATACATGCCAGTTTAAATAAAAAAACCTGTTGGTACCAGTGGATACATGCCAGTTTAAAAAAAAAAATATTGTTGGTACCAGTGGATACATGCCAGTTTCAATAAAAAATTTGTTGGTACCAGTGGATACATGCCAGTTTAAAAAAAAATATTGTTGGTACCAGTGGATACAAGCCAGTTTCAATAAAAAAATTGTTGGTACCAGTGGATACATGCCAGTTTTAAAAAAAAATTGTTGGTACCAGTGGATGCATGCCAGTTTAAATAAAAAATATTGTTGGTACCAGTGGATACATGCCAGTTTACAATGATACCAGTGTTACGCCTGAAACTTACATGAGATGAGAGCCTGAATTCTCTCTCTTCCAAAGATTCCTGGAGTGAGACCATATATAATTCCAATCAAAATTTACAAAAATTGAATTTGTCATTCAGACTTTGTTGTTACAACAGCATTAATTGTGCTTCCTGCATTTAGTATATGAACTGAAATCGGTGATTTTTATGTACCTGAGAGGGTAAAGCAGAGCTGCGAAGTGGAGAGGAGTAGGCCTTCTTGGCTTCTCCTTCTCCTTTCTCTTCCATCAGAGAAATCAAGAGAAAAACCTCGCGATATTTGAATGAAAAGGAAAGTACGAAATGTATAATTATCAACTCCGATCTAATAGAAAACTATAATCGAAAGGCGCGAGAGGGAGAGAGAGAAGCCTAGAAAAGGGAACGATGATTGATGAGGCGTCGGCTCGAAATCATATAACCTCAAGTAACTCAAACTTTGTGCTTAGATATCGACCGTCCGATTGGATCCGGGTCAAACTGGGTGCTTTACTTTTCGTGCTAAATAGATCGGGCAGTCTAGATCTAAAATTAAAATTTTAGTTACTTTAGGTTTCATTGTTGTTTCTACTTTTCCCGGGCTGCTCTATAGCGGTGGTGGGGTAAAACCTTTAAAAGAACAGTTTTCGCTTCATGCAGCGCACAAACTACAGAATGAAAATGATTGGTGCGCTGCATGAAGAGAAAAGTATTCTGTTAATATCTTTACCCGCGGTGATGGTGATCCGATTCATGTGAGATATTCTGTGGCAGACAAATAGTCAATCCGTATTGTTATGTAATGACAAGGGGCCCCATAGTCTTTATTTGTCTCATCGACGGGGAATTTATTCTGGTCAGGTAACTACCTCGAAAGAGTCATATGGGTCGTGCCACAAAACTGTGGGGAGTGGAATAGGTAGCGTGCTTTGTTCTGGCCGCACTGGCACTCCACTGTGGAAGCGGATTAATTAATTAATTCAGGTACAAAGAATTTCACATATGACCTTCAAAAATTTAAAAATGTCATCTATACATCAACAATTCAATAAGAAATTGGGGTCAAATGTGGAGATCTCACACTGTTTTAATTAAAGTGAGAGAATCAGCATCCAAGTGGGATTTTTAATTAAACGAATCAAAACTCTATATATTTAAAATTCATAAAAAGAGTTAACGTTTAAATTTTTTGAGCATGTTACATCATCTTTTCTTTCAATCATTAAAATTGTTTTCTCTCTTGAATCATTCTAATCAGATAGATTATATGTCATTATTTTTTTTTTCTCATTTGAAAAATATGTGTTTGATAGATCAAGATACAATTTAAGTCATAAAGAGAGAATGGAGTGGGTCCCATGGGCTCAAGATGGTCTGATCCGTTTTAAATTTCGTGCGTATGAAAATTGACACGGGTATGAATATTAAAGCAGATAGGACAGTAAAGCCCATCAAATCTTAAGTAGGTCTGATGCCCATCAGACCAACTCCGCAGTCTGTAAAGAAATCGAACATTTTTGTTTTATTATGCATAAATTACACTTGGCTAATTATATTGTTTATTATTATACATCGCATTTCTAATTAAGAGATTGCTCATAAGTCATAAGTCTTAATTAAGAGGTATAATAGTTTGAATTACTTGTAATTCTTTACTAATGCAATGCCTTAAAATTAACTACCATTTTAAGGCAATCAATTAGTTGACAACAGGGTTTATTCACAACAAATTTATTTTGACAATATTGACAACCGTAAAAATTAACTTATATTAAGAACCAGTATTTGATATAATGGAAAGCCAATGTCCTTCGTATGAAAGGTTGCATTTGAAATATGAATGAAAGATTTCTTTTAGATATCAAATGCATGGTTGAGTGGCTTGATCTTAAAAAAATAAAGTTTTTTTAAATCTAGTAAATAAAATAATCTACACTTTATACATTATATACATGAAAAATGATAAAATTTTATGCAAGTTCACCGTTCATTAAATTAATGACATGAAATTTGCAATATTTAACGGTATTTGATGGAGCATCAAATGATAGTTAAATCGTATCAAAATTAATACACAACTAATTATCGGTTCAAAATAGCTAGTTATAATTGCGGAATAGGTACGCTATAGCTTTTTTAGATCTTAAAAGCTATAGCGTTATCAGTCGTTTTTTTATATTATATAGTTAGCTATAGCTACGTTATAGCTTTTTTTAGTAGAGATATTCATCCGGATTTCTAACAATAGTGAAGAGACAATGATGATTTTTCAACAAATATATATATGGTAAAATGATTATATTTTTTTGTGACTGTGGAATAAAAAGAGACTATTTTTTTTTCCAAATGAGTAAATTTTCAAGGCCAAGCTAGGCATCTATAGAGTTCAAATTAGAAGTGAAATAATGAATAATTATGAAATAAAACGATAGCTTATATAATTTAACACAAAACTATGATACACCACTAAATATATAGAACACATTATCTACTTAATATCATAAAATATAAAAATTATAATTTTTATCGCTAAATATAATGTTAGAAAATTTTGTATAAATCAATTTTGCCTAAAATTATTAATTAAGGAACTATATAAAATGTTGGATTTTAATTTTTCAACAAGTTACTAAATAAAAAAATTATATAAAATGCTAAATAAATCAATAAAGAATTATACAATATTTATTAATTAATAAAGTCATGTATAATTTTATATTTATTAATTATCTTATAAGATAACGAGTACGAAATAGCTCCCTCCACAATAGAGTGACAATAGACAGTATTAATGTATTATTCATAAATTAATTACAAGGAAATGGTGAAAGTACTAATTCAAGCATAAGCACATCACATTGAAAGAAAAAAAAATGAAAAGGAAAAAAAAATTAAAGATTCTACATTAATTATATATGTACATAGAAAAAGTGCTTTACAAATTAAATTTCTACTCTTTATGTAAACCCCTTACTCTTCAATTCTTATCCAGCTGTAAAACATTAATTAGCAATAATAATGTAGCAAATATGTGCCGCTACTATTAGTTGGTCACTCAGTGACTCAGCAAATCTATCTTTTTCATGATAACATCTTTTTCTGATACTTAGCACATATTATCAGCAAAACCAATTAAATGATGACAAGCATGTCTCAACCAAAATTAAGATCCCAAATTCATCACCAAACTCAACAAAATCAATCTCTAATTTTTCTCGCTCTAAGTATACCTATTGATGTATGAACAATTAATCAATATCATACCATGGACTCCGACTCGACACCGGCCTTTTCTTCGATCGGAGTACGGCACAACGGGCAATTCGCATGAGATTGGAACCATGTGTCAACGCACTCAACATGGAACCGGTGATTGCATCGCGGTAAAACCCTCAACTTATCTCCATCCTTGAACTCGTTGAGACAAACCGCACACTCAGCCTTGTCTACACCGGTAATCTTGAACTCAATAATAGGTATAGAATTGATGATATTCAAATTGATAGCACGGGTGTTACGGGGCGAAGAAGGAGGTGTTGAATCGGGTGTATCGGTGGTAACGGTAGATGAAGGTTGTTTACGGACGAAGTATTTGTAGAAGCACAAGTAGAGGAGGAGGATGAGAAGGATGTTGAGTGCGATGAGGAGGCCGGTGAGAAACCGGTTGTGCGAATGTGGTGCCGTGCTATATTGGTTGTTTTCTATAGGTGTATTGGTGTTGTTTTGCATCTTGTTATCAAAATGTGAATCAATGGAGGTTTTGACTTTTGAGGAAGGAGAATTGGAGACAAGTTTTGGTGATTTTTTAAGTAGATAGGGAGATAAAGAGGTGTGAGAGAGACCAACAAAGGGTCAAACAAATAATTTCTTAACAAAGGAAATTTAATTAATCACAAGAGGTTAAACAAATATATTGGGTACTTGAGAATTGAGATGAGAGAGAGAGAGAGAGAGAGGAAGAAGAAGACTTTTGGGGTAATAGAAATGACGAGTGGGTTTATTTTTGTTGTGAACTTGGCCAAGTGGCTTTGCTTGCAATTTTGTGAAGCTATTTTTTAACGGGTGGGGTTTTTGTTCAAAGGGTTTTGGATAGAAATTTATTTAAAGTCGGATCTAATTTATCTTATTCATGTGTAAATTTATATTGACCGTTTAGATTTATTGGGTCGTTTAAAATTATTAAGTTATAAATTTGTTTACGAAGAGGGTTCAAGGGCCTCATGTTTTTAATGTCTTATCATGTCTCATATTAATTATATCATACATCTATACATTTTGGTTTTCAAAATTTAAAATGTCGATACGAACCGTGCAACATGATATCATATACAAATATGCTTAGAACTCAAATTTTATATTTGTAGAAATTTTTTAATATTTTTTTAAATAGGTACAAATTTATTGTTTTTGGATTGTCCAGAAATATCGATTTTGTACCTAACTTAAAAAAATAGAAAAAAAGTTCCAAAAAATATAAAATTTGATATCCAAACATAGTTTAATATGGAGATTATGTTGAGTGGTTCAGATTGACAGTTTAGAAACATAGATATAGAATGTAAAGTACAATAAGTTACGAAAAACATATATCAAATGATTGGCTTTAGACAAAACCAATTTTTTTTTAACATGCCAATTCTCAATGAGATTATTATGCATTTTCATTTCTATTTTTGATAGGATGCTTCTTTTAACACTTCTCAATACAATTTATTGTGGGTACGTAATAAATATTAGAGAAAATTGTTAGTATACCCCTTGAAACATTATCAATTACTTACTTTTTATCAAAATACTCAAATTCTTTATATCTTCATTTTAAAGTAAAATATTTTTTATTTGCTCATTAAAATACTTAAAAGATAAATTTCCTTATTTTAAATTAAAATAAGAGATTTCTGTCTTGACGGAAAAATAAAAAGTATTTTAATTTAAAATGAGAAAATTAAAAATTTGAGTATTTTGATGAGATTAATTAATTTATAATATTTCAACTTATATACCAACAATTCTATCTAAATATTTTGCTTTGGAACAACAAATAATGGTTTTATTTTCCTTACCACAAAACTTCAACAATTTATTTGTACAAGTTGTTTCCTATATACTTTTGGAAGTTCAAACAACTTATTGGTCTCTTTTGCAAATTATTTGAGTTTTAAAATATAAAAAACCATATATTCTGGTATGGATAATGATGGATTCATTCTTTGTGAAAACATGCAGTCCTTGATTTATTTTTTTATTTCAAAAAGCAAGTTCTCTTTTGCAAAAGTATGTACCACCATTAAATTTTATAATTGAATTGGTTACAAGTGGATTAGGACAATGATCTCATTCAATGTAAGAGAGAAGCACGTTTTTAAAGCAATAATATATAAAGGTTAACATTGTCTACTAATTATAAACTTTTCATAAAGTTTGTTAATATAAAAACAATATTATTTTAATATCAGTCCCAAGGTCATGACTGGAAATTTGTAAATTCCAATGATATGTGTAGCTTTTTGTAGTGGAAATCAGGTCAAAGATATTCCTTTCCAGCACTTTAAAAAAATATATATATATTTTGTTCAGTGCTTTTTGTATAGGCATTGACCCAAATTTTAAAGCGGAGGATCGAATCAACAAATATTTGAATAAAATGAAGAGGGTTCAAATATTTTATGCTCTTTATATTTTATTATTTCTCATGTTTTATATTTTTGTTGTTAAAGTTTAAATTATTGATCCTAACCGCTTAACATAATATCCATAGTGATAAAATTGCTGATTTTTAATGGTCTAAAATCAGTGATTTTGTATCTATCTTAAAAAAGAGGAGGGTTCAAATGCCTCCATTTTTCATGCCTCCAGCATGCCTCCATTTTTAAAAACTTTAATTACTCAAAATTTAAAACTTAAAAATCAAAATAAAACCGTTGGATATGATCTACATCATTTTATCTATGCACGTGTAAAAAATTATGACATTTCAATTTTGTTTTGGTTGTCATCAAGAGCTTGTAAAAAACGTACTAATGTGGATAATTTCTAGACGTTGATTTTTTAACTTATTGATTCACATAAAAAAAATCAAAATGTGATAATGTTTTATAAGCACATAGATAAAATGATGTAGATCATATCCAACGGTTTTATTTTGACTTTTAAGTTTTAAATTTTGAGTTATTAAAGTTTTAAAAATGGAGGCATGGTGGAGGCATGAAAAATGGAGGCATTTGAACCCTCCTTCTTAAAAAATAGTAAAAAAATTTCAAAAATTATAAAGTTTCATTTCAAACAAATTTAGTACGGATATCATGTTGAGCGGTTCGGATCAACAGTTTGGACTTGTGTGTGTATACTAATTGGTTAAACATATATATACACATTATTAAGGTACAAATGTTTGTTCCTAGCCTCCGGAACAAACGGTTCGGTTCTCCGATTTTCAAAGTCCAAACAGTCGATCCAAACCGTTAGATATTCAATCTATATTAAAAATGTGTCTGGATACCAAATTCTACATTTTTTGGAATTTTTTTATTATTTATTAAGCTAGTTTGAAAATCGTTGTTTTTCATTGGTGCCGAAGTTTAAATGTTTTAATTTGTTTAAACATATTTATTAATTTGGTTAAACATATATCTACACATGATTAATTTGTTTCAAACCAGCTTAATAAGTAGTAAAAAAATTCCAAAAAATGTAAAATTTGGTCTCCAAGCACATTTTAATATAGATTGAATATCTAACGGTTTGAATCGACTGTTTGGACTTTGAAAATCGGAGAACCGAACCGTTTGTTCCGGAGGTTAGGAACAATTTTGAGTCACAACAAAGTTACCACAACCATTTTTTACATTTTCAAATTCCAAATGGTCGATCCAAACCATTAAACATAATCTCCACAATAACATGTGCTTCGAGATCAAATTTTACATTTTTTTGAATTTATTTACTATTTATTAAGTATTTTACAAAACTAGTCAAATTCAGACTATTGAATTTTGTACCTATCTTAATAAATAGTAAAACAATTCAAAAAAATGTAAAATTTGATCTGGAAGCACATTTTATTGTGGAGATCATGTTGAACGGTTTGGATCGACGATTTGGAATTTGAAAATGTAAAAAATAGTTGTGGTAACTTTATTGTAACTCAAAATTGTGGTAACTAGATCCCTCATATATATATATATATAGAGTGAGGCTACTGTACTATGCATAGCACGGATTGGTCCGTGCTACGGCTCAATATTTGAGTTTTCAAAATTCTAACGGTCGATCCAAACCGTTCAACATGATTATAAAATAAATATGTACATCGAACCAAATTTTACATTTTTTTGATTTTTTTTACTATTTTTTTAGATAGGTAGAAAATCACTGTTTTTGGATGGTCCAAAATTTTCAGATCAAGTGATTTTCTACCTATCTAAAAAAATAGTAAAAAAATTCGAAAAAATGTAAAATTTGGTTTGCAAGTACATATTCATTTTATAATCATGTTGAACGGTTCGGATCGACCGTTACGATTTTGAAAACTCAAATATTGAACCGTAGCACCGACCAAACCGTGCTATGCATAGTACCGTAGCCTCACTCATATATATATATATATATATATTTAATTATATTCATTGTCAAGGTACAGCTTTTTGGTGACTGTTTTACCGGATTGAAAGAAACAATTTGATTAATAAAATTAAACTATAGAGACACAATTTTCATTGACAGAAGTCAAATATTTTGCAATATTATAAATATAATAACATTTTTTTTCTATTAAAGAGCCAATAGAAATATGCACCTTGGCATATGGACAAACAATTGTACAAATATGTGCCTGGAGTTGACCTCAAATTATTTATTTTATATATTAAAAACTTCTTGAAGACTGAGAAAATGGAAATTATTTAATTTATACCTCAAAATTAGCCCATCTGGGAAACAAACTCTGTTTCCTTAAATGTTTTATCATCGGTACACTCATTATTTGTACATAAATACATATAAATATGCATATTACATAATATTACATAGCTGTATTATATATTCGTATATCTATTTTAAAAGTCTAAATAGTCGACCTGAAAATAGTGAAATATGATCTTCATATGAATATATATTTGAGACAATTTTACTTTATTTAATAAAGTTTTTTATTATTTTTTGAGATAGAAAATGATTTGATTTATAGATATCCGATCGTCTGAAAGTAGCGATTTTCTACCTAGTTAAAGAAAAAGTAAAAGAATTCTAAAAAATATAAAATTTGGTTTCTTGATACATTTTCATATAAAGATCATGGTGAGTCATTGAGATTGATAATTTAAATTTAAAAAATGTAGTATGTATATCACCATAGCCTCACTCCATACACACACATGTTTATTTACATCCACTTTTCACTTTGTTTAGGAATGTATAATTTTGCTATTTTTAAAAAATAAAAATCTCATTACTGCTTTTAATGAGATATTTTTACAAAATAGTATGAACTTAACTGTACTTTTTGTTATAAATTTAATATCCAATTTTTGTTTAATAAGTTTTCAGTCATACCATACCAGAACATTCTCTTATCTTTTCATTCATTTGCTGTTATAGGTACTTTTGACTATTGATCATACAATTTCTCTTTTGAATTGCTTCTATCAGTATCCTGGGGCCCATGAAAGTATCTTCATTTGCATTACAAGTAATTTGACTATTAATTATACAATTTCTATTTTACTATTTTCAATTACTTCTGTCAGTATCCCTGGGCCCATTAAAGCATGGGAAACAGCTTACAATAATTTTACAGTAATACATTATTTTATCACATGGCAAATATATACTCTTTGTTGTATTAATAATTCAATTTTAAATTTTGAAATGATAGAAGTGAATCATTGATTTTGTTTAATTTCACAACTCCCAATCAATGTATATTTATACAAATTATAACATTTTGAATTTGTTTAGTACAAATTAACACATCTTTGTATGGATTATAACTATGACACCATATATATATATATTCTCCATATCTAATTTAAGATTAAATAGTCCAAATCACATGTGATCTTTGTATGCATGTCTCTTGGATATTTTTTTAACCCAACAAATAATTAGGCCCAATATAATACCAAAAGCCCAATATTTTATCTGATGGCATGGATCATAGGAGGAATCTATCAAACTTATATAAGATCATAGGAGGAATCTATCCAATTAAACTTATATAAGATCATAGGAGGAACACATTATTTATCTAATTAATTTTTTCTATGTGAAGCATTAACCACATATAAATGTGTTCATTCAAATATAAATTAATTACAACCGTCAAACGTGAACCCTATGTAAATTTATTTTGTCAAGTTTCAATGTAATTTTATTCAAAATGGACACTTATGGCAAACTTCAATTGTTTCGTACTAATGACTATAAATATACAATAATTGTGGAATTTTCCTTGTTGACAAGAAAATATGAAGGGCAATTTGTAAACACCATGAATTTTATAGTCATGATATCACATTCTTTCCATTTTTTAAGTTGACCAAAGTCCTTATTGCATATAATAGCTCAAAATAATCAATAACAAAGATCCCTATAATATAAATATATATGCCAGATATTAATTACAGCAAAAACTGCAAACACGCTGCACAATTTCTTATTCTTGGTCTCCCCCAATTGCACCTGTTGATCTAAATTATTGGGAGATGAAGAATTGACATCCGAACGACACAAAGGACAAGTAGAATGAAAGGCGAACCACATGTCGATGCATTCCAAATGAAACCTATGACCGCATTGCGGCAAAGCTCTCAATTTTTCTCTCTGTAAACTCGCTGATACACACTGCGCATGACTCTGAAACCTTGTCATCTCTGTGAAAAGAGAGTCCGATTATCGGAATCGAGTTAATAATGTTTTGGTTGAGGCGGCATGGGCTAGGTTTGGCACGATTGGAGAAATAAAATTGAGGTTGCCGCCAGTGATCCAGTAGTCTTCTGTGACAATGATGCAAACAACTATATATAATGAAAACGATAAAGAATATGACAGAACATATAAAGTGGCCGATAAGTACCAATTCATCTAGATTGGCCATTATGGATTTGTTTATGAAAGATCGTGTTGGCTTTTGTTCGTCCTTCCGACTAAAAAAAGTTTACTTATTTGTACATGTTGTATGGATTTTTGTATTGAATTGGTGTGTTTGAGGTACAAAGATGGATGGATGGAAGTGTTGGTGATATGTTTATAGGAGAGGAGTAAGTAAAGAAATGCATATAGGGTACATTGAGGAGAGGTTGAGGGGTATTTGCATTGCATTAGTGGAAGACTTCAAAATAGAAAAGTAGGAACTAGTCTCAGGAATCCATATCCTCTCAGGTAAAAACATAATTGAGTTTGAATTCGGACCGTCCGATCAGAATCCAGTCCAAGATGAAAAGCACGGAATTATTTAATATTCAAATTTTGGGGAAGACTCTTGCATGACTCTTCACAGGAAGATGAGTTGTAATTTAGCCCTTTTAGTCCTACAGGAAGTTACATTATAATTTAATGCTTGACAAATACTCGCCAATTACGGTGGAGAAATTGTAACGAATTTACATGCTGAAGGAACGTAGTTCATAATAATAATGATAATAAATATAAGGGGAAATTGTTGGTATATATACCCATTGAAAATTAAACCCTGATTAATATAAGTTAGTGAGTGCCATGACTCATGTTAATTAAAACTTAATCACATGTCATCTTAGCATGCATGTCTCTTGGTTATTAATACAACAAATAATTACGCCAATTATTATAATACCAAATGCCCAATATTCTATCAGATGGCAAGGATCATAGGAGGAATCTATCCTGTTAAATGTAAAAATAAACTAGTAGAACAACACCACAAGGGCATTATTTATCTCTCTAAAACAGAGCATTATTTCTGGTGTAAAATTAAGTGTAAAAGATTGTACAAGGTCCCTGATCAGCAGGGTGAGGCGAGGTAGGCCGGATGCTCTGTTCTCCAAGTGTTATGTGGGGGTTCTAGTTGGAATACTTGAAATAGCTATTAGCATAATTATTACTTCTCTTGGTTTTATCTTTTGAAAGGAATGAAGCTATGTTTGAGGTGTTCGGATTAATTTCTATCCCTAACATACGAATTTTTGTGCACATAGAGGAACTAGAAACATGATGTATTAATACATACAGTATAAATATATTTTATAAGAAGGATTGAAAAGTATTAATACATACAAAAATTATAAAAATCTAATGGACAAAATTACAAACTTCCAAACATAAGGAGCATAGCCCCCTTTCGGCCTTTATTCATCACTATTTTGATTTTAAATTAAATTAAAAAAAAAGTAAAATAAAATCGTAATACATGATGTATATCACAATTGACTGTCCAGAAAATTAAAAAACCACTAATTTTGAAAACAATGAAAACTATATTTTTCTAAAAGTTATCCACACGTCTAGAGGGCTAACACCTATGAAAAAATCCCTCTACACGTCTAGAGGGCTAACACCTATAAAATTATGATTGCTGATCATATGAGGATAATAGGTATTTAACACTAATACCACCTGCTCCCAGAAAAAAATAAAGGTACATAAATTGAAAGTGAGATTTGATACTACATTTTCAAGTCACAGTTTTTAGTAACAAAATTGACACTTATTTTCTCTGTTAACAATTGTTTCAGCATCAGCTGTTTGATATATTGACGTACTCTGTCAAAATTCCATGCCTGCTTGGGTTGTTGAGATTTGAAATATTGAAAAAAGGAATATGGCAACTGAGAAAAACACAATTCTTCAAATTAAACAGGGAATATTTTCACCAATTATTGAATTACAGTTGTACCTTACTCATCAATGGCCGATTATGTGGTGATAGTCGTACACAAGCAGCTGCGCAAGCTATCATTCGCTTCACCTCATCATAGTTATATATATTACATAACCGTGAATCTACCAGAGAATCAAAATTACCATTTTGTAATGCTTCTGTAAGCAACGGCCTCGCCTGAAAAACGATCAATGTATACATGTTTTGTTACTCCAGTTAATTAAATAACTTCATAAAGCTTTCGATGAATAGGAAAAAAAAGCCTACCCAATTTGCTAGGGTTTCATGTGGATTCGAATCTTCTGAGAAAACGGAACGAATTATTATCGGCTTTTTTCCAGTAATCAGCTCAAGAAGCACAACCCCAAATGAAAAGGTATCAGACTTTTCTCTTATCTCTCCCATAGAAAACTCTGGTGCCAAATACCTATTATCCTCATATGATCAGCAATCATAATTTTAGGATAAGAAAACTCTCACTAGTCTCTGGTGGAACCAAAAGGTTGTTATTACTCAATAAAATGACAAGTCTAACTAAACTGTTTTTGCTCAGAAATTTGCTGGTAAATGAACAATAAAGCTGATAATTTAATAATATTGTCTACATGGTAAATTGCAAAAAAAAAAAAAAAAAAAATTATAGTAAAACTTCACATCTTACCCACGGGTACCTATGAGGTTGGTTGCAACAATCAGAGAAATGCCATCAGGGAACATTTTGGCCATACCAAAATCTG
The DNA here is from genome assembly GCA_028015225.1 of Carex myosuroides. Lineage (NCBI taxonomy): Eukaryota > Viridiplantae > Streptophyta > Magnoliopsida > Poales > Cyperaceae > Carex > Carex myosuroides. The sequence continues at coordinate 3,187,610 of CM051465.1, forward strand.
CTACCTACATACAAAGGAGCTGAATTGTTATAATTACATACAAAACAAGGATTATAGCTACAAATAAGGATTGGTTGGTTAAGCATCAAACTAAGTACCTTTGCTTCAAATGAAGGATCTAGAAGAATATTAGCTGCCTTAATATCTCGATGAATAATCCTAGGTTGGCTTGGCACAGAAGTAAATTAAGGCAATTGGAATGATGATATTTTAAACAAATAAAAAAAATCACCATGTTCATGCAACTGTAGTAATATTGTGAAGTTGTAATAAGAAATTAATAGGAATAAAAATCACATTCTTCATGCAGATATGCTAGTCCTTTTGCTGCTCCAATTGAAATCTTCAGCCTAGTATGCCAACCTATGGTGCCTTCATGGTTACCTGATGATATATACACACACACACACACACACACACACAAATGTTAATAAGCATATAACATGGATTAAACACATTTACATACTACATTAGAAGAAAAAAATGTTTCATTTACCGTGCAAATGATAATCCACAGTTTTATTTGGCATGTATTCACAGACAATCACCCTTTTATCTTGTGTCATGCAACATCCAAAATATTGCACAAGGTGCCGGTGATGAACACGACTCAATACATCTACCTCTGCTTTGAACTCACGCTGGCCCCACGTGTTGTAAGACTTTAGCTGCTTGATCGCAACGTCCCTTCCATCAGACAAGATACCTCTGTGCACACAACCGAACCCTCCTTCCCCAAGAAAATTCTGAGCAGAGAACCCATTTGATGCTTTTACCAACTCCTCATATGTGAACCCACCCTTGGCGAAGTCGATGGTAATGTTGACAGGTGACAGTGAATCTACTGGCTGTTGAAAAGGCATTCGGTGATTTTCCGTGTTGCCGTGCCGACTGATTGGCATTTGTGCAGAGGGCACCTCCACCTCCACCTGCATTGGTAATTGATTTTGCGAGTCGGTGCTCTTTGATGGGTGCGAAAGGGACTGATCTGCATTACAATTTACAAGATATAAAACCCCTCTATGTTCTATACAATTTTCTTGAAATATAAACAAAAAAAAATTCAAAGCGACAAACTTAAATAGGGAGAAAAATGCTAAAATAAAATCTATAGAGAGGAAAACATGTGGTTTTACCAATTATATTTAAACACATCAAGCATCCAAACACTCTGATACAGGCCCCGACAAGCCAATCGGCAACACACAATAGTCCATTCATGAAACACTTGCCGCCGCAGCAGAAAAAGATAACTCTCCTGAAATCATTTAATACTCATCTCAGTCTAAACTCTCCCCAAAAAAAGGGTATAAGAAATTATCAAATTACACATATATGCACTGGTCCTTTAATTTATTACCCTGCAAATGCTGCAACGCCAATGAAAAGGGCGAGAGCATAAAGAATAAACAGGATTGGAAGGATTAATAAGAACATCACTGGGTGCGTTACACAACGGTGTTGGGAATAAATTGAGATAACAGAAAAAATAACTCAGAAATAATTTCTTATTACTCAACTTAGACAACTCTAAACGCTGTTACATATGCAGTATATAAAGGACAGTACATAAGCTGCTATAATCAGCCCACTAACCCTATTACAGGAACTCAACTAAACCCACTAACTAAAGCTGCCATATTTAGCCCATGACAGCTATAACCTACCTATTACATGACAGCTATAACTGTCCCTGCACACGCCTAAAAACAGAAACTAAACTGCTAAAAATAGCTTCTGGTAAACTGCTGAAAATAACTTCTGCACATCCCTGCGTGCTTACAAACGGTTACACGCGCGGGCCGCATGATCCTATCTGCTGACTTGGATTATTTTCAACACTCCCCCTTAATCCAATGTCAGGCAGATTCTTCATGTCTCGACACCGGTTGATCTTCTCTTCCTTCTTGTCAGATAAGACTTCTTGTGATTCAGACGACTCAACCTGCTTTGCGGTAGCCTTTCTCTTATTTGACTTGATTGGGTCAGCTATTGGAAGAGGTTGTACTGCATCTCCACTTTGTGCTCCACTGCCAAATTCCTCTGGAAATTCAGCCTTGTGAACTTGCTTTTGCTTGACTGCATCGTCAGACTCTTGAGCTTGCTTGACTACTTTGTCAGAATCTTGAGGTTTCTCGTCAAAAACAGTTTGTTCAGAAACTTTGTTTTTCTCAGGTGCATTCTTGGCTGATGCTTCAACACCACTTTGTTCCATGACATCTTCTTTGACAAATGCTTCCCAATTCTTCAGAACCCTAGATTTTGCATCGAGGTCTGCTTCCATTTCCTTCAGTTTGTGTGTTCTTTTCTCCAAGTCCAATTCTCTGTGACTGAGATTTTCTTCTCTTCTAACAAATGCTCTTTCTTGAGACACAACCCTCGACTCCAGATCCTTCACTTTCTCACATAAAGCTTGTAATCTGTTGTGTATCCCTGGAGGTAAAACAGAATCAGTATAGCTGTCTGGTACAGCCATACGGGTCGGATCTGAATCCATGCGGGCCGTATCAGGGTCTGCATCTTCTGTGTCAGCTACTGGTATGTTGTTTTCTGCCATATACCAGCTCCAACTCGCCATTTCAGTTGATCTTCCTTCAACTGTCTGATTCTTCAAGTCTGATTCTTCACTGGTTTTGGCCATGAACAATCGTGCTTGGTTGCTCTCTTCTTCAACGAAACTGGCCTGTTCTTCATCTCTTTTCTTCTCGTAGCAATCGGCCTGCACATGACCGAGCTTGTGGCAGTAATGACACTCCACGCCTTCTTCTCTCTTCTTCTTGAAACAGTCAGCCTTCACATGGCCGAATCTGTGACAGTAATAGCATTCTACATCTCTCTTTGGTTGATTAGAATGCGGTTGATTGTAACTTGGCTTGCCTCTGCCTTTGCCGCTACCTTGGCCTTGCTGTTGGCTTCTTGAAGAATCGCCCTTGGCATAAAACGCCTTGGTGTCATCTCTTTCTTCTGATCTGTTGAGCCGAGTTTCATGGACCTGCAATGATCCCATCAGCTCATCAAGCGTGTAGGTGGACATGTCTTTGGATTCTTCAATCGCTGCCACGACATGGTCGAATTTGGTTGTTAGGCTGCGCAACACCTTCATCACAACTGTGTTCTCTGACAGATTTTCTCCACAGCTTCGGATTTGGTTGACTATTGATGTAACTCGTGTAAGAAACACTTGGACAGACTCGCCTTGGTTCATGAACAGTGTTTCGAACTCTCGTCTCAAGCCCTGCAACTTGATAGCCACCACCTTTGAACTTCCCTGAAATGCGGTTTTCAAAGTCGTCCAGGCCTCATTTGCTGTTTCTGCTGCTGCAATCTTTGCAAACACCGATTCGTGTACGGCTTGCTGAATGAAGAAGAGCGCCTTTGCATCTCGCCTGGCTGTGTCGATTGGTGCCAAATCAGGAGTCGGAATTTCCTTGTCTGCTAGCTCCCACAAGCCATGAGATTTCAGCATAGTTCGCATCTTAATGCTCCAAAACTCATAGTTGTCACCCTTGAACATCGGTATTGTTGGATTGGACATGCTAACTGTCGTATGGTTGCTTGCTTCTGCCATGGTCGGATCTGCCTTGATCTCTCACCTTAGGCTCTGCCTTCAATTTCTTGCCCACCGAACCTTCGGCTCTGATCTGCCTTGATCTTTCACCTTGGTCGGATCTCTCACCTTAGGCTGGATCTCTCACCTTCGGCTCTGATACCAATTTGTTGGGAATAAATTGAGATAACAGAAAAAATAACTCAGAAATAATTTCTTATTACTCAACTTAGACAACTCTAAACGCTGTTACATATGCAGTATATAAAGGACAGTACATAAGCTGCTATAATCAGCCCACTAACCCTATTACAGGAACTCAACTAAACCCACTAACTAAAGCTGCCATATTTAGCCCATGACAGCTATAACCTACCTATTACATGACAGCTATAACTGTCCCTGCACACGCCTAAAAACAGAAACTAAACTGCTAAAAATAGCTTCTGGTAAACTGCTGAAAATAACTTCTGCACATCCCTGCGTGCTTACAAACGGTTACACGCGCGGGCCGCATGATCCTATCTGCTGACTTGGATTATTTTCAACAAACGGTACTTATTCAGAGGCATTTCAATTTTGTGCTATGCTATTATGCTTCCTTCCCTGAGAAGAAGCGCTCAAGTAAGAAGATATTTCAATAGAGGAATATAAACCATATATACAAGATTGCCAATTTTCTTTCCTCACTTGGATTTTTAACCCGGTCAAGCGTGTTCTGGATTTGTGTGGTGTATATATACGGATTTATAATAAAGTCTTAATCTATAATATACGGGTCTCTTTAAAATTCAAACTAAAAACAAACAATGAATTCGGTAAATTAACCCGGAGGCAATATTAATTCGGTAAGCTGCTTCCAAGCAGCAACCTCTGGTACTGGTAGACTGGTACACGTACAAATCAGTGACTTCGACTTTGACTTCCCAACCGGAACGCTACTGATTTCTAGTCTTTGTTTTTTTTTTCTTCTTTCTTTTTTGTCGCATGGTGTGCATGTGGTCCGAATCTGATTGAGGGAAGATATGGACGGAGGCAATGAATATGAATTCTCCACATTTAATTTCTCTCATAATGGGCTTTGGGCCTTTTCAGGCCAATAACTTGCGATTATTTGGTTCATTAGCGGAATAACATTTTTCTATTTTTAGACCAAAACTGTTCCATTAGCAACTAGTGGTCTCAACTTGCAGTATGATATCCACATCCACAGATTGCATTCTTCTCCTATCCATTCCATTAGAATTTGAGCTGGCAACACTTTATCATGGAACACCTTCTCATTCCTTTGCTTCAAATTAAAGAAACCACATATATGGTCGAACAAAACCAAGTTTCCCATGCGCTCTGTCTATGCACACCTACCGCCTTGGCCACTGCCAATTTTTTTCCGTGAAGACACCTAGGCTGTGCTTCAGAGAGGGGGAGAACCCTCTTCATTAAAGGAAAGGAACAAAGGGGAACTCCACGTGTATCCGGGCTGTCCACACCATTCATCTGCTCTAGAAGAAGGTAATCAGAGAGGGAAAGGAATGCACTATACAAACTTTTCAAATTCGTATACCTCGCAAATCGGAATGTAGGTTTAACTATAGCGAGAGGAACCGCGCGCTGCCTCCTTCCTTTCTCTTCCTTCCCGTTCCTCTCCGCCGTGTGGGTATTATGGAGCACAACACTAATTCCAAACTGATAGCGCATATGCTCATTCGAAAAGCAAATGGCAAGCAGTTTCACACCCACTCGAAGAACACATGACACAATATAGTTCACATTGAATACCCCTCTTTCCTAGTTGATCATGCGTTAGAATTCATTGCTTCAAAGCAAAATAAACAAAAATTTACAATTTTATTTTCTATTTTCCTAAATTTTATTATATGTTAATTATTTGACTTTAGATTATTAAATTAATCTGAAAATTTATAATAATTATTAATTTAAAAAAAATAATATTAATAATAAGTCTTTTAAAATGGAAAATATAGTTTTTCGTTAATAACTTCTCAAATTTAAGATTTCTCACAATTATTTTCACAGTTCAACCAAACAGTCACTTTAATACATTAGCATAAGCATTATAGTGTATACTCATGAGTATAGGTTCCTACCGATTATAATTTGTGAAAGTTTGTACCTGGAAAATCTCATCTTGCATAATTTTATGACAACTAAACAAGTCCTTCAATAGAACATAATACTGCACCTCAGTACAAACCTTAAACTAGACAAACTATGTACCTAAATCGGAAAGTACCATAATCTAATAGCAACAAATAATGAATTAATAGTCACAAATTATGTTGGAATACTTATGCATAGTTCTTTCATCGGGGTCACTAAAATATTACATAACATATATTATGTATTACAAAGAGTGAGGAATGGTGATATGGATATATATTACTTATCGAGATCCATATTATGGACACATGCTTATATTTTCAAGTTCAAGCAGTCGATTCAAACGATTCAATATGATCTTTAGATAAAAATGTACTTGGAGATCAAAATTTATATTTTTTTTGAAGAGTGAGGCTACGATGCTATGCATAGCACCAATTGGGTCCGTACTACGGCTCAAAATTTGACTTTTCAAAATTCTAACGGTCGATCCGAACTGTTCAATATGATTATAAAATGAATATGTACTTGCCAACCAAATTTTACATTTTTTCAAATTTTTTTTACTATTTTTTCGAAAATCACTTGATCTGAACATTATGGACCATCCAAAAACAGCCTATCTCAAAAAATAGTAAAAAATTTCGAAAAAATGTAAAATTTGGTTTGCAAGTACATATTCATTTTATAATCATGTTGAACGTTCGGATCGACCGTTAGAATTTTGAAAAGTCAAATTTTGAGCTGTAGCACGGACCCAATTCGTGCTATGCATACCGTAGCCTCACTCTTTTTTGAATCTCTTTGCTATTTTTGTAGATAAGTCGAATATCACTGTGCATGACTTGGAATATCTAGATCATGTGAAACAGTATAAGATATCAACCAACTTCATTTGCCGATCTCATGACAAAGACCGGATTTCAGCACCCCTCTTCTCAAGTGGCATGCGAGCAATCAGGAGAGTAATTCAAATTTGGATAACGTGGCTAAATAATTATTTTTTCTGTGGCATACGGGCAACCAGCGCACACTACTACAAAAACATTAACCATACATAATATATCATATACGAAAGCGACAAAATTTCAAATAGACAGTCTGTAAATAAAGGAGGAGCCCGCACGAAAATAAGCTCAACCATACATACACTCATTTAAAACTCAACCGTGTACGCAAGATCCCAACATTCATACGTCGTTTCCTGTTTAGAAAACCGCGTGTACGGTTGTACTCCTTCATACGCTGTTTTTTCTACAAAAAAACATTTATATTTTTGCTCAGTTTCCAAACACTGTTTTGTAGTAGAAGACATGCAATTCATTCGCACCTCTCAATTAACTCGTTAAAAATTGTTTTCTTGAAGAGATCAGCCCTCAACCATTATTTCATACCTCTTCATTTATTTAAGTCCAATCCCCTCCACTTGTATCCTCATTTTCTCGTCATTACTATTTTCTTTCCTCATCTTTCATTTCCCCTTGTGTGCAACCTTGATTTTCTGTCAAGATTTAATACAATGGCACCAAGAATTATAAGGAGCTAAATCTCCCTAGGGATGGTATTATTTTGAGTTTACAAGGACGAGATCATTTCTTGTTTTTTTTTTAAATATTGGTTGGGAGTCAAGTTCCAACACATTTAAACCCTTATGTATTAATATAGAGGATTTTCTCACTTTGTGCCTTTGTCACTAGACCAAAGGCAAGTTCTTATCATTTCTTATTTATATAGATTTACTATTGCTGGTATGATATAATAGTAGACTGTACCACATTTCAATACCGCACGATTCTATACAATTTACACTTCTGGACATGCTTACCAGTTTCTAAATTTGTTTGAGCAAAATAGGAGTTTGCTGAGCAGCAAACTTTAGGTGAATATAATGCTTATTCAGTGTTACTTTTATTTTCTGATCCGCTACTATATATGTCAGCCAACATCTACAGTATTGTGCGATGGAAACAGAATTTTTCTGTAGATCTTTGTCAATTTCAACTTCAACTGAACTTGATGCATGGGCTGGAGAATAAATCTACATTTTTTCAATTTCCAATTTCAATCGATGGATTTAAATAAATAACATTAGATCTCATCTTACACAGGGACCCACTCCAAACAAATTTGAACCCTAAACCCTAAACCCTACAGTCAACACTTATCTAAAGGTTCATGCATTAAGCTTTTGACAGATAAAAAAGCCGACATTTCTATCCAACGTTAATTACAAATTAATAAATATACCTTGAAATTCTGGGTATTTCGAAAAATGTCTAAATCGGCTAGATTCTGGCCGTTTTCCTCTTCCCCTAGAAACCGGCCAGAATCTGGCCAGTTTCCTTTTTTTTTTGTTTTTTTCCCGTTTACATCCTATAAATTTGAGTCTTTCCTTCCTTACAACATATCTCTTCTTCTGTCTAATTAGACGTTTTAGGTAAGATTTTTATTTTATTTTTTTATTATATTTTTTTATTTTTTAGAATAATTAATTTAATTATTAAAAAATTTAATTCCTTTAAAAATAATTAATGTACACTCATTTAATTTTTTTAGGGTTTAGTGGACTGACCATTACATGTATACAGACATTTAAGTTTTTAGGGTTTCGTAACATTCAATTGTTTACTATTTTCTAAAATAAATATGTATACATACATGTAAATTAGTAACCTGATAATTGTTTATCATTTTCTAAAATTTAGTTTGTTTACCATGGTCTTTATTTTATTACATATGGTGGGAAGATGCTTAGTAATGCACACAGGGCTTATTACAACAAAGATGCATTACTTCATTTATGATTCCCGATGATATCTCACTTTTGGACCTGAAATTCATGGTTTACACATACACTGGTTATAACCCAGAAAGGTGGAACTTAGAATTGGCAACCCGACATAGCCATCCCTCCAACGGGAAATGTGTTATTGCGAAACTACTAGATGAAAGTACTTGGAGAGGCATGTACGGTTATTTGAAGTCCCTCGGGATTTTTCTAACATAAATCTATGCCAAAAGATTTCCGATAGAGCCTGGGTTGGAAGTTCTGGCTCTGGATCCGTTGCACCACCTTATACAACACAACCAGAAACATACACACCCCCTATTCCTTTAATCGAACCTGACCCAAAACATACAATTACATCACTCCACCAGCACCCCAACAAAGACACTCAGTTTCATCCCCACCTAGATCCCAACGAGGCAGACCAAGGCACTCAGTTTCATCACCACGTAGACCCGTACATGTGACGCATTTACAATTACCTCCAATATCACCTTCCCCCAAACCGGCACCAGTAGACGATGAAAATTGGTCGAATTTTGAAAATATTAATGAAATTTCGGAAGACGATCTGACGAGTGGGGATGAATTTGAAGGAGAAATGTGGGGGGACTTTGATCACCTGGAGGTTTGTGGTGAAGATGGTCCGGTTGAAACAACTGAAGGGCACATAGGTCCTAATGTTGAGAATATACCGCTTAGTGGCCGGACTGATACGCACATGTTCCCAGACTTCAATGATGTATCTGAGTTTAGAGAAGCAGATATTAATCACATGGTTACTAATCCTACCTGTTAGGGTAGCCAACTAACAGGTGAAGTTGTCTTGCAGGTGAAGTTGCTGCCTTGCAGGGCATGTTTTAATACAAGGGTAGTTGCAGGGCTCCAATCATGTGGCCCGGAGCCTAGCCCACAAACATCCATAAGACCAGATCTTGGGTGGGCCCACTGGCATAGAGGAGGGACCTTAGTTGGGGAAGATAATATAATTCTAATGGATTTTATGTGATGGAAGGGAATGCCAGGGGGTTATGAAAATGACATCTTCCCAAATTATTGTTCTCAGCCATAATTGAAGCATTTTTTATTAGTTCAATAAATAATGATGATGATGATTGTTGCAAAATCTAATGTATTGGTAGGGAAATAATTTAGGGTTTGTTACTAAAAAGTGAAAACTTAAGGAACTCCAGTCATGCATTTCCTAACTTCATTTCTCAAATAATTTCACAAAAAAATTAACGAGTTATTATTGGTACCAAGCGACAGTATTAAATCGGATTCCAGCACTATGGTAATCTAAATCAAGTCTTGCAGGAACCACCATTGATATATAATAAATTGTTTGGAAGAGGTTGAGGGGGGTTTATAACCTGAGAAGATAAACAGCAACCAAACTCTTCTACAAGTAGTATGGAGAGAAAAATGATGATAGAGAGAGAAGCCATGATGAGAGAGAGGGGAGGGGGTTAATGGAGAGGTGGATTAGATTAGATAGATTAGATATTTCACAATGGTTGTGCTAGCTTCAAAAAAACTGCCAGGTTTTCAGCATGAACAAACAAAAGTGACCAACTAATGAAGCAAAGTTAAAAGGCCTTTTGAGTTTTGAGAGAGAGACAAGAAAGGTTGGTGGCTGTTATCTAACTACTAGTTCAGGAAAATATAAAATATATAGGATGAGGGGGAATGTTTCATTGCCTCTCATTCTCTCTTTTGAGATTTGTGTGAAAATTATTTTGGTGTCTATTTGAATTATAGGGATTCGCTTTGAAATTCGTGTCTGATTAAACAAACGATGTAAATTTCATTCGTGTTTGTGTATTTATGACTAAAAAAATTCTGAACTAGAATATTCAAATATGCTAGATAATTAAAATCTAATCTTTATAATGATTATTCTATTATTGATGAGTATATTTTGAGATTTTACTAATTACGTTTTTAAACAGATCAGTTGGGTGAACTAAATTTAATACTTATAGAGTTATATTTTCATTGACACTTAAACACATCATGTATACGATATGAATAGAGTATTAACACTCTTACTACAACATAATCACGACAACATAGTGAGGTCACAGAAAATCGCTTTTCTCATTTCCATAGAATTAAACAAGGCCAGCATATATATCAAGAGGAGGGACCTAATTACATCATTTTATGGTGACACATCTTGAACCTTATGTTTATAAGTCATTTGCGATTTCAAAATTCAAACAGTCAATCCGAACCATTCAACATGATCTCTATATTAAAATGTGCTTGGAGACCAAATTTTACATTTTTTGGAAATTGGTTACTATGTTTTTAGAATATTTGAAAATCGTTGTTTTTCAATGGTCCATAATTGTCTGAAAACATCAATTTTTCACATATCTTAATGTTCACTTCGGGAGTGATAGTCTTTTAAATTTATAAACTCAGTATGCTATTGGGTCGGATCGCAAGCACACAATCCTATTAAGTAGTATAATCGAGGTCGATCCACAGAGAATATTGGTTTAGAGTCTTGAGCGATCAAGTCACAATCTTTCGAAATGCTAGACGAAATCTAAAAATCAAGAATTGTAGTTGTGATCAGTGTTTATTTGGCAAAAATTAAAAGTAAGTAAAACAAAGATAGAGGTGTGAATTCTTAGGGTTTTGGCACACCATTGCTACTTAATCTGCTTTGATACTTTAACTTTATAGAGAGTGGTTTCCAATTGTTATAATGGGGTTACTATAAAAAAACTGCGACTTTCTTCCGCAAATGCCGGAACTCCCATGGAGATTACTATATAAAGACACTGCGAGTGTCTCACGCAAATGCTAGATCTCTTACGGATGTTACACTGCGATGTTTCATCTACTGATGCAGAAATTCTGGAATTTCCGTATTGCGTTTTGTTGTTTCGACTAGTGGTTTTCCTTCTTCACACTAGTCTAATATTTTCCCTTATCCTTGACTCGTCCATCGTAATTCTACTTACCATCAAGGCTGTCACTTACCATGACGGATTAAATTAGATCATCAAAACCAAGTAAGAAGAACATTAAATACAAAAACATTTAAATCGACAAAAGGTTACACAAACATAAAAGTGTATATATATATATATATATATATCAAAGCATCATGAGTAACAAGGTTTATTGTCTAGCCCTTAGAATCTAAACTTAGCCGCATAACAACATGTTTACAAGAGACTCAAAGAAGACACAAACAAGTAGCGCTTCCTAACTAGCATCGACACACTCCTCTCTTTCTCACTTAACAAAATAAAACACCAAATGATACAAAAATGTCTTCCTCTTCAGTCCAGAGGACTTATATAGGAGTGAGGGGCTCCTAGAGATGAGTGAAGTTCAAGAAATCTGATCTGGATACAGCTAGAGCAGTTATTCACCAAAGGACGCCTCAGATACAGATCGTATTGGCTGATACGGTCTGTATTAGAACTGTGTCGTTGAGGGACATAATGCGTATCATGCCATCTCTGGTCCGTATTGGGGCCCTGGTCCGTATTAACCAATACGGACCGTAACAGAGCCTTAGTCAATAAGCTGTGCTTATTCGATTGACCTGATTCTTGCTCCAAATGATGTAGAATAGCCCCAAAATATGTTTTCTGTACTAAAACATAAAGTAAAGCAACAGTGACATTTTGACAACAAGACAACATAAAAGTGAGATAATAAGACAACATCTAAGCCAAAACTCTACGTAATTCACTATCATTTTGACATTTATCACTTAATAAATTCTAAAAAAATCCAAAAAATATAAAATTTGGTCTCCAATCACATTTTAATATGGATCATGTTGAATGGTTCGGATCGACTATTTGGACTTTGGAACCGCAAAAATGACATATAAGCATATGGTGTAAAGATGTGTCACCACAAGATGGTGTAATTGGATCCCTCCTGATATATCAAATGCATTAGATACTTTCTTTTAAGGTGAATTTGCTCACAGGAGAGTTACAAAATTTGTACTCAACTTCTTTATTCAGAGTTACATGTAAATTAGGTATTGTGAGCAATTAATAATCAAATTAGTACGCTGAAAATAGTACTACCAAAAAAAAAAGTTATATGTATCATATTAATCATTTGTATCATTACTAGCAGAGTTTCATTTTAGTCTACCTTTCCTAATTTTATGTTCTTCAATTTAACTCTTGAATTGTAAAAAGAAAAAGAGGGGATATCTAATTGTTCTTATTAAAGTTTATGACAGATGTAAAATATGATGAGCACTTAATTCGTCTCAAGTGCACTGAGAATTTCTTTTTCTTTGCTATCCAATTTATTATTAACTCGGCACATTTAATGCACAGTAATAAATAAAGTCAAAAAGAAAAGAAATATGCTAGATAGAATTTAAATGCACACTAACCATAAATGGAAACACATATGAACAACACAAATTTAAATTTAATTCCATTAATTTGAATGCAACTCTCAATTTATACGAGTAGAAGTATAAAATAAATTGTTCAAATAAAAAAAAATAGTTATTTGAGATTTATTAATATTGTCATGAACGATGTGCATTGTATTTCTAGTATAATCCTTCAAGGATTCTAAGTTGGGTTGATGTGCATTGTATTTTTTGTGGCGTTTCTCAATTTTGGGCCACAATTTTCTTGGTTGAAATTTGTTCCTTTCAGGAGAAGTTCTGGCCCAAAACATCAAGGAAACGAAACCGGTTAGTGTAAAGCCGTTTCACCGAATTGTGGGATCCAAAAAAGGTTTTTACCAAATTAATGAGGGGATGCTCTATCTCTTCTTTTATAAATGCCAATGGAGTTGCATTTCAAAATGCAGCATCAAATGGGATAGTTTAAGACATGTTTAAACTTTAAACCTTCCTTCTATTAGACAGTCAGTGACTCAGTTTTACATTTTGTTTATAATGTTCTTGGAATTGTACTACAGACCAAATTGAATTCTGGAATTAATTCTGGATTAATTCTTATTGGCTACATGCATAGTTAATGAGCCAAAAAGGATCTGCTCTCTCAAGAGGCTCAACTGAAATGGTGCGAACGTATTGGTGCCACTATAAATAGGTTCAAATGAACTAGTGCATATTCTCCCGACATTTCTATTAATATCCAAAGTTTATTACAAATTATTTAATATACCCAGGCTTGCTGGGATTTGATAAAAATGATCCTACCGGCAAGAAAATAGCCAGTTTCCTATTAAATCAACTACCGGCCATTTTCTGGCTGGTACTCTATTAAAAATACTACCAGCTATTTTTTGGCCGGTACCCTTATTATTATTATTTTTATATTTTTATGGCTGTTTCAGGTGTTTATTTGAGTATTTTCCGTTGAGATTTTATGTTGTAGTATTTTATGTTTAGATTTTCTGTTATTGTAGTATTTTCTGTTTAGATTTTCTGTTGTACTATTTTTGTTATTGTTGTAGTAACTTAGTTTAATTTAGCATATTCGTGATGATTTATTTTATTTTACTGAAATTCTCATTATATTAATTTAGTGTAATTATGTTAATTTATTTTAGCGTAATTTTGCGTAAGTTAGTGACAAAAAATATGTAGAAAAATATAAAAACCCTAAAGCAAATATAGTATACCACACATAAATAGTACCAAATATAAAACACCAAATATAGAATACCAAATATAAATAGTACAAAAAATCACCGCCACGGATAGCCCGATCTCATCGAGACTGAACACGCCAAACTCGCCATCCACCGGAAAAGACTCCGGAGGCGGTAGCGGAATCTCGACCGGACCCTGCAATCATATACATAATTAAGTAAATTTGATTTGAATGAAGAAATTAGTACTAACCTGACAGCTAATAAAAAAGACATACCAAAGGCTGAGCAGGACTTCCATGCTCGTCATAGAATGCCTCCCACCTAGACATGGACAATACCCGACAATGGCAGTTCCACTCTGGCTACTCATCGGGGGAGGTGGCATCTCCTCTAGCCTAACCTAGCTCGTGTCGGGCTTGGTCAAATTTATCTCACGCCAGTTGATGTTCTCTCCGGCGCCTCACAGCAAGGTGATGAGCTGCCCACCATGCCCGTCATCCTCAACAAAATTGGCATGCTGCTTGAGGAAGTGGTACCCAAGACGTCTCCAGTTCTTCTTTCCCAGCATGGTGACCCCATGCGCGGCAGCATTGAGTGCAGTCAAAAGCTAGAAAAAGTTAGTTTGTTAGAACAAACCTTGATGAACTAATAAGTTAGGAAAAAACTAGGTGGATTTATGTGCATTACCTGGCGAGCCCATATTTAGCCGTTGGGTGTGTAACCATCATCGTCTTTGATCCTGTTGCGTAAATGGGCACCGTAATCGCCCTGTAGATATACAGTGGCCATGCAGACCCGCATGTACCAAGCCTCATACCTCAATAGGGGATGTCCCGGGGTCTGAATGAGCTCATCTGGCACGTGATAAAAGTCGTGGTACCCCGGAGCCTCCGCTGTAGTGTAGTGCTCATGTAAATGATCACGCCAGTCACGCTCAGGTCGCCCTAAGTGACTTATCCTGTAAGGAACACGTTAGTTGCAATACAAAGATATCAAGTAATTTGGGATAATAGATAATAGAATAAGACTTACTTGTGCAGGTCTTTGATGGTGGAACACGAAAAAGATGGGTATGTTAGAATCAACGGTGCATGTCCAAGCTGACAAAATACCCGATCTGGATAGTGGTGCTCCACTATCCATAAGTGTATGAGTGGACCTTTGTAGTACCATCTCTCCAACTGTAGCAGACAAATCCTAGGCAACCGCTCATCCTCGTACAACTGGTCGTACTGTGTCCACTAAACAAGGTCAGCAGCCAAACTCTGCAGCTCTGAACGGACTGGCCTGATACCAATAGTACTACCGTGGGTCTGATCCACGTAGTTGTGTTCACCGTGACACTTCTTCGCATATGCCGGGCGTCTGAGAGGATCAGGCGCTCCCCATGCCGGAGGCTCATTCGGGATAGGCCGAGCCACCAATAGCCGTGACCACGACCAGTGCTGAAGCAAGAGTGTCGGCCCGTACATCTGCTTCTTATCCTTTTGCATTTTCAAAGCTTTTAGCTGTCAGGGTATTTGGATTGGTTGATTAAAACCTTAATTGAGAAAAAAGTTAGGGACTTACCATACAACTACAACACAGGTGGGAGTACAGATGGGCTAGAACAACCCCACCCTAGTTGTACGGCGACGCATGATCAAGGTCTGCCAGCAGCGGGAGATACATCATCGGTATCATATCACCGCTGGAATCAGGAAATTTAACATAACAGAACCAAATTGGTCCATCACGTAGCCCCGTGTATATCTGCAATACGGAACATATAATGAAGCGCTGTTCGCAAATGTAATAGAAACAATTTATAGTTTTTATCTCTAAATCTACTCCTCGATGGAATCTGTTGTCAGACCCGGGCTTCCTGCAACTTCATCATTCTCAGATGGAATTTGGACTTCCCCCAATCCTTAATGTAAAGAGTGAGAATCAGCGCCCAACAACTCCTCGATCTGAGCATAAAATCCAGCACTGTCAGATACGCCACCAATGGAGGTGCCAGTGATAGGCAAACTCCAAAGTGCACTGACATCCTGGAGTGTCAATGTCATATCTCCAAATGGCTTGTGGAACGTGTGCGTCTCGGGACGCCATCACTCCACCAGTCCTGCGATGAGAGATGCATTGATAGTGCCACTCCCAGTCCGCTAGATGTCCACAATCTAGTGGAGGCCTAGATTGATGAGGTACTGGTCCATCACCTCGTAATACTGCATGTGAACGCACCACAATTTGACATCCAAAAGAAACGTGTCCTGCGTTGAAAAAAGTAATCCACATGGTATTAGCACAACAAATTTAAAATCAACAAAATTTGAACTCAACAAAATGTGATGGACATAAAATTTTTTATCTATAGAAATTATTTAATTGAGACGTACGAAAATAGAAAGAGTACTTCATTTCCAACAAATATAGAAAGATCTGATTTATTGAGTCCGATCCAAAAATTCGGATCGGACTCAATGGTCCAGATCCACTGTTATTTAATTTTTTTTTCAAACGGTAGAAAAGGATAGGTGCCATATTTAATCAAGTCTAGATCCATTGAGTCTGATCCAATTTTTTTTTCTGAAATTCAGTCATTTCCACTATTTTGCGGAATTTAAAAAAAACCCAACTTAGATCGTACTCAATGAAACAGATCCAATTCTCACCTAATTTTCTATGGCAACCATATTCCAGATTTTTCCATCAATGTCTAATTTAAGAAAGAAAAAAGAAAATAACAGTGGATCTGAACCATGGAGTCTGATTCAAAATTTTTGGATCAGACTCAATAAGTCCGATCTTTCTATATTTGTTAGAAACGACGTACTCTGTTTATTTTTGTACGTCTCAACTTAATAATTTCTATAGATAAATTTTTTTTATGATGGACAAATATCTTTATTTTTGTTTCTTTGTATATCTTAGTTTTAGGGCCTGAAATAATGATTTTCTGTCCCAAATCATAATGATTTCAGTAGTTGAAACGAGCATGGGGTAAAGATTTTAACTGAGCGGTGTTGACTTCATACAACATTCAGTTGGCGGAGACAAAGGCATGTAATGGAGGTTAATTGACCCCATTTACCTCAGTACGTGTACATTTTAGAATTTTGATCTAAAACTCAAAACTAAGATTCAATCGCAATAACTTGTCTAAAGGTCATGACCCAAGTGAGAAATTAGTTTAAACAACATATTAATCAAGCATAGTAATCACCAAACCCAGAAAAATCAATTCGAGTGGTCAAGCGATAAATCAACAATTTAAAGCACCCGATTCTTTTTTTAAACCATACTCGATTCACATAATTAGAAAAATCAAGGAGCTCGAAGGCTTATCAAAAGAAAGAAACCACAGGGACTTGTCAACAATACACCAAGTCCCGGGGCTTTGTTCGACATCAAAATTCACAAGAAAAAAGAAAAGGCAGCTCGTGAGAGAGAGATATAGAGTAGAGAGAGAGTCAGAGAGAAGGCGTGGGCCACTGACATATGGGTCCATTCTGAAATTTAATTTAGTTATTATATATATATTTTTTTCATGTTATAAATCCTTAATCAAGAGTCAATAAGGACTAATTAATCCGTGTATTAGTTCAGTGTGAACTATGTCATACTTGGTCAAATTTGGCTCCTTGAATCTTTTTTATTTCTTAAAAAAAAAAAGCATAATTTGGTAATAATTTCGATCCCCAGGCGTTCTTCTAACACGTACAAGAAACTTAGCTTTCTTAGAATCATCACCATTTGGTTCTTTCCTGAAAAGCTCTAGTTATGTTTTGTTTGGAAAAAGCCACTATCAGGGTTTTCTGGAAGAATCAAGCAGCTTCCAGATACTATGAAAGAAAAATGCATCTTGCTTCTTGTTTGTAAAGGATTTGAATTTGGGACCTTTGAAAATTTTTATGTATGTTTTTCAAAACTATTGAAATTATAAATTTTTCTTTCTAACATTTATAATATCATATTTACTCTTCTAAATTTTAAAAACTCATCACAAAAACGTTAGGTATGTATATTCAAATTAGAGGCAAGATTTATTGGCTTTTATATTAAAACTTATTTTAAATTTATAAAATTTCTATTTGAGACTTTATTAATATATGAAAGAATATATAGCATGTACATAAGAAGTATTCAGTCTTCTAGTTCGTCAGTTTATGATGATAATTAATTCAGTACCTCACTTGTTGTTTACCAGCAAGCATATATCTTTTTTGAATTCTTAATTGAGAATTTTGTGGTATGCTCAAAACTCAGAAGGTTTTGCAGAATTATTAAAGCCAAAATAATAAGAAATATATGACTGGTGCACGGTATGAAGTCAAACTTTTGCCCGTTTACTTGAGATACATTTTGGGCCTAAAAGATAATTTTTTCATATAAGCTCAGTTACCTGAGTTTCATTTTGGGCCTAGAAACAATTCATCAATGGATCTTGTATACCATTCAAGTAAATCAACTAAAATTAATTACCACAAGTAATTGGGAGTACAAGTAAAGAAGCCCAAGTGACAATAAACTCTACTTAATTTCTGATTTAGTTTTTTGTGACAACTCATAACACCTCCTTTAAATCTTGCATTTCCCTGTTCTCCAATCAAGCTTATACTCTGCTGTTGTTTTCATATAATCCATCTTTATTCACCTGTTAATCCATTTACAACTGTATAACAAATTATAATCCAACCATAATTTTAACGAGGAAAAGATATTTCAAAAGTATTTGTTTTATAATATACAATAAATTAACCAGTGCAAACTCACCTTTGAAAAAAACATAATAAAGTGCTTTAGTAAAATCAGCAAGGAGGCTTGTCGGCAGGGGGAGGCAGCATTTTTGCCTCTGTACTATTACCATCCTTTGTTATAAACACAGTATCCATTCCCCAAATTGAGTGTGTTTCATAGTGACAGTGCATGAACCAAACTCCTAATTAATTGTAAAACCAAAATATGTTCAGGATTAGTGTCTGAAAAACACTCAAAACAACAATTTGTAACAATAACTAATCTACTATTTGATTAATTTTGCTGATCTACTTAATTAGTCGGGACCAACTATCTAATCAAATATTGCCAAGCAGATCGTTCTCATTGTAGTTATGTAACACCATTGATTGTCAAAATTAAATCAATAAAAAGATTTAATAAATTTGATATTTAAAAGAAAAAAGGAAAAAGAATAAACTCACCCGGATTAGCTGCCCTAAAGCGGATAGTTGCCCAACCGTTCTTCGGCACACCCAAAGTGTTCTGATATGGCGGATCAACCAAGTTGTAACTCAGAGGATCTGTTGTGTTGTCAAAGTTGCCGGTTCCACTTCCAATGACATAGAAGTTGTGGCCATGCAAGTGCATTGGATGGGTAACTTGTCCGTCTCCTAAGTTAGTGCCCTGAAACACAATCTCCACGGTCGTGTTATACTCGAGCACTTTCACTTTTGTCGATTTATCAACAAATTTTGCATTCTCTTGATATTGTGCATCAGTAAAATTGAAGAAGAGCGGTGGTTTGTCAGGGAAGTCAGTGGTGTACACACCGGCAATAGAATTATAATATGCATCTAGCACATCAATTTTTGGGTTTTGGAAACTAGCATTGTTCATACTGGTAGCAAACCTAGTACCGTTTGCACCATCACATGAGCTGTTAGGGCACAATTGTTCATTCGAAGATATCGTGATATACATTTTGACATCGACAGTTTGGGTTACGATAGCTAGGTGATCTAAGCTGGCAAGCGAGCGAAGACCGCTAGTGAATGCAGCTGATGCATTAGTGTCGTTGTGGTTTGGTAAGGAGGTGAAAACCGGTCTTATTGATGGCGAGAAATGATTAGTTTTGTATTCTAAAATAGCTACAGCCTCATTCGAATCTCTAGAGGCTGCAGAACTTCCATCGAAGTATAGGGCCGCGATCATGTAATAACGGAATGGGGAGGAAGAGTTTTGGAATTGATTGGCCTGTAAGAGGAGGTCCATCGTTTGGCCCGGGGTGATCATGATAAATTCATTCACGTAAGGCTTCGTATAGCTGGCATCGGTTCCAACCACCGTTACATTGTGGCCGGAAACCCCAAAAAAAAACGCATTTTCCATGGCTGCATTTATTACACGGAGGAGGTATATTTTTCCTTGTTCGACTTGTACCTTAAAAGTTTCTGCAACAAAAATAAAAATTAAAAATATATGTAGTTAGACCACATTATATTTGAAAAAAAATAATAAATTTGGTTGCTAATTTTGTTTAATTGGTAAAGTAACAAACATTGTCAAAGAGAATTTCCATGTTATGAAGCACTAACAACTTGCTTTATAAATAAACAACTTCCTATACCGGGAACAATAAATTACCATTTGCTGAGCATGGCATGAAGTCACCAGGCTGTCCATTGATTGTGTTGGCATCAGACTCATCGAATTGACCGCCAGACTCAATTGCAGTTTGGTACACATCTGTTATGTTTTTGTTCCACCACTCTCCTAGAATTAGCGTGAATTCTTTATGGGGTTTGCGGAAGGGGAAGGTGGTTCCCAGCTTCGGGTGAATAACAATAGCACCGTGAACAGTAGCACGATCAAATTCGCTATGTGCGTGCCACCAGAGCGTGCCTTCTTCTTCCGTAAGTTGGATTCGTTGTGTGTAGTTGGATCTTGGCTGGATAGGGCACTGAGTAATGTATTCCGGTCCATCTGACCATGGGTCCCTCGGCTGAATTACGCCATGCCTATATATAGAAATTAGATGATTACATGTTAGTCTTGCATGGATTGAAATAATTCCTTAATTAATAGTGCAAAAGACAGATTCTTTATGTATGTACTATGTGTGTATAGTACCAGTGGATGGTGATGTTCTTGTTCCCTCTGTTGATGACCTTGACATAGACTGTGTCACCTTTGCAAGCGGAGATAGTGGGTCCCGGATATGATCCATTGACAGTTAGAATGCTCTTGGTATTATTGCAGAGCCGGGTGTAGCTAGCTTCTTGAATCTGTTTAAGGGAAAAACCGAAAAAGTAAATATATATATATCAAGTTACGAGTTCATAGTTTGGTTTCGTTGTAAATAAATATTATTTTGAACTGGTATACCAACCACTAGTTGGTTTGTGATGCATACTTGCTAGAAAAGCATAGAAGATTTGACCATTTTTTTCCACTATTTGAGTTCACATTGTTTCCTTTGGGAAGATTTGCATGCATGCCTGAATCGGATGAAGACGAGCCAGTTTTCTTGTAATTTTCTCACCCGAGCGAATTTTTTCCAAAACCTCGTCCGAATCGTGTTGTTCTTATGATGTCAGAGATGTTGCGATTGTGAATTCGTATTGAAATGTAGTATAAGTTAGAGAGATGAGTGAATATGAGGAAAATGAGAAAGACGATATATAATGGTGGCACTTTGATATAGAACAAGAGCAAAGCTCAGAAATTACTTGATTAATCCTTGAATTGGTTCCGTACACAGCTTTTAATAATTTTATAAATTATCAATATGGTTTCTAATTTACTTTTGTATGTATGGATTTGTATTGTACATTTATCAAATCAAAATAAAAGTATTGTACATTTGTACTACTGAAAATAAAAGTATTGTACATTTGTACCACTGAACTATGTGAATAAAATCACTTTGTTACCATAATATTTAAGAAAATATTTACAGCTAGGACTGTCTTCTAGAAGGCTGCTGGTTCATTTACAGCTAACGCTAGTTGGCGCATGCAAGTCTTTAAACCTACATATGCAAATATTTAAATCTAACATATCAAGTCTTTAATCCTAGCATATAAAGTTTTTATACATAACATATCAAGAAAAGAAAAAACAGTGACGCGAATATAACTCAAAATACTGCATTATGGATCTCCTTTGAAAGTGATAATTGAGTAAAAGATGTACATAGTTTTAGTTTTGCAAAATTCATCACAGATCGTTAGAAAAATGGACGACACTGATCGAAGAAAAAAAAATGAGTTGGTGCAAGTCTTTAAAAGATCCAAAGTGCAGTCTTTATACATGGCATATCAAATCTTTAGACCTACGTATGCAAGTCTTTAAATCTAGCATATTAAATATTTAAACCTAGCATATTAAGTATTTAAACCTAGCATATCAAGTTTTTATACATAGCGTATCAAGAAGAAAAAAAACAACGATACGAATATAACTCAAAAGTAATTTATCATGAATCTCATTTGAAAAAGAAAATCAAGTAGAAGACATTCGTAGTTTTAGGTTCACAAAATTCCTTACAGATCATCGATAAAATGGATGAGATTGATTGGAGGGCAAAACGAGTGGGTACAAGCGGGGGCGGATCTAAAGCTCAGTCAAAGCTAGGCCACCCCTATGATTTCAAAATTTTAATTATGTATATTGAAATTTAGAGCAATTTTATTTTTTCAAAACCTTTTATATAGTTCAACCCCCATCAATGTATAGCAAATGTTTAGTTGTAGCCTAGTGGTTAGAGCTTTATTTTGTGGTTGAGAGGATTTGGGTTCAAATCCCACTCATCACTTTTAATTTTCAGCCACCTCTGTCATAATTTCTAGTTCTGCCCTTGAGTGCAAGTATTTAAAAGGTTCAAAGCACAGTTTTTATACATTACATATCAAGTGTTTATACCAAGCGTATGAAGTCTTTAAAGCTAACATATCAAGAAGAAAAAATAATCAAGGATACAAATATAACTCAAAAGTACTTTATCATTAATCTCATTTGAAAGAGAAAATCGATTAGAAGACGCTCGTAGTTTTAGATTTGCAAAATTTTTGCACAGATCATTGAAAAAATGAACGACATTGATCAGAGAAAAAATGAATGGTGAAAGAATATTTTTTTCTTTTTTTTGACTTGGAATATATTGAAAAAAAGATAGTTAGTAGTTGAACTAGTTGAAGGGAGATAGATGCTTGAGGGGCATAACCTTTTCTCGTGATAGAAAAGCGTGACTTTTTTATCTGAGTGAGCTAGTAGCTATCAAGTCATTAGGTTGGCACTGGCAATGACAAAATAATATATAGAAAAAGAAAAAAGATAAAGAAAGAGCAAGCAACGTTACAAGTAGGTATTTTTAAGAGGTACGTGATAAACAACACCAAAGAATGCAACATGCATGATAAGATGACATGAGTGAGGCTACGGTAGTTTACATAGCACGAAACAATATATACTGCTATGAATTAATTATATATGCGCTTAAAAAGTTCAACCAATTGATCCAAATAATTTAAAATAATCTCCATATAAAAATGTACTCGAAGATCAAATTTTATATTTTCTTCTAATTCATATACTATTTTTTAAATAGGTAGAATATCATCCAATTTAAAGATTTTGAACCACCCAAAAATAGTTATTTTTTTAACCTATTTTCAAATTTGATCTCCAAGTATATTTTCTTATGGAGATTATATTATCCGATTTAAAGATTTTGACTATTTAGACTTTAGAAACAAAGATATGGATCAATAGTACGGACCAATCCATTCTTTGCAAGATACGTACCATAGCCTCACTCGTTCCTTTTATGCAAGTATATTGCCTTGATCTAGGGGTGAAAATGGAGCGAATTCGGAGTGGATAATGCTAATATCAAATTCGTCTCTGTCTTTCAATGAGCAGATACGAATAAGAATATAAATAGTAGCAGAGAAATATGGAAGGAATAATTGTTAGATAATTGAGTATTATGAACCGTACGATACAAATTTTAATTAACAAAATTTAAATATGAAAAAGAAAAATTACTTTCCGGACCTATCTTGTCTAAATAATAGCAGAGAAATCACTTACAACAAAGGTATGGTGATGAATCTTGGCCGCACAGCGAATGGAGAACAAACAAGATAGCATTAGACCGACGACTATTTGCCATAACGGGAAAAACTTACTAAAAAACATGGTGCTTGAAAATTAAAAATAAACGAAAAGCAATATTGCTCAATATTTTGTTGGGTTGTTTCCTTCCTCTGAGGAAACTGTTAGAGCAGTAGTCAATATTAATTTGGTTTAGTGAGCTTTGGAGGACATGCATTCGATGGTTTTTATAGAAAGATTTTAGTTTTAGGTCAACCCTCTATTTTTAAATATAGGAAGAAAATGAGAACCCTTTTCTTTCCCATTGTTCCAAAAACATTACTATCAAGTGTGGTGGCCCACTGGTAGGGGTGTAAACGGATCAGATAGACCAAAGAATAATCTTGCTGGTTCTTGTACCATACTTGGTCTAGTCCTTCATGTACCATATTTCGTCGTTGGTTTGCAAGAGCGACTACGATTTTTAATCTATTCCTGTGCACTTATGCAATCTATTTCTGTGCACTTATGCACGGTAATACATATAGTACTCAGAACAATAACCTCGCATTTAGTACTCATCCTCTCAAATAAATTACAATTATGTGGAAAATTATATCACATTTTGGTTTGGAAACTTTCGCGCAAAAATTAGCATCTGTGTGGTTATAGCAATCCCATGGGTACGTGCATGATGATATCAGCCCAACATCCACGCAAATAATTCAGTCTGGATTGCGTCTACCCACTTTCACGGACCAACACAGGCCTCGGTGATAGTAACAATTTAACCTCGCGGAAACTAATTGCGAGGACTCCACGTCGATAATTATTAGTCGCATGGAGACTAATTGCGTGGCTATGTCCACGGAGATGGTTATTTCCGACCAACTAACCACGCAGCAGGTCTTTTTTTTCACGCTAATAAAATGATTTCTTGTAGTGAATTCTTATGGATAAACGGATATTCGAAAACTTAAAATATATGGATATGGATAATTATCCGTATTCGTATGTGTATCTGATTTTAAAATCAAAACCGTATCCGTATCTGCTTAAATTATATATGTATCTAAATCCGTACCCGCAAACTATCTATATCCGAATATCTGAATCTACAAATGTTTAGATACGGATCCAGATACAAACAGATAATATTCGATCCGTTTGCACCACTACACATTGGCCATTGGCTGTTAATTTTATAACTTATATTTTATGTATTGTAATAAATAACATGCATCAGCTGTACGAGTATGAATAATGATTCGTGTAAAGTTGTGTAAGTAAAGCAACCTTTTCTGCGCACGCATCATACATAAGAGCAACCTTGAAGAAAAGCAACCATGAAAATTTAATTAAAAATAGGCTCATAAGACCATTACTTATGACTTGTGAGTAATTAATGTTTGTTTGATTGGTTACGTTACCTCACCATTGAAATAATGTGGTTTTTCTATCTCTATTCTTATATTAAATGTTAAGTATGTAGATGTCCTCATTTATCAATGGTTTTTATAGGAAGATTTTTTTTTTTTTTTGAAGACGAAGAATAGGGATACATAGAATATGGACTCAGATTTTCATATATTCTTTATCTTGCAAATATGGATAACAATGATGAGTGTAAAGTTGTGTGAGTAAAGCAACTTTTTGTCAACCTTGAAAAAAAGCAACCTTTTCTCCGTACGCATCATACATCATACATAGAAAATTTAATTAAAAATATGCTCATAAGACCAGTACTTATGACTTGTGAGTAATTATTGTTTGTTTGATTGGTTACGGTACCTCACTATTGAAATAATGTGGTTTTTCTATCTCCATTCTTATATTAAATATTAAGTATGTAGATGTCCTCATTTCAATGGTTGTCATTAAGTATGTAGATGTCCTTATTTGTCAATGGTTTTCTATCTCCATTCTTATATTAAATATTAAGTATGCACCTTTTTTATATTTTTTGCATATAAAAGTCCAAATTTATTTAGATATGTACTCGCCGCACGTACTGGCTACACGATTTTCTGATTGATCATGATTTTTTTTCATTTTTTAAATGTTATTTAGAGAATTTTTAAATTAGTTATAATTGATTGATCATGTCTTCATTCCATTCCATTTTTTATATTATTTAAGGAATATTATTTATTATTTAAACAAATAGTATAGATGGAAATAAAAAGACCTCTACAGGGGAAAGAGATATATTCTCTTTCCACACATTGATAGTTGTATGTAGAAGAGATTTTATTTCCAATCTAGTTTTCCGCAATATCAAACAGATAGAGAGAGAAGAGAGAGAGAGAGAGTTGAACAAAATTAAAAAATAAGATCAAATAAAGAAGTTTACACATCTTCTCCCATTTTATTTTCCATTTTTTTAACAGTAAAGAATGAATTATATAGAAAGGTCAGATAGAAGATATTAGTTGAAGTAACACAATTTTTCAGTTTTATCTTCAAAATTTTCAGTATCACAAATAAGTTTAAATATCAAATATATATGAAGCATTCAAGGTTAATCAAGAAAAAAATTACAATCCGACTTGTTGGAACGGAAATTTTTTGTTTTTCAAATTTATGTTTCAATTTTCATGTTTTAATATCTTTCAAAGAAATCATATTCTTGACGTAATGTTTATATTTGTTTTCAATTTTCGGATCATTAAGGGAATAATCAAGATGATTAATTAAATAATTTTCAACAACAGACGAGATTACAAGAGCAATTAAATATATATACTTTCAAATTTCTTGGTTATAATAATTAATTATATTTTTTTAGTTATAAAATATAGGAGTACATCATGAGGCAATGATTCAGATTAATGTTTTCTATATTTTTTATGATTTTATTTAATGTAATTTTTCACCAAAAAACTTAATAATTAATTTATTTGCTGATGACCTTAAGTTTATTTTTATTACAGAGAAGTCCATTACTATATATTTACATGTAATTTTATTTTTCTTTTCTAAATAAATATTTGTAAGCCTAATTACATGTTATAGAGTAATAAAATCATATTCCAATTAATAAAATAGCAAAAGAAATAATAAAATTTAACCAAATAGTCAAGTTATTATACTCTAATATGAGCAAATTATGTTAAAACAAAAAAAAACATCCTCTTTCGGTACTAAACATACGAGCGGTAGAAGAAGAGCTTTTCACATCTATTGGAATGGTACCTGACCGATAGTAATTGTAAAATTTCTTCTATCAGTAGGGTACTCTTACCGATAGAAACTGTAAAATACCTTATATTGGTAATGGGTTCCCTACCGATAGAATAATGTTTATATTCTATCGGCATATATAGAGTCGACAAAGAAATTGATGATCTTCTATCGTGTTGGTTTCTAGTGGCAGGGAATCCGTTACCAGATTCAATTTTTACCTGATAACAGACTACAGTTCTGTAGTAGTGTAGAGAGAGAAGAAGGGAAGAGAAGAGGATTTTGATATTGGTTTGACTTGGTAATTTGATATGTGAAATGGAAGGGATGTGTAAGAAAATTTGATTCAAAGAGATAGACATGAAGTAGGTTTTTGCTTTATTGGAGAGTTTTATTATTTTGTTTTGAATTGACCTACAATATTATCGGAGATGAGTTTAAAAAGGAAAATTGAAAAGTTGTTGCTCAATATGCCTGGTTGACCAAACGATATTTTAGGTTTGGCTGAATATGCATGGTCAATTAATTTGTCATTCTCTATCAAATTTCTATTACTATTCCAGGTGTATTATAATTTAATTAGTTTACTTTTCTTTTTCTGTAGTTTTCTTTATAATCTTTGAATTAGTTTACTTTTCTTTGATTTAGATACCTACAATATTACATGTCTATTGAAACAATATGTAAATTTTCAAAATGATATTATATAGTCTTGTGATTTTTATAATCAAAATTTTTTTTTCAATTTTATTGATGTCATGTTTTTTTTTGTTTTTTTATAAATGTCATGTTATTTTAGTGTCTGAAATTTGTTTATAATTACAACCACCGTTGGTGATTTTCATAAGGATTCTAAAGTTGTAAATAACATTGCTTATATTTTTGTTAATGAAATTAATTTGTTTGTAAATTAAACTTTTCTTTAATTACAAATTATGATTATTTATATGAAAGGGTTGACATATTTTAAAATAAGCGGTTGCAGTGCAGAACAATTTTTATTTTTATGATAGTCGTTCTTGTAGGATTTTATTAATAAAAAATTATATGTTCACTACATGCACTAAGATATATATAAAATATTGTAACATGCATCATTCATGTAATAGGTCTTTAATATTGTCACTTGATTTATCCAGATAGAACTCTTTAAATTTTAGGCATGCTTCAGTCTGTTTATCTAGCTCCAGAACTTAGTTGAACCATCATAGGAAAAAAAGCTTCCGAACTTACCTTTATTTTCACTTGACTAATTTGTAGCCAAAATTTTTATTAATAACATTAAATGATAATAAATTAAAGACATGACATCAGTTTTTGAAAAATTCTAGAAACAACATTTCCGTTGAATTAGTCAGCGAACTACATTGTCAATTCCGTCGAATTGCATGCATGGACCCGCTGAAATTCAGCTTCAAACAAAAAATTTATAAAATTTAACATTCAATTCAATCATTCAACTCAACTTTGTTTGTTTCCTATTAAAATATATTATAATATTTGACATTTTATTCAAACATTCAACTCAACTTTTGTTTGTTTCCGCTGAATTCAAACATCTCGACTCACATTTTTTGTTTTTTTCCTATTAAAATATTGAGAGCACCTAGCTATCCCGGTAACCTTTCTCATTTCTTCCCCAGTCATTAACTGCTTGAGTAACTACTAACTACTTGGAGGGACCACTTACTATTTGGCGTGCGCAAGTATTCATATATTATGCATCAAATATTCATACTTAAGATATCAAGTATGTAAACAAAAAAAACTGGACACATCACTGACCCATCTTTTACACGTTTTTAGAGGTGTTTTTTTCTTCTCCGTTCAATCTAACCAATATTTCTGACGATCTGTGAAGAATTTTGCAAATCTAAAACCACAAACGTCTTCTACACAATTTTCTCTTTTAAATGAGATCCATGATGACATACTTTCGAGTTGTACGTCTGTTGCACAAGTATTCATACCTCATCGAGTAAGTATTCATACCTCATCGTGTAAGTGTAAATAGTTCATGTATCAAGAGTATTACCAGCATTTGTGCATACCTCGATTAATATTACAAGAGCAGCCGAATAGTAGTGAACATTGCTTTATTGCTTTCTAGTTCAATTTTATTTTTGAAAATAAAAAATAGTTGCCACATGTTTCACTGTCGAAACAAAAATAATCTATCAAATTTTACAAATCATGTAATTGAAATGTTATGAAAAAACAAAACATACTTCATTGAAGTATTCATACATATACGTTGAAGTATTTATACATAAGATATTAAGTATTCATACATATACGTTGGAGTATTCATACCTAAGATATTAAATATTCATTCATACACAGAGAGAGGGGAAAAATAAAGGGAGACAAATCTGCTAATTAGTTTGTAGGGACCACCACGAACGTCTTCTACGCAATTTTCTCTTTCAAATGAGATCCATAATGACATACTTTTGGGTTGTCTATCGCGCAAGTATTCATACCTCATCGAGCAAGTATTCATACCTTATCGAGCAAAATATTTATTTCTTGTCGTGCAAGTATTCATATTTCGTCCAGCAAGTACTCGTAATGCAAGTGTAAACAGTTCATGTGTCAAGTGTTTGTACCTAACAGATTATATCAAAATTAAATTTTTTTTTTCATATGGCACTAGATGATGTCTGAAAGTATTAATATCAAGTATTGCAAGTATTCATACCTCGTCATGCAAGTGTGAATAATTCATGTATCATGTGTTTGTATCTAACAAATTCTATCAATTTTTTTTTCATATGGAACTGGATGATGTCTGAAAGTATTAATATTAAGTATTGCAAGTTTTTATACCTCGTCATGCAAGTGTGAATAGTTCATGTACCAAATATTTGTATCTAACATATTCTATCAATTTTTTTTTCCTTATGTTATTGGATGACGTTTGAAAGTATTCACACTTAGTCATGTTAATGTGGATAGTTTATGTTTCAAGTGTTTGTATCTAACATATTCTATCAATATTTTTTTCCTTATGACATATTGGATGATGTTTGAAAGTATTACTATCAAGTAATGCATGTATTCGTACTTTGTTACGCAAGTGTGAATAGTTCATGTATCAAATATTTGTATTTAACAAATTCTATCAATTTTTTTTCTTATGACATTGGATGACGTTTGAAAATATTAATATCAAATATTGCAAGTATTTATACCTCATCATGTAAGTTAAATAGTTTACGTGTCAAGTATTTGTACCTATCATATTATATCAAATTTTAATTTTTTTTTCATATGACACTGGATTAATATCAAATTTTAAATGCAAATATCCCCTATAAATTTACAATAAAGAAATGACAAATAAAAATTGCAAAACTGAAATGTAAAAATGACAAATAAAAATGCTTCCATATCCATAATTCTCAAGTTCTCAACTTCAAAAAATAGGAATCTTAAATCACAAAAAAATGCAGGCCAACAAAACCTTCTCTACAAATTGTCATTTAATTCTCGCCATAATCTGTTCAGAGGAAAGAACAAAATTTAGTAGCAACATATGAAACAAGAGAACTATATTAACCTGTAAATAAGTCAACTGTTTGAAAATTATAAAAATCATGAACATAAATGCAATTAATAGATGCATACACTATATAAATCTTTTGCAATTACAAAACAACAATCAGACATTGTCTTGGAGAATAATTTCTCTTAAAATAAATAAAAAACAAAGACTTCATATTGCTGAACTTCACTCTGCACATGCCACAAACTCATGGAAATAATAAAACAAATTTCTCCGTTGAGGATGCTTGATACATACCAGTACTAAGCCTCACATGAAAGTTATAAAATCTAACTTGTTTTGGAGAATTACAGTAAACTAGAGAGAATTTGGCCCAATTACCGATTCAAAGATTTATTATGTATGAATTGCTATTGGTTAAATAAATCAATATTTACTTGAGAAATCTTACCCATTTAATAATTGAAAGTATCTTCTCTTCTGGTAACTAGTTAATGAATGAGCTAAGAAGTCTCACTTCAGGTACTTGTAATCACCTATAAGAAAAGATAAAATTAGTAAAACTTGGTACCAATAAGAAATAATATTTTTAAAGCTGAAAAATCTATATAAGCTAGCACCATAAACAACAGAAATTAAACATTTTTAAAACTGAAAAAATCAAAGACAAAATCGGATTTTCCATTAATCAACTAACCCTTGGTCCCGGAGTAGCTGACGCTGGAGCGGTGTTCCACAAACATTCAACAATGAATTCAAACTGGCACGCGGGATCTTTACCGGCTTGCCATGTCTCCACCCGTCAAACTGAAAATCAACCTCGTCACTGTGATCCTCACCAACTTACCATCTCAGATCGCACGCCGGTTAATATATTTTCCATCACAAGGTTCTAGAAGCCTCTTCTTCGCTCTTTGAACAATCCAAGCCTTGCTGGTTTCGTCGGAGGCATTGCTAGTTCGAATCTGGGTCTAGACCGATCTGATTGTTTTTTTCTTTTGTGGCGGCGGGGATTTCTCAACTCGAATCGACGGTTTCGGTTCAGATCTCCGCAAGAGAGGAACCTTGTCAATCAGCAACGTCTCCAGTTCGTGCTTCTTGTCCAGTTGTTTGCTCTTCGCTGGAGAAACCTTTTCAGAACCTTTTTGTCCCGGTTTGAATGCTTTCCCACTCTTAAGAAGCCTGAACCCGTCTTGCACAGGAGAGGTTGATAGAGGGGTAGAAAGAATCTCTTACTCAGAAGGTTATCGATCTGGGCGGAGAAGCAAGTTGAACGGAACTGAGACGATTTGAGCGGAATGATCTAGGTGGAGGGCAAGAAGAGGACGAGAGAGAGGAGGAAAAGAAAAGAGGGAGAGGCTAGGGAGGGTAAATTTTAGACTAGTAAGGACAGTTACTACTTTAATTAGACTAGCAAGGACAGTTACTACTTTGAGGGAATGAAGACCTGTAAGGACAGTTAAAATCAGTGATTATGGTTAGAGCATTAATCCACTCTGATGGGGACAAAATGGGGGAAGATAAGCCGGGGATATTATAATTACCCTAAAATATTATTAGTATTCAATTCAATCAGCGCCGAAAATGTAATATTTTAATATTAAAATAAAAATTTTGATACTGACATTAGATTATCCAACCAAATTAGTTCTATACAATTCTATACAATTCTGTTAGATAATTCATCAAAATTAATTATGCATTCCGCTGAATTATCCTGTAAAAATTTCACTATTAGAATTTCCAGTATTGACAACGATAGGAATTGGCTTGTTGCAACGGCTTACTCTTGCTACAAGCCCAAAAAACACTATTTGCAAGTGCTAGACATGCAAATACTACTGTTTTAGTAAGTCCCAATGCAAATACTCAGTTTCAGACTTTTTGCAAGGACTTACGCTTGCTAATACATTTATCTAGACTATCTGCAATAGCAGCGCTTGCAAAACCCGCACTTGCAAATACTTCGATTGTTGGCGCCCAACTAAGTATTAGCAAGGATATGTAGCGTAGGCTCCACTGAGTATTTTCAAGGATATCATTTGTGGGCCTCACTTAATATTTGCAAGGATGTCCCGCAACTTGATTATTTGCAAGGCTAGCGTGGGTCCCACCTAATTTTTCGCAAGGCTAGGGATAGTGGGTCCCATATGATTTTTTGCAAGGGTAGGTAATGTGGGTCCCACCTAATTATTTGCATGCTCTATAGTTACATCATATTTTTTTAGATAGGCACAAAATCACTGTTTTGGATGGTCCAGAATAATCTAAAAATGGTGATTTTGTACCTATCTAAAAAAATAGTAAACAAATTTCAAAAAATATAAAATTTGGTCTCCAAGCACATTTTAATATGGAGATCATGTTGAGCGGTTTGAATCGACTATTTGGACTTTGAAATCGCCAAAACAGACTCATTATAAGTTAAGATGAAATTATAACATTATGACATTAGCTGGGCTCTAGATATATATATATATCTGTGTGTGTGTGTGTGTGTGTGTGTGTGTGTGTGTGTGTGTGTGTGTGTGTGTGTAGCTATATATAGATATATATATACATATACATATATGTATGTATATATATATATGAGGAGGGTTCAAATGCACCCAAATTTCTATGCTCCCAAATGCACCCAATTCTTTATCTCCTTTATCTCTATTTATAAAGTCTGAACAGTCGATCCAAACCACTCAACATGATCTTCATAATAAATTATACTTGGAGACCAAATTTTATATTTTTTAGAATTTTTTTACTATTGTTTATGATAGATACAAAATCACTTTATCGGATGGTCCAGAATCTCCTTAAAACAATAATTTTGTACCTACCTTAAAAAATAGTAAAAAAATTCTAAAAAATATAAAATTTGGTCTCCAAGCATAATTTATTATGAAGATCATGTTGAGCAGTTTGGATTGACTGTTCATACTTTAAAAATAGAGATAAAGGAGATAAAGAATGGGGTGCATTTGGGAGCATAGAAATTTGGGTGCATTTGAACCCTCCTCTATATATATACATACATATATGTATATGTATATACATACCTATATGTATATGTATATACATACCATATATGTATATGTATATACATACCTATATGTATATGTATATGTATACCTATATGTATATATATATGTATATATATATATGTATATATATCAGCTAATACCATAACGGTATAATTTCAGTCTAAGTTATAACAAGTCATTTTTTGCAATTGCAGAGTCCAAACAATCGATCCGAACCGCTCAACATGATCTCCATATTAAAATGGCCTTGGAGACTAAATTTTATATTTTTTGAGATTTTTTTTACTATTTTTTTAGATTGGTACAAAATCACTGTTTTCAAATAATTCTAGACCATCCAAATAGGTGATTTTGTACCTATCCAAAATAATAGTAAAAAAATCCCAAAAATATAAAATTTGGTCTCCAAGCACATTTTAATATGGAGATCATGTAGAGTGGATCGGATCGACTATTTTGTATAATTTTCTTGATGTTGCGCCCAATGCTCTTTGATAATTGTTATTTTTGGGTTTTTGTGGGGCTTATTTTACATCCTCTTTTATTTATTTAAAACTAGTTGCATTTACAATAATACACACAAAAACTATTTTATATTTGTACCAAATTATCGGGGTCCCAATTTTAAAAGTATTTATTTTGAAAATATTCCCAACTTTAAGAAAAAATTTCTTACATAATGCATTAGGAAAATCATCTTTCAAAAATATTTCTTTTTCAATCAATATGTTGTTGGCCTTAGCCTTTCCATGTCTAAAATTTCAATCAAGTGTCTTGGAGACTATGCTATGTTTTTATTTAGGAACTGCCTCAAGAAATTTGTATAAGTTTAATGCTATCGAAAATTTTCAAAATTTTTGTGTGTTTTCATGTTAAGACTCTATCTAAACCATACTTTATGCAATCTCAAACAACTAAGTTCAGTCATGCAAGACTCTATTTCTATAACTAAGAAAACATCCTGCCAAGCTTGCAATCTCAATTAATTAAGTTCAGTCATGCAAACCCTAATTGTTCATGAGAGCTCTATGAAACTCTAGGCTTTCAAGCCTACGCTTGATTCCTACGAGTTCCTCCACGGCTGGGCACTAGTGAAGATGATCTGGTCTTGAGGAAGCACCAGGCTCAGAGGCAGTGGTTGATCTGTATCGTTCCCGTCTGCTTAACGGGCTGGATTGGTCGCGATCTCTAAAGCCTGCAGCATAGGCTGAGGTTGCATGCGACATTCGTGATGCCGTAGGGGCTGCTTCAGTCTGGTTCAGCTGTCTGTCTGCCTGAGGCATTGGGATGGCCGCATGCAGTATAGGTGATGCCGCACGGATTGTAGGCTGTTCAGAAACTTCGCGTGTTTTCCTCCAACGCTAAGTCGTATGCGATACTGGCTTATATTGATCGAGTCTACTAGACTCTTTTTATGTTACTTGCACTTTTTATTAGTTTTAAATTTTGCTACTTATGTCACGTTCAGATTACTAACTAGTATATAGTTTCTACGTGATGTGTTATACAACCAAAGAGACCCATGCTCCCCACATTGCTCAAAACCCACCTCAGGTTCTTTGCCACGTAGTATCCGATGTTGGGCTCTATTGGGCCTTCTAAGTGGACGGCCTTCCTTAACATGCACTGGATGAAGAAGATTTCATCCTCTGGCATAATACATATGGTTTTATCTCGTGCGAAGACCGAGTTGGAGAGGGCACGGTGGAGGTAGCGGAGGACATGAGAGATATGGTTGCTCATGCGCTCCCGAGTGTGGGTTCTCCGCGTGATGCGGATCCAAGTCTTGTACACCAATTCGTTCCCCTCGACTCTACCTCATTGGGGAATATGCATGATGTCGTAGAACTCGTCTAGGCTCAGCTCATGGTAGCCGCCCTTGATGCGAAACCTAATCACTCCATTTTCATAGCGGAAGGTGGAGAGAAAGGTGATGGTAGGCTCACGGTATGCCTCGCAGTCTCAGAGGTTATATAGGAGAGTCCCGATCCCAATAGCTTCTACGAGCTCATGGAACTAGTCAAGAATGCCCAAGTACCCCATGGTGGTCGGGCAGATGACCCGGAACTTGCCGAGCCCCCTAGACTCGATCATGGCAATGTACTCGTGATGGGGCTCCTCAGAACCCAAGCTGTCACCATCCTCATCCTAATCGTCAACAGGGGAGGAGATGTCCATATCATCCGGCGGTGGCTGGTCCACTCCCTTAGACTCATAGTAAGAGGAGTGCTCGGAAGATCCTCCCGTCCGGCTAGCACTGCTGCTAGTTGACCTCAAAATCGAGTAGAAAATGTCCGCATTTTAGATTCGCAAAAGTCAGCATGGGTCGTCAGAAAAATGGATGAGGACGACCGAGAATCAGGTGCGAGGCATCCATCGGAACCACATCGGCATCAATAGTGGTGGTATAATGCGGCCCGAGTGTGAGCTGAAAGTGACACCTCTTGTTGACTTAAAATTTGGCCCCTTTGTTCACCCATCCAATTTTATATGGGTTTGTTGATAGAAGAAGAGTTACCATGATTGATGTTCACCCATCCGATTTTATATGGGTTTGTATGGGTGGTGGTGTTAAGTTTGAGCTTTCAAACCGCTTCTTCCAAAATTACATTTTCCCAACTTCCCGAGTCAATTATCACGACACAATTTTTGCTCTCAATAATGCACATAGTTTTGAAAATAGCATCGCTTTCAATCTTCTGTGGTTTTTGGACCTCAGCAAAGCCTTCTCGTGACTAAGATTTTGGCCTCAAGGTCTTCGGGATTTATCTCATGAATTTCATCTTCTTCGTTAACATTTTCATACCAACCTTCCTCTTCGTTGAAACCATCGTTAGCATAAAAATGGGGTCGAGGCTTTGGGCATTCTCTCGCATAGCGGTCCAAATCACGACAATTGTGACAACGAATGTTGGCCTTAGAACTTTATGGGGTATTTTGGTTCGGTTTAAGTGGAGGAGGGAGTGGTTGGTTTCAGTTGGAATTTGTAGGGTTAGAGTTGATAGAAGAAGAGTTACCACGATTGATGTTGTGACTTCTTGAATATTCATCCGAAGGCCATGCAAGTAATGCACAACCCTCAAATCTTCTATTTCATTAAGTTGGTTTCCTGCCTCAAGTTTATAAAACTCAAGGGTATATTCTTCCACACTTTTCGCTCCTTGTGAGAGAGATTGAAGTTGTTGGAAAAGTGTTTGTCGATAGTTGAGAGGGAGAAACTCACGGTTCATTTCATGCTTCAAATCGAGCCAGTTGTTCATAGGGAGAAGGCCGTCGAGGTAGCGGCGATACTTATATGACTGCCACCATGCTGCTGTCCTATCTCGTAGCCGTAGTGTTACCAATGGCACTTGTTTGTCGGGAGGGACTTCCTTGAGCTCGAAAACCTCTTCGGCTTTGTTGGTCCAGTCAAGATACTCTTCAGGATCTAAGCTTCCCGAATAATCTGGAATTTCGACTCGTAGGCTGCCATCCCATCGGTCTCGGTTTCGAGGTGGAATGCCTTCATTATTATTATGTGGATTTTGGTGATTGTTTTGGTTGTTGGTGGGAGCAAGGCGTTCAATTAGAGTAGTGAGGAGTTGCATGGTTTCGGTATGATTTTGTTGCATAGGGTCAAGAACAGCGAGAAGGTTGGGATCGGCCATGAGGATAGTGATGTTTGTAGTAGGTGAAATAGCGTGAGGGTTGATAGTAGGAAGGGGTAAGGATGATGAGTTTGTCAATGGAGATTTCGTAAGCGAGAAGTCGTGATGTCGAACCTCACTCTGATACCACTTGACGCAAAGCAGTCCCAATACGGTCTTGTCCGTTAAGCTCACGTACCGGTTTAGTAGTAAAGAGGAGAATAATAATGAAAATTTGGGATACAAAAATCACTCGAACTAACTCAACTCAATTTCATATCAAACTTGTCTGCCTTACAACAATAATACCCGTACCCTTTTATAACAAACATTACTTAACCCTTAAGAGAAAATATTAAATGCTAATTAACTAAAACCCAAAACCCAAAGCAATAAATTTTGCCATACAAGATTATATCCCAAGGAAAATTAGTAAATTTCCTAGAAGACCATCCATGCCTAGAAGACCATTCATGCCATTAAATTTCAAGTTGAATAAATAAATCCTTGATTGGTTTGAATTTATTGTGGCCTTCGCATGTGTCCGAATCAGAGTCGGGCACGTCTTCGATGCGCACCGCGTCATATATGCATCCTTAGTCAAAATGTTTTTCATTGTAAAGAGTAATTTTTGCACGGTAGATCTCCTCCACTCAAGCTGAAATTTTAATGTCCAAAGTTTCTATGGGATGTTTTTGTTCATATATTTTTTCGCATTCTTGTTTTTTATATTTCAGCAGTAAACAGAAGACCATTATCTATCAATTCTTCATTTAAGCCTGTCAATCTTTTTTCCTTTTGTGCGGCAGCCAATTTCAAATTCTTCAGTTCAAGTCCAATCAACAGATCAAGAGATTGCGATGTTCAGTTCAAGTAGCAATGTGGGGAACCGGTCGAATACAAAATTTCAACGAGACCCTTTGCTTAATGTCACTCGGCATGGTTGCTTATATGAGACTGAACCTGCTTATATCACTGATCAACCCAAGTTTTTGAACTCAGCAATTAGGGGCACCAGCAAGCTTGGGCCTCATGGTCTTCTCAAAGTGTTAAAACAAATTGAGGCGGAGTTGGGCAGTACCAGTGGGATCAAGTATGGACTTAGCTAGGCCCATTGATCTGGACATTCTCTTCTATGGCAATCTATGTGTCAACTCAGAAAATTTTAATTGTACCGCATAAAAGAATATGAAAAAGGCCTTTTGTATTAGCGTCTCTGATTGATTGATTTATTAATGATCGAACTTCGAACACAACACTTGTCATTATCTAAATAAATAATGAGTCGTCCTAAAACAATGAAAAATAATCACATGTTTTCGGCTCAAAAAGGCCCAAAGCCCATTATGAGAGAAATTAAATGTTAGAATTTGGTCTTGAAGGTTTTCCTCCTTAATTAGAAATGTTATCCGCTCGTTTCTTCGTCTCCAACAGCTGCACAACCTTTGACCGTAGTCAAAGATGTGTTGTCTCTAACAAACATGATTTTTTAAGTAATGTCGCCCTTCTTTTTTCCTAATTAGACATTATCATCATGTAGGTTCTGCTGTGAATTTTTACAGAAATACTGGCAAGCTACTGCTTTCTTTGGTAAGAACCTTACAATTAAATTACAAGCCATTCACATTCAATTTCTCTATGGTGTGTTTCAACTAAAATAATAAATTTGTAATCTCTAGTACCACTGGTGAGAATAACTTCAAAATTTATCGGATTGACTTCAAACGACGAATCGACCGTTGAAGCCGATCTACTTCCCGAGTGATGTGTGTATATACCAAATTTTGAAATTTTAAAATTCATTTAGTACAAAGTCAAGTGGTCAAAAAATGATGAAAAATAGATGTATTAAAATAACTCATCAACCTTCATTTTTTACCGCATGTACACGCATCACTCGTGATGTAAATCGATTTTAATAGTTTGGATTTGTCTTTGAAACCATTCGGATATATTTACTCCATATACATCGTTGGCTACCTCGTTACTGCTCTCTGACCCAACTTACCAAGTTAGCATTTGGGCAAAAAAAAAAGTGTCCAA
Organism: Carex myosuroides; assembly: GCA_028015225.1. Classification (NCBI taxonomy): domain Eukaryota; kingdom Viridiplantae; phylum Streptophyta; class Magnoliopsida; order Poales; family Cyperaceae; genus Carex; species Carex myosuroides. Next base: position 3,226,839 of record CM051465.1, read on the forward strand.
TCAAACCTAATTACTGTATTAATAAATCAATCCAACATACTTTGAAAAAAAGAAAAGGTTATTAATGTTCTATATATGCAATTAAGGAAAAAAGAAAAACAATGGAAAAGATGTAACACTGTTTTGTCTACGATCCAATATTTGACTAATTTTCCTTCACTCAACAAAGTTGCAAGGAACTTGTTTGCATTTGACCCGGATTTGCTCCACTAACACTCAAAGTCCATGCAGTACACTTACTAGATTTTCTCTGATATATCAATTGTTTAATATTGAAAAAAAAGAATAAAATGCATCTTTGATAAAAACAACTACAAAATATTGTACTTATATATAGATATCTTGTATGACCCACTCATAAATCGCATGAAGGCATGCAATATAATATCACGCCTTTTGTATGGAAATAAATTTGGCAGTTCATAAATTTGTTTCGGTATTTTTCGCTTTTTTCATGTACTTGTATATTTCGAATTAAATATTTGAGGGAGGCCTCCAGTAAAACCCCAAATTCTTTTATTTAATAATATATACAATATTTAAGCTATTTTTGGTTGGAAAGAGCTTGGTCTTTAAAATATTTGACCAAGTCAAATCATAAGTCTTTGTACAATAAGCAAGAAAAATCCAAATTCTATAACCATTGGCCAAACTTGAACAAAAAAGGAAGAAAACAAATATGGACAGACAAACAAACAAACAGAAATCATTGAATATTTGAATTGGTACCTCAATGCTGCTCCATTACCTAAATATAACTGGACAAACCAAACTATCAAGCAACATTTGAAGGAAGTCCAATCAATCCTAATTACATCATTCAACTAATATACAATTAAAATCAATCAAACATAGTATGAAAGAAAGAAAAAGTAGTTAATTATTCTATGAAGTGTTGACTTCTTTAATTAGAGCAAACCGCTTAGATAAGGAACTCCCGTTTGAGGCAACCAATTGTCTCCCAAAACAAAGTTGGTCACTGTGTAGTTACCAACATCTGTGCCATTGATCACATGGTACCCCGGCCAACTAACCCGTTTACTCGTACCCGACCCGGGTCCATTGTTACTCGACTCAGCATAATACAAGGTGCTCAGAGCAAAATTGCCGTCCCACGGCATCCATCCTGCCGGGTCAATCAAACTATCAACGAACGACTGCATGATAACTGTTCTCGAGTAAGTCTTCCATGGCCGGCCTAGGTATGATATCGTGGAACCGGGACTACTAACCAAGTCGGGTGCACCCAAAATCTTACAATTTTGAATCGATGTGCCGGTGTTTTGGTTTGGGTCAGTCCGACCCTGTGCCGTTATGGTGTTACTTTGACCTCGCATTGGAAGGCGGGAATAGATGTTGCAGTTCTGAAAGACTACAGCTGCATTACCAAAGATGTAATCTACGGTGCCGTAGATGTCGCATTCACGGTAGAATTGCCTCAGTGAGTGTGTGTAGAGGGTGTCTTGATAGCCTTCAAAGCTGCAGCTGTAGAAGGCCGAGAGATCGGCCCCGTTTCTCACGGCCACTGCCTGATGCTTGGCGGGACCCGCAGTGTTCTGGAAAGTCATGTTTACAGCTACAAACCCAGTCCCAACAACAGCTGCATTTGAAAACAATTTTGTTAATTAGTACAAAGTCTTTTTCTTAAAATTAAAATGATTAATTCAAAATTATAATAGCTTTAATTTACATTTACCTATATTTACTTTTCATAAATTAACATTATAAATTTACTCTCTGAAATTCAATATTAATATTATATTTCAATTCCTTATCTTGTGCATATACTATTTTGTTATGTAGTAGCTATACAACTGTACATTCTTAGAATTTGGTCTCTCAGAGTACTCTGGTCCCATTTCATCCTTTGCACCACTAATATCTCGTTTATATCTATCAATCAAGATTCAAAATGGAATTGAAATATCTACTTCTAGTTGCATGCATAGTTACATACCAAATGTAGCCGAGTTGAATGTGGTCCAGCCATCGACAACGCTGTGATTTCCGGTGATAATCGTCTGATTAATCCCGTCTCCAATCATCATAAGATACCGCTTGTTCTTCGGGACATTGACATATTCTTCGTAAGTACCTCCATACACATATATCAAATAGTAACCGGTCTTTCCGTCAAGGTTATCGGGTGCTGCATTTACTGCATCCGAGACTGTCGTGAAATTCCCGGTGCCATCTTTGCTAACCACGACAATGTCGTTGATCATCACAGCATCTGAGGCTTCTAGAAGGCCGCGGCGGCCATTAGGGATTATAGGTATCTTTGAAGGGGTGAATCCTTTTTTCGGTTTCACCTTTTTGGTCTTCGGTACCCAAGCCTTGTTAAATAGTGCAAGCGAGACACTATATAGTTTACTACTATTTGATATCGGCACGGTTAGACCATTATTTACCGACCATGCCGGGGCGGCTCCTTGGATGCCATCTAGACATGTTTGTTGATTCGTCAAAAGTGCCGAGAGAAGGGTTTGAACCTTATCTGCCTGAGGGTCTAGAAGTGTGTTGGTCGAGCTGAGTGTACCGGCAGCTGAGTTTAGAAAGTCGATATTTAGTGACGACAAAAGTTGGCAATCGTGCAAAGCGGACACGGCCGAGGGTGACAGCTTAGAGGAGCGAGAGAGATACTTGTTTATAAGTGCAAGGAACTTGTTTGCATTTGACAGGGATTTAGTTATGGAGAAGCGGCCGTAGTTGTAGAGGTTTTGTGACCCGCTCGGGGGCAGAACCAAGCGGCAAAATGTCGGGTCAACGGTTGAGTTGCACGCAGTTGATGGTGACACCGGTGTTGCCGGGTCAGATAATGCAGGATATGTCAAGGAGAGTAAAGAGAGGAGAATGAGGAATGGAATTGTAGAGGACAATGTGGCCATTCTTCTTTTTGTTTCTTCTATATAAATTGAGGAAATGCAGTATGGAATTGTGAAGTGAAGAGAAGAGTGGTGAGGCTTCATTTATATAGAGGTGGCAGGGGTTTCATCACCTTTAACAGTAGTTGAATAATTTTTGGATTATTTAATTTAAGGAGGTTTAAATTTGGAGTCAACGGGAATTGGGCAAATTGGGATGAAAAGCGCGTATAAGGCAAATAAATGCAATTGCAAAGGTCAAGATTCACAGCTGTACTTGCTGGGTATTTTGAAGGTCTCTAGAAAGAAAGAAAGAATGAAATGTGGGATTTGGTTGAAGTGTTTTTTGTTCTCTAGTTAGTAGTTACTTACTCAATTATTATTCTCTGTATATACCTACAAATACCTACAAGTAGGATTGCCAAAAAAATCTCGTAATTCGTAATTTGATTGACTTTGATTTGAAAAAAAATTCGCAATTAACTTGTTCAATTGAAATTCGTTCTTAAACAAATTAAACTAGTTCGGTTCGAATCTTATTCAAACTCAAAATCAATTAACTGGGTATATATAGTTCATTCGAAATTGGTTCGCGAACTATTTAGGTTCAAAACTCAAATTAACATGTACCGTTCAAATTAGAGCAACGCTAGTGGTTCAGTGCAAAATCAAGATTTCATTTAAAATAAGTACAAATAGGTACTTGCTATGATCACATAAGATCCAATGCAATGTTTAGTTTAAGCTATCCAATTTCCAAAAAAAGCTCGTAGTTCGTGATTCGATTGACTTCGATTCGAAAAAAAAATCTCAATTAACTCGTTCGATTGAAATTCTTTTGAAACAAATCAAACCAGTTCGGTTCGAATCTTATTCAAACTCAAACTCGAAGTAGAGCAAGTTTGATTTGTTTTGATTCGTTTGTAGCCCCTACAAGTAATAAGGTTTGAATTTATTAAAATTAATTATAGGTTGAGTGGATATATATGTCTGTCTGGCATATTTGTGACTTCTCATTTAAATAATAAGATGTTTCAAATAATTATAAATATGTTTAATTTGTTAGTATTAACTTTAGATAGTGTTTGGTATGTACTTAATTAAAAAAGATTTAAATCTTATGGTCTGAATTAATGTATCTGATATATATATATATAGATGACTCATGATCAATTTTGTGTTCTACCTTATGTCGTGATCTAATAATTTATGTACTACTACTACAAACAAATGTGGAATTTGACACAATTTAGTAGGTTATGATGATTTTAAATTTATTATGTTGTTTCATTTGAATAAATTTTGTATTGGGAAGGGATTAGTGGAGTGATGTCGGTGTTTGGTTGCTAGCAAAATGCTTGTTATAATAAAGTTTGATGCATCTTTTAAGATGACATGTGTCAACTATTGCTTGTTTCTTTGTATAATTTTGAATTAAGAGGCTGGTTTTGATGCTGACTCAACGCTAAATCTTAACCACATGTTCTAGTTCAAAATGTCATTTGAAATTTTTATGGTTGGTTTGATGTCATTTTGATACCAAAGATACATTATTAATTATCAGAACTACAAGGTATATATAAGTTTCAAATTGAAAAAAAATACATTATTAAACTTTGAAATTGAAAAAAAAAATATATATATATAGGTCAAAGTGAGTCAAATAATTAAGCATGACAAACAGTAACAAGGTATATAAGTCTCAAATTTATCTAAAATTAATTTTCTTCTTAGTTGTAAATATTGTTGTTTTATTTTATGATATATAGTTGGTATCGATATGAAACTAATTAATCTTGATTTACATGAATTTAAGGTAAGCGTATAAAAAGTGATATTCTTGGATATATGAAGAATTATTTTTGATTAAATATATGAAGAAATCATTAATACAAAGTAATTTATTAGAACTAATTCTGTAAACGAATACAATATTTTTGCAAGAAGTAAATTATAATTTTATTAACCTGAATTTTAAAAGTAGTTGCAATGATAGTAGCACTATAAAAATATCAGTAGCCATGTGGGGGAAATGTTTTGGAGATGTTTAACAGCCCGGGTCATGATAATTTAATGGCAATTTAGGATAGAGCTATTGTTCGGTGCGCCGAAAGTCCCACCGACGAGGCACACAGGACATTATACTAGTGACCAACAATCAAATATTTAGTCAAGCACTAATTTAATTTGTATAATTAAACTTACAATTAGTGGATGTTTGGATATATGCATGCATGCATAACCAAGTATAATTTAAAAATTAAAATGCTTTATCTAACTAATTGACTGACCACTATCCACAAATTTAATTAATTAGGCATTATGGATATGGTTAATTTTATTCCAAAATTAGTTCAATGTTTTTTTTTGTTCATCATCTTTTTGACAGATTTACTTTGTATTAAATGAATTTCAAAATTTTAAAATTTTCCATGTATACGCATCACTCATGAAATATATATATCGGTTTCAAGTGTTTGGATTCGTCATTTGAAGCCAATCCAATATATTTTTGGATGTGTGCATCAAATTCTCTTAGTGAGCACATCACACGCTAACTTTGCCCTAAATATAATTTATAAATTAAAATGCATTATCTAACTTGACTGACCACTATCCACAAATTTATTTAATTAGGTATTATGGATATGATTAATTTTATTTCAAAATTAGTTCAATATCTTTTTTTTCTGTTTGGGGATTTGGTTCAATTAGAAGCCAAAATCTACCAAACAAATGGAGCCATGGAGGAAATGGAATTGAATTGAAGGTGGCTGTTTGATTTGACTTGAAAACAGTTGGTTGATTGCTCACTGATTCAGTCTTTAATAGGATATCTTCTCCATTCCACTGGACCCAAAATATAAGAAAATATATTTCACCCTTTTTTTTTCCAGAAATATAAGAAAAATATATATTTACTAATTTCTTGGAAAATGAGTGGACAGTAATTATTCTGAAAAGATATTATTTTCTAGTATATTGTAAAATTTATGAATCGTGTTTGCTTATATAATTCGAGTTAAAAAAAAAAAAGCAAGCAATGTTGATTCTTATATACAAAAAAAGTAATTTTTAATAAAAAGAGAAAAAAAGTTGGGATTTTTTATTTTTTCATTGAGAAACTTTTTCTATAATAAGGTATAATTTAGCTATCCTCCATTATATATATATTTTTTATGAACTGGAGAGATGCAGTAGCTGAGGAACCGCAGTGATTCAAACACCGTCAAATTTTGACCAAGAATGCCATTCTAAGATGATCTGTACTCTGCAACTTTGCCAAACAACTAGTGCTACACTGCTAGTTTCCAGCTCTAATTTTGAAATCCAATTTTATTTTTCTGAAAAATACCAGCTCTTAAAATTTGAAAACTTGAGTCATAATTTAATTACAAATACAGCTGGAATTTTCAAAATCTTGTCTTTCAATTTTTGAAAAAAAAAATTAACTTCAACAAGAACTTGCTTATATATGTTAATTCAGTTATTTGTATTTTGAAAATAATATATAGCATGTTAAGATTAAGAAAATTGTCAAACTTGTTTTGTTAATTTGGTTCAAACCTTTAAAAAACCATACTCTTATTTAAAAGTGACTTGGGTGAAGTTCACATTTCAAACCGGTAGATTCAAATCCACTTTCAATTTAAACTAATCTTTGACAACATCTTGATTTGAGCTAACCATTCAAGATAATTTTTTGTTAGTTTGGTTCATTAACAATATATTGCAATGTCATCATCTTATTAAAAAACAATTGGCTAGTATGATCAATGATTAATTATTTTATTTTTGTACATGATTCATACTTAATACAAACGAATTAATTGTTAGTACTGTCAGCAATTGGCTAAACTTTTAATATATAATTAGCTCATAATACAAAAAAAAAAGACTTAAAGAAAGAACTAACCGCTATCATTGCTAGCATTTAATAAAAATTGGCAGCCTCTGCAAATATTAAAAATAAAATAAAAACATTTCTAGCATTTTAATGAAAGCAACCGAAACCAAAAAATTTCTTTAACAAACGAAATTAATTTTCATGTATAAAGAGGATCACATTCAATTAAAAGTCTCTATAAATTAATTTTTATGTAATTGTTCTAGAGACATCAATTAATATATTAGTTATAATAATATTGGGCAATACCATTGGATAAAAAAATCAATGTGGAATTTCTAACAACTATTTGCTGAAATTATAAAAAATTCACAATGGAAAGGAAAAATTGAAATGGAAATCTCATCTGTAAAAAGGCTTAGCAAAAACAGGCCCAAAGGGAAAGTCTAAAGCCTACTGGGCCTGAAAAAAGTTTATAAGGAGGTTTCTTTTCAAATCTCATAAAGGAGCACGAATCTCAAAGAAAAGTTAGTGGTCCGATTTGTGCTGCACTGTATCCAGCACATGGAACACTAAATATAGATCCATCATTTAGCTCGTACAAATATCATAATTACCCCCTCTTTATCCTCAATTATTTGGCAAAGAAACTTTGATTAGTGCTTGAAATTTATATTCGATTTGTAGGCCTGTGTAGTACAAAATTGACACTTTGATGGTTTGCAAAGGAACATATATATGAGTATGACATCATGCTTTTTCATTAGAAACTTTATTTAGACTATTCTTTGAAACTTTTTAAATCCAGCTATATATATATGATATATAGCATATTTGTTCCTTTGCCATTAAGAAATGTTTAAAAAACAATTTGCTAGTAAAACCACTTTTTCAATTTATATATTATGAATGAAAAACAATTTGCTAGTAAAACCACTTTTTAAAAAACAATATTAGGAAATACTTTCTCTATTGCTGTGCTGTTGATTGATACTTGTAAAGAATTTGTTACACATGATGTTTTAAATGACTAATATTTTCCATTTTTTTGAATTTTCATAAATGAACATTTAGATAAAATAAAGAACTCTGGTTATGCTGTATCAGTATAGGTCAAGAAATCGTATCCACTGAATACTACAGAGGTATTATTTCGTGGAGTACTTGGATCCGGACCGTTCTTTTAACTTTGTACAAATCTCAAAGCACAAATAATGCTGGCTCCCTTCGCTATTCCGAATAGGCACTGTTTTTTAGTTAATTTGAACCGTAAATTAGTGGGCCCCACCTATGTAGTACTACAGAGGATACAGGATCGTGCTTCATATGTGCAAAGTTGACTGCTATACTAAACCACGTAGGTTATAAGCAACACTGACGATTCAGTTGAACCAACCGTCAATATTAGCATGCCATCAGTTCGTTACAAGTGAACCGCGCCTCGATGTTGAGTTCATCTTGTTTATCATTTTACCACGCAGTTTCTACACTGGTTGTGACAAATTAGAACCATTGGTGTTTGGAGGTTGGTGTAGAGATCCTTTGACTTTTGTAGTACTGTTTTCTTCTTTACATATCTTATGAAAAAAGTGGTAACATAATATATATACAACCAATCAATTTCATTACTATAGAAACACCCTGATTTTATCTACAAAATCAAAACTTACAAAGAATCAACAAAAACATAAATAACATTTCCCTGACAAATTCTGTACGAGCACTTCTAGACCGTCTAATACTCTGTAAACCCACTATCCATATGCTCTTAACAGCTTCAACAAAAGTCAAAAAGAAAAAAAGAAACAGTTTTATCTTATCACACAGGGACTTATTTGTAAATTGGCCTTTATAGTCAATATATAACTACTGTCTATCTTTATCATGAATTAATGTATGATCGATTCAGCTTTTCTTTATCAAAAAGTTGATGGTTGATAGACAAATTTTAAAACATAGACTTGTAAATTCGAATGCTTGATATTTATAAATTATTGTCATTTCAAAGGGGACCATTAATTAATTGGTTCAATGCGTAGCATAGAGGGTTTCAGTGCTATGAACAAAAGTTTTCATATAAGCATGAACAAAAGAATCTGGCTAATATGCTATGCGTAGCATAGAGGGTTTCAGTGCTACAGCTCAATATTTGAGTTTTCAAAATCCTGACGGTCGATCCGAACTGTTCAATATGATTTTTATATGAATATGTACTTGCAAACCAAATTTTATATTTTTTAGAATTTTTTTTACTATTTGTTTAGATATAGGTAGAAAATCACTAGATCTGAAAACTCTGTACCATTCAGATCAGGTGATTTTCTACCTATCTAAAAAAATAGTAAAAAAATTCTAAAAAAAATGTAAAATTTGGTTTACAAGTACATATTCATATGGAGATCATGTTGAACGGTTCGAATCGACTGTTAAAATTTTGAAAACTCAAATATTGAACCGTAGCACGGAGGTCCTCTATGCTACGCATAGCACCGTAGCCAACTCCTAAACAAAAATATTGAATGAATGCCTCCTAACTGTATTGTAACACTGTAATTTATTTTCATTATTTGAATCCTTAATATCCAACAGTATTAGCACATGCAATATGCACCGCCAACTCTACTAACACAAAACCCATGTATATATCTTTCTCACTATAAATAAATCATCAACCCCTCTATCCATTACACCTCCTCTCTTTACATACACATTCACTCACTATGCAACCTTTTCTAAGTTTGCTCCTATTCCTCTCCATTGCACAATGCATTAACATTTCTCCAGTCTCCTCACAACACACACATTGTGAAGGAACACTATACCCTGAGCTATGTGCTTCTACACTCTCCACAATCCCTAACCTCTCCAAGAAATCGCTACCGCAAGTCATATGCTCGGTAGTCAATAAGACGGTTGATGAGGTAAGAGCATCGTCCGCTAATTGCTCCGCGTACCTCCGTTACCGCACTCTTAATTCGATCCAACAACTTGCTATCAATGACTGTCTCGAGTTGCTCGATGAGTCGTTAGATGAATTGTTACTTGCAGTGTCCAACCTCGAGTTGAAGCCAAATGCACATATTAATGATGTGCTCACAGTGCTGTCAGCTGCCATGACGAATCAACATACGTGCCTCGACGGCTTCCAAAACATCAAAGGTACATTATATATATTTACAGGACACATATATATCGTTACGTAAGCCGTAACTGATTCATTGAGCTCGACAAATAACAGGTGAAAACATTCGGAAATACATCGAGGGCCGGCTTCACCACGTATCACATCTAGTGAGCAACTCTTTGGCCATGGTTAAAAAGATTCCTTCAAAACAAAATGGAAGACAAATGAGAGAGAAAAAAGAGCCATTTGAGGGGTATGGCACGATACACCGAGAATTTCCTCGGTGGGTCCGGCCTTTTGACAGACGATTGCTACAAGCACCATCCACCAATTCAACAGCAATTGTGCCCGATTTAACCGTGGCCAAGGATGGTAGCGGGAACTTCACAACGGTTAGTGCGGCGGTTGCAGCGGTGCCAACCAAGAACAAGAAGAGATTTGTTATTTACATAAAAGCGGGGGCGTATATGGAAAATGTTGAGGTGACGAAGAGTATGTTGAACGTGATGTTCATCGGAGACGGCATCGGCAAGACGGTGATCAAGGCCAGTCGAAATGTGGTGGATGGATGGACCACCTTCAGGTCTGCCACCTTAGGTCAGTGCCATTTTCTTCTTCTTATAAATTGTATATATGACATGATTCATTAACTAGCTAGCATGTCATGATAATCCAACCGTCGGGTTAATTATATATTAATAGAGAACTTAAAAGAGGAACTAATTAATTTAAATATATTATAAACATTTTCACAATTATATATATAATTTAAGAATTGATTGATTGAAATTAAGTACATATAGATTTGTATTATATATTAATTAAGTACATTGATTGTGTTTGACTAGCTAGGATATATCGCAGTAATAGTGAAACAATTATATGTATTAATATAATTAGATAAATTACATGTTTGCCAAAGAGTGAGGTTATGGTAATATGCATATTACACAACAGCCTACGCTATGGACTTTTTCTTCGTTTTAAAATGTACATGCAAATCAAAGTTCACATTTTTAAAAATTATTTTACTATTTTTTAGATAGGTAGAAAATCACTTGATTTGAAAATTCTGAACCATCCAAAATCAGTGATTTTCTACCTATAAAAAATTTCTAAAAAATATAAATTTTGATTTATAAGTATATTCTTATATAAATATCACATCTAACGGTTTAGATTGACTATTTAAATTTTTAAAATAAAAATAAAAATTCATAAATCCATAATATGCATATTACCATATATGGCCTCATTTTTTTGCTAAATATATCATCTCTAATTTTATTGGTACAAGGAATTCTGCCACCAGTGCAAAAGCGATTGAATGATTGATTTGTCACGGACCAAAGCGAAGATGAACATATATAGATTATATATGATCGATTTATTCAGGGTATTATTTTGTTCAAATGTGAAAGCAAAGAAAGGATCAAAATGACACGTGCCATGATAGACAAACTATTACTGGATCCATTTATAGATAGCACCATAGTGCATGTGCATGTGGGGCTATATATTGTGCCCCATTTATAGGCGTAATATAGCACCATAGTGCAAGTGCATGTGGGGCTATTGTGCCCCATTTATAGGCGTAAATGATCCAATATTCCAATCCAATCAAATATTGGCTGTACCGCCTATAGAAAACTACATTTTTTATTTGATAATTCTTTAGAATATGAGGAAATTTACAATTTACAATACTTTAAAATTGGAATGACAAAACATATTTATATACTATATTCACATTGCTCCATTTCTCTTAAATGGGTCATAGTTTTGCGTGGTGACATCAATTACCACTTTTGGTTTTCTGTTAACCATAAATATTAAGAAGAGAAAGAGAAAATCAAATAATATATGACCCATTATGTGTTGACTATAACTATGATCTATAAAAATTTGAAGTGTGATTTCTTTTTTTTTCTTTTATAAATTAAAAATTAGCAGATTTGTCGTTTATATTTTAATTTTTTATATATATTTATACTTTTTAACTTCTTCGTATTTATACTTTTTGACTTATAAACATATACTCAGATATGCTTATATAAATTGGGTACGTAGCTGGACTCAAATTATATTAATTACAATATAACTTGTTTAGCTCTAATTATTCTGAATTAGAAAAACTGTTTAGCTCCAATTATATATATAATTCAGACTAAAATTATAACAGTATGAGATTAGTCAGACTCTATATATATAGATATATATATATATATAGAGTTCGGCTAATGTCATAACATTATAATTTCAACTTAAGTTATAACGAGTTGGTTTTAGCAATTTTAAAGTCCAACCAGTCGATTCAAACCGCTCAAAATGTTCTCCATATTAAAATGTGCTTAAAGACCAAATTTTATATTTTTTGGAATTTATTTTCTATTTTTATAGATAGGTACAAAATCACTGTTTTCAGATAATTCTGAACCATCCATAATAGTGATAACCTATCTAAAAGAATAGTAAAAAAGTTCCAAAAAATATAAAATTTGATCTCCAAGCACATTTTAATATGGAGATCATGTTGGATGGTTCAGATCGACTGTTCGGATTTTGAAATTGCAAAAACCGACTCATTATAACGTTAGGATGAAATTATAACGTTATGACATTAATTAGCCGGACTCTATATATATATATATATATATATATATATATATATATATATATATATATATATATATGAGTAGAACTAGGGTGTTCCTAAGTGCACCAAGCTTCTTTGTGAACTCAACTCTAAAACCTATCGAATTGGCTTCAAACGATGAATCCAAACCGTTGAAATCCTTCTACCTTACGAGTGATGCATCTACATGCAAAAAATTGAAATTTAAAATTAATTTTGTATAGAGTCAAGTGGTCAAAAGGCGTCCAAAAAATGAATGCATTAAAATTAATTTATAAACCTTCTAATTTTGACCACTTGAACTTATACTAACTTAATTTGAAAGTTTAAAATTTTCACATGTAGATACATCACTCATAAAGTAGAAGGATTTCAACAGTATGAATTTGTCGTTTGAAACCAATCCGATAGATTTTAGAGTTGAGTTCATAAAGAAACTTAGTGAACTTAGAAACACCCTAGTTCTACTCTCTCTCTCTCTATATATATATATATGCATGGTCCAAGAAGGATGAAGACAAGACCAAAAAAAAGTTGACATATACAACGAATCTAGTGCATGGTCCTGGCATGTGACTCTGTCCACAAAATAAATGTCTTCATATATATTTTATATACTGTCAAATGCGATACATTACTATATCCGTATATATATACATATGTCATGAATAGTTTCTAGTCTCATTTTGCACCTTTGGTAATGCTAAGCTTTCCACCGTTAGATTAGATCCGTGTTCCCCGGGAAAAGAAACAACTTTATTTTGACCCATTAAATGCGCCAGCTCATGATAATTAAAAAATATAATTATATCCACTATTGAAATCATCCCATGATTCTATTTCAGAAAGTTAAGTTCACTAAATATAATTTTAAACACCAAACAAGAAAGAAAATCATAACCATAACCATAATTATTATGAAACTTTTTTAGTATCATATGATATGCTTTTTATCACTTTCACATGTGTACAGTACATTCTGAAAGGTGGAATTGGCTTTTAATCCACCGACAAGATATATATATATATCATCTCCCCAGAATATTTTATTCATAGAAATCAATAAAAAAAATAAGAGAAGAAGATAGAAAGAGTATAAACTTTTTTGCACCATCGGATCTATTGTTTCCGATCAAACAATTTAGATCAGATTCAATTCTTCCGGTCCAAATTTCTCTCTTTTATTCTGTATTTTGCCACGGCAACACAAATGATTGCACAGAAAATGGCATAGAAAATTTTCCGTTTTTTTTCAAGGAAAAAGAGAAGAGGAGGCATGGAGTACAAGAAGGAGAGAGAATATGCAAAAAGTTTAAATGTACTTCAGATCTTCTGTGGTCCATTTGAATCTATTTAAATTGAAAAAAAATTAAATCTGGACCATTGAATAATTTAAATTGAAATCCAATCTTTCTACCAATCTAACAACTATAGTACTCTTTCTACTTCCCTCTCTCGTATTTTATTAATTTCTATAAATAAAAAAATTCCTCATCTCACCCCCACCCCCCAAAAAAAAAAATTTATTCCATTTGAATGCATTAAGATAAACTTAAATTGTCATCTTTAGTATTCCCCTTATATTATAATTCCTCTTTTTTTATACTAACGAAAGTGAAATTATTAATGCGCTAATTAAAAAACTTGGTGCCCTATAATTAGTAAACAAGTCTCATGGTGCCAAAAATTTTTTTGTTAATGAGCAAAATTTATTTAAAGTAAATATATACCAATTTAATTACTTGGCGGACAAATTACACAAACTATTGTATACCTTTGTTTGGAATACAAATTTTGAGGAAAATTTGCAGTGAATATTGCATGGAATTAATCATTTGAACATGATATCCTTCTTTTATAAACAAATAATTCTTATAGAATAAAAAATAAGGAGAATATTTTGTTCAGAGACTCACATGGTAAGAACAGAGATGCATGTAATGCAAGTGTGCATCACGCTTAAAAATGACAAATCAAATATTTATTTATTGCTAAATATTGTGCATTGCACTTCCACAAACTACAAATTTAGTACAATTTTGCGCAGAAAATTAATAAATAATCAAGGAAAATCTAGTACAATTTGCCTTGTCCTTTGATTCCTAAAGTTGTTAATTTATTGAATTCGGTTTATTTGATTATTTTCAAACTAACCGACAAATTTCGGGTTAAATATGGTTCAATTTGGTTGAATTTTTGAATGGTTCAGTTAGGTTGAATTTTTGAATTACGGATTTTTTATACGTTATTTGGTTTAATCTCTCTTATTTCAGTTCAACCAAACAAATAAAAAATTACTCCATTCCTTTTTTAATTGGTTGTTATTTGATTGACAAGTTTAATTTGATTAGTTCGGTAAGATTTTTAAAAAACTAAATAAAATTTTAATTCAATTATTTTATTTCAGTTTTAACTGAACAATCATTTCAAGAACCCTAATGATTCCCATCTACAAGAAAAAATATTTAAGAATAAATTAAACTGGATTTGGTTTTATTTGGAATATTATTGGACGGTTCATGATATAAAAAGTAAAAAAAAAATCAACTACAATGTAATTGTACGGTCCGGATTGAGTAAAATTTAATCGAATGATTTGGACTGAATAGTAACAACAAAGGGGAGAGAGTCGGTGGGGTTTTATTTGATACAAGCTCAGGTCTTCATTTAATATAGTGAAATGAATAAATTGTGCATCTCTGTCAGATCTATATTCTGTGGATAAGACAGCGCATCTCAATTGTAACAGCTGTTGTGGTGTGATTAAATTGGGATGAACGGTCACAGCATGTTAATGGTCACGGCATGTTAATCACGCAATGATTATACATATCGATCATGTTTGGTCATATTTAACTATTTTTTTTTTTTCAAAATTTAAGTTAGGTTATTCAAAATTCATCATTAGATCAAGATCTAATGGTTCAGATAATATGTAACTCGTGTGATCATGTCATCACGTGTTGTGTCGTACTGCGACCAGACTAATTTACATGTCGTAGCGTGTTAATTTTTCAAATAATTATGACAAAAAAACATGCAAATCACGGTACGTAACCGACACAGATACCGTATCATGTATCAAGTTATATGAGAACCATGACGTACCGTAATGTATCTGTGTTATTTTTTTACATATCTATCCATACATTTTTCTACATGTTTAGGTTAAACCTCATATTTTTAAGGTCCGTAAAAGTAAGTAAGTACATTTATTGAAGATAGGCATTCAAGTTGTATTTGTTGACATATACGGTCCCCAGGTAGAGAGCACATGCAATAAATAGTATATCATGGCATTGAGGTATTATTATATTTTGCCATGTATAACCATGTGGGGGCAATCTAATGCCTTGATTATTCCAGACATAGGCTCACATGCTAAACTTTTTATTTGTCTGTCCTGCATTTTTTTCAACAAAAATATCAGTAATATTTTGGATTTTATATACTAATATTCACTCAAAAAATTTCAAAAATTGATCAATTTTGTACTGCTCAATTGTAACAGCTGTAGTTGGCAACGGGTTCATAGCAAGAGACTTAACGGTCGAAAACTCGGCCGGTCCGAGCAAGCACCAAGCCGTAGCCGTAAGAGTCGGCTCTGATCTTTCGGTTTTCTACCGATGCAGCTTTGTCGGGTATCAAGACACTCTTTACACTCACACCCTCCGCCAGTTTTACCGGGAATGCGACATTTACGGAACAATCGACTTTATCTTTGGCAATGCAGCCGTCGTGTTCCAAAACTGCAACATGTACGCACGAAAACCCAACCCGAACCAAAGCAACATCTTCACTGCTCAGGGTAGAGAGGACCCGAATCAAAACACCGGCATTTCAATCCAAAAGTGCAAAGTAACCGCCGCCTCCGACTTGGCGGGAACTGTATCAAGTGTCAAGACGTACCTAGGTCGGCCATGGAAAGAATATTCTCGTACTGTGTTCATGCAGTCTAATCTTGACAGTCTGATTGATCCTACGGGTTGGTTGCCATGGAACGGTACATTTGCACTTAGCACGTTATATTATGGGGAGTACTTGAACACGGGTCCTGGGTCGAGCACCGCGAAACGTGTCACGTGGTCGGGGTTTCGGGTGATTACCAGTGCAAAGGAGGCGGATCAGTTCAGTGTGTCTTCTTTCATTCAAGGGGACCAGTGGATCAGTATGACAAATGTTCCATTCATGACCGGATTGAACTGATTAATGGAATAATTGTCATTTTATTTATAATACTATTATTTTTAGATTTTTTTTTAATATTAATGAGAGTACTGTAAACATTGGGATGTTTGAAATAAGATAAGATGCTTTCAATTTGAAATGTTGTTGAAATGTTGTCAATTCTAGATAAAAATATGAAGAATATGTATTAGAGTTGAACTCAAAATAGTGCACAAACAACTACACTTTTTAAATTTGAGAAAAAAGAAAGAGACACCTGAGCATCTAAATTTAATAAATCACACTAATTAATGGATATTTCATTCCCAAGTAATAACTAAAAGAGTAAAGGAGCTTTGTCAACCAATATATTCAGCTAAAATCACTAAAAGAAATTCAAGATAAGTATGAAATTTTACTTATGATTAAGAAAAAAAAAAAGCAAATTAGAAGAAAATAAAGAAATTTTGAGTCTTGATGAATAAATAAAATGAGTAAAATCCATCAAAAACATATAAGACAAGTAAATTTTCCAATGTCCATAGTAATTACAAAGTAATTTATTTAGAGTGAGGCTACGGTGCTATGCATAGCACGGATTGGGTCCGTGCTACGGCTTAAAATTTGACTTTTCAAAATTCTAACGGTCGATCCGAACCGTTCAACATAATTATAAAATGAATATGTACTTGCAAACCAAATTTTACATTTTTTCGAATTTTTTACTATTTTTTTAGATAGGCTGTTTTTGGATGGTCCAGAATGTTCAGATCAAGTGATTTTCGAAAAAAAAGTAAAAAAATTCGAAAAAATGTAAAATTTGGTTTGCAGGTATATATTCATTTTATAATCATGTTGAACGGTTCGGATCGACCGTTAGAATTTTAAAAAGTCAAATTTTGAGCCGTAGTACGGACCCAATTGGTGCTATGCATAGCACCGTAGCCTCGCTCATTTATTTATGTAATATCAAACACCACTAATAGTAAATATATGTAAGTTATATTGCTAGAAACAGAAAATAGAGATTCAAAAGAGCAAAATAATAGCCCTATGAAAAATTCAAATTAACAGCTGGACCAACACACTCAAAATCAACGGCCCAAAAAAGTTCCTCTTACCGTCATTTCCTTATTTGTAGGGCTGTCAACCAGTTGGGCCGGGCCGATCTATGTATTGTGACATTTTTATTGGCCCATAATTTATGTAGGGGCACAACATCTCTTCAGATATACTTTTGTTTAGAAAGCTGATTGTTTAATTGTGGATGTCGAACGAATATGAAAGATACATAGGGGTGTCAATGATACTCTTTTAACTGTTGAGCCAATTTGTACTTATTCGATAAGGTGGGTAAGTATAAGATAATGATACTCTTAAGAACATTCTAGTTTTATACTCTTTAATAGGTAAAAGTAAAGTACGAGTAAAATAAATTTTAAGTGAATATGAGTATGAAAATGTCTCCGAACTATTGAGATGTGGCATCTTGCAAGCTAAAGTTATAAAATGAGTGGCTAGTAAAAAATAAAGCAAATAAAAATAACATGTATTGTACCCATTACACCCCAACATATATGGTAAATCTGTTGGTTTTGGGAAGTGTTGGCTTGCCTAAAAACCCTAAAAACCCTAAAAACCCTAAAAACCCTAAACCCTAAATTATGTATTTTGCCTATTTTGCGATGTGTCGCGCTGCCTGATTGTCACAGTACATCTTCATGGTTTCTCTATAATCTATCTTCATGTCACGAAGTAGGTGTTTGATTCAAATGAACTCACTTGCTGTAGATGCCATGATCTGATACTCTGCTTCTGCACTCGATCTTGCCACAACATTCCGCTTCTTGCTTTTTCAAGTAACCAAATTGCCACCTACAAAAGTACAAAAGTCTGTGGTTGATTTTCTGTCGCAGCTCCCAGCCTAATCTGCATCCGAAAACCAACCACATCATTAGAATTATTTTTTCTCATCCATATTCCTTGACCTGGAGTGCCTTTAAGGTATCTCAGTATCCTATCAATTGCACTCAAGTGACTGGTACGTGGAGCATGCATAAATTGACTAACTGCACTAAATGCATATGCAATATCAGGTCTGGTAACAGTAAGATAGATTAATTTGCCCACCAACCTTTGATACTGTCCTATATCAGTTAGTGGTTCACCATCTTCTAATCCAAGTTTAATATTGGTTTCCATTGGGATGCCGGCTGGTTTAGCTTCTAACTTACCAGTCCCTTTCAATAGGTCAAGGGTATATTTTCTTTGAGATAGAAATAAGCTCTTGCTTGAGTGAGTTATTTCTATTCCAAGAAAATATGAAAGATTTCCAAGATCTTTGATATCAAATTCCCTTTTTAAATATTCCTAACTCTTTTGATTTCCTCATTATTGTTTCCAGTGACAATAATATCATCTACATAAACAAGGATAATAGTGGTAGAATTTTGTGAATGTTTGACAAACATAGTAGAGTCTGCTGTGCTTTTGATAAAATTAATTTTTAAAAGAGAGAAGCTTAGCCTGGCATACCATGCTCTTGGAGATTGTTTTAGACCATAAATTGTTTTCTTTAACTTACATACCGATAAAGACTCTGATGTACTTTTGTAACCTGGAGGAAGAGTCATGTAGACTTCTTCTTACAGAATTCCTTGAAGGAATGTATTTTTTACATCCATTTGGAACATATTTCACCCTAAATTGGTAGTCACCGATAACAAAATTCTAACAGTGTTCATTTTAGCCACTGGTGCAAAGGTCTCTTAGTAGTCATATCATAGGTTTGTGTAAAGCCTTTGGCCACTAACCTTGCCTTATACCTTTCAACAGTTGGCGCATCGAACGATGGTGGAGGTTCCACTCGTCTCCGGCCTAGGGTTAGGGTTCCGATTCCAGTTGAGCATTTGTTCTCCTACGAGATTTGAGGCATTTTTTGTTTTTTTTTGTTTGGGTGACTGTTTCAGTTTTTTTGGGTGGCTGATTTCATAACTGAACTGATAAGGACATATATTCTTGGTGTTTTTCTCTGGTACTGGTCTGAGAAAGGGTTTTTTTTTCTAGTATGATCTGACTCAGTTTTTTGAGCCTTGATGATGCTGCAGTTCTTCGTTAGCTGCAGTCTTGTAGTTTGTTATTTGCGGAAGTATAGACATGATTAGATATCTTGCTCTGATACCATGTTAAATTTTATGATGCAGAAGTATAGACACAAAGAGTATATGGTGAATTGTATTTTTTGTATATTCATTGATACCTATTGATCATCAGAGTGTGTTTTTTACAATATCCTAAGAAGTGTATTTATACATTCTAAAGTTCACATAGCCGTTATGTTACCGTTATTCTAATTTCTATAAGTCGTATGCCTTGGTACATGTGTTTCAAGGTATCGTTGGATTTATTCCTAAATCTAATGCTATGCTTGATATAATCTAAGCCCTTGATCGATGATGAGATTTAATCTGAGATCATTCAATATTTTTAACAATATCAATGAGGCCGCATGGATTTTGATGCGGTAGCAAGGTTTTTGATGCAGTCGTACAAAATACCTTTTTCAAATTGGCAAATAACTAGATAGGTTACTATATATAAGGATTGGTCTCCAAGACACAAGATAACATAGAAAAACACAGAAACTGAATATACGTTTTTCTCTTTAGAAAAATACAGCTCTGTCAGCCTTCTATTTTTCTTGCACTATCAAAGAATAGAAAAGAGAAATCCATTAAGAAATTTGGAGAGAATTTCTCAAGGGCCATATCTTGCTGTCTTGGAAGACTTGATCCACGACCATACGGTGAAAATGCGAGAAGAGCTTCTTGCCATTGAAGACTTGTCTCGTGCTCACGGAGACGGCTGTTGCTCTACCAAGGCTTTAGATATTTCATGACAAACGGCGTGAAATCAGGTATAATGTTACGCACTTCTGATTTATGTTTTGGGTCTCTTTGGCATAGGACGGTCCTTAGGTTAAGGTGGGGAACTGTTTCTCCTTCCCCGAGGTGTAAGTGTTTGACCCCTAGATGAGATGTAATTGTTTGAGATAAGGCATAATTGTTTGGCCTTTATGATTCCCCAACAAGTGGTATCAAAGCCTTCCTATGTCAAAAGATTAAGTCTTTTAGGATCTAGAGAGAATTAGGAATTATTGATGATTTTTTCGTTGATTTTTGTTGGATTTTTCTTGATTGTTTTAGATTTGAAAATTTTTATTTGGAGAGCACAAAACATGTAAAATTTACCGCCATAATTGTTTATTTTTTAAGTTATTAAGTTGGTTAGAATTTGCTAGAAGATTTGCAATTAAAATCGCAAAAATTTTAATCAAAATTCGGTCTAGGCAGAGTTTGTGCGACCATCTGTGTGGACGCACAGAGGCCACACAAAATTCCGCACATTTTAATAGGCAGTTATGGAATTTTGGGTTTTGGTGAAATTTTTTTTATAATAAATTTCCTAAAACAAATATACAGATTTAAAATTAAATTTCTAAATTTGAAAGGTTATACAGATTTGGAATTAAATTTCTAAATATGAAAGGTTATTTAACGTGCTTCCAAAATTAAGAAATCTCTCTAGATCATGGGTAAATTTCAGCATATAAATGCAGTCTTACAGTTACTCAGACAAAGATACGGCCGCACGGATTTTGATGTGATCGTGCGGTTTTTGATGCGGATGCACAACATACTTTTTTTAATTTGGCAGTCCGCACAAAATTTTGTGGGGGCCGCACAACTCTCTGGAAAATTACAGAATATTTTCTGAGATTAATACTGCAGTTATTATGATGCAATTATATATATATTTATTTAATTGCATTTTTGTTTTATGGGTAAGGTATAAATTATAATTCTTATAAAGGCATTAAAGTTATATGTATCTTGTATTAAATTAATTGAGTCATAATTGTACCCATAGGTACCTCTTTTGACAAAGTTGATTTAAGTTCATCATACAAAAGGATATTAAGTGTAATTTAATGGATGCGATCATTAATCGGCCCATAGAAAGATAATGGTTGTTGAAGTTATTTGTACAATTCAGTGATAATAGAGTATAGTGATGATTGTTAGGTATTACATATGTCAATATTGTCGGCCCATAGGAGGCATGTTGATGATATGTTATTGAATCATCAATACTCTATTATTACGCCAAAGTATCATAAGAAATTAATTCATTGCCTATAGGTGATCAATTAATGGAAACCGATACTTTAATGATGATGGTTTTAAGGTTCATAAAATGTGATGATTTATTAAGATAAGTTACGATACTATGAATGTAACAATGTCTTGGAAAGTTTCGTCTAGGCAAGTCGGAATTCGAAGTGAATCCTTAGGGATCCCTGACTTACCTGGGAACTTGCCTGGTTATAAAAATTTGTATGTATAGTAACAAAAGGGAAAATCATCTCATATGTTTTGAGCAAGTTGGGCCTTTATTTGAATGTAATTTATAATTAAAAATTCAGAATTTTTTTTGCTAAATCGTATTTTTGTGTGTTTTTTTTTGTTCGCATGGAATCAGCTAGCATTGCTGCTACTTCCAATTTTAAGGCATCAGCTAAGCGTAAGAAAGCGAATAAGACTAAGGATAATAAAGATGCTGCATTGGCCAAACAAAAGAAACCAGATAAGGGCAAATAAGTTGCCAAATCAGAAGGTACTGGTTGTTACTTTTGTGATGGAGTTGGACACAAGAAGATTCATTACCAGAATTATCACTCTGGGCGTGCTAAGAAAGGTGAATTTCTTGTTATGGTTTGTGCGGAAGTTAATTTATCTTCTGTATCAAGATACACTTGGTGGATAGATTCTGGTGCAACTACTCACATAAGTGTATCATTGTAAGGCTGCCTAAATTACCGAAAGCCAAGTGATGGTGAAAGATACATCTTTGTGGGCCATGGTAATAAAGTTGAGGTGGAGGCCATTGGGACTTACAGATTATTGTTGAAAACTGGATTTTATTTGAATTTGTATGAAACTTTTGTTGTACCGTCTTTTAGACGGAACTTGATTTCTATTTCTATATTGGATAAGTATGGATTTACTTGGACTTTTGGAAATGAAATTTCAGTTTGTTTCATGATTCAAAACAAGTTGGTTCTGGTTTTCTTTCAGTTTATGATAATCTGTATTTTTTGGATATCAATGGTTCTTATATTGAAGTTTTTCATACGGATACAAGAAGTAATAAAGAAATTTAAGTAATGAGGATTCGGATACATTATGGCACAAGCGATTAGGTCACATTTCTAAATGCAGAATTGAATGTCTTGTGTCTAATGAAATTCTTGAACTCTTGAATTTTTCTGATCTTAATGATTGTATAAGTTGCATAAAAAGGAAACAAACCAATTTAAGAAAATATGAAGCCATGAAGTGTTCAGAAGTCTTGGAATTAATTCATACCGATATCTGTGGTCCGTTTCCAAAAGCTACAATAAATGGTCAGCGGTATTTTATTAGTTTCATAGACGACTACTCTAGATATGGCTACATATATTTAATTAAAGAAAAGGCTCAAGCTTTTGACATGTTCAAAAGTTTCAAAGCGGAAGTTGAGTTACAACTTAAAAAATGCATTAAGGCCATCAGATCTGATCCTGGTGGTGAATACTATGACAGATATGATGGATCAGGTGAACAACGTTGATGGCCTTTTGCACAATTTATAGATGAATGTGGCATTTGTGCCTCAGTATACATTGCCCGGTTCGCCAACAATGAACGATGTTTCTGAGGGGCGCAATAGAACACTTAAGGACATGGTGAGAAGTATGATGAGTCGTACTACTTTACCACAAAATCTATGGGGTGAAGCCTTAAAAACTGTAGCATATATCCTTAATAATGTACACACTAAAGCGACTAACAAAACCCCATATGAGATTTGGACTAGGCGAAAGCCTAGTTTAGGTCATTTGCGTGTGTGTGGATGTCCAGCTGAGGCAAGGCCTTATAGGCCAAATGCGAAGAAACTGGACGAAAGGACTGCTAGTTGTTATTTTATGATCGTATAGAACATTCAGTTTTTGAGACGAAAAATGCAATTTTTTTTAGGATGTTGAGTTTGCGGGGGGGGATACAATAATGGATTTTGAATTCGAAGATGAGTATATAAGTATTCCCATAGGTGTTACGAGTTTTGTGGATATAGAACCCATTTTAACTCAAAATACAATTATCGAAAACAAAACCATTATTGAAGACCAAACTCAACAAGATCAAACATCACAAATTGAGATTCAGGGGATTGATACAACCACAGAGGATTCTGTGCGGCCGCACAGTGAGGTGCATGATCATCTGCAACCCCTGAAAAATGTTGTTGGCCAGATTGTTTCAGACGATGCTGGAAACCCTCAAGAAAATTTAGAAGTGCCAATAAGGAGATCCACTAGAGAGAAAATGTCTGCAATATCTTCAGATTATGCAGTCTACCTTCAAGAGCAAGAGTTTGATGTTGGCGTGTTAGACAATGACCCTATTAATGTCAAACAAGCCATGAAAAACTCTAACTCTCACAAGTGGACCGTTGCCATGAATGAGGAAATAAAATCTATGGTAGACAATGACGTTTGGAAAATAGTCCCATTACCAGCAGGAAAGAGAACCATTGGTTGCAAATGGATATTTAAAATCAAGCGAGACTCGAAGGATAATGTGGAGAAATATAAGGCACGTCTTGTCACTAAAGGTTTTACTCAAAAAGAAGGCATTGATTATAAAGAGACTTTCTCTCCGGTTTCATTGAAAGACTTTTTAAAAATTATATTGGCATTAGTGGCACATTTCAATTTGGAGCTTCATCAGATGGATGTTAAAACTGTGTTTCTTAATGGTGACATTGAAGAAATAATCTATATGGTGCAACCAGAAAACTACGTGTCAGGAGATGCAAAGTCTATGGTGCGCAAACATAAAAAATCAATCTATGGACTAAAGCAGGCATCTCGTCAGTGGTATTACAAATTTCACAGTGTGATTGTCTAATTTGGATTCGAGTCTAACATTGTGGATGGGTGTATATATCTCAAGTTCTGTGAGAGTAAATTTGTATTTCTGGTTTTATATGTCGATGACATTTTACTTGTCAGTAACGATATAAGTATGTTGCAACAAACTAAGAACTTTATGATGAAGAATTTTGAGATGAAGGATCTTGGTAATGCATCATTTGTCCTAGGGATAGAAATACTGAGGAATAGAACCCAAGGTATATTGGGATTATCCCAAAGGAATTATATCGATAAGGTTTTGGCAAGATATGACATGCAGAACTGTAAACCAGGAAATACCCTTGTGGCAAAGGGAAACAAGTTCAGTCTCAACCAATGCCCGAAAAACAATTCAGAAAAGGAAGTAATGCTACAGTATCCATATGGCTCAGTCGTTGGAAGCATCATGTATGAGCGAGTGTGTACGCATCTGAATATTGCGTTCATCACTAACATGCTAGGGAGATACTTGTCAAATCCAGGTCCAGATCATTGGAAAGCTATCAAGCGAGTCTTGAGGTACCTGAAGCGAACAAAAGACTATATACTCACGTATCGGAAATGAGAGAACCTAGAGATCATTGGCTATACCGACTCTGATTTTGGAGGATGTCAGGATAACATAAAATCGACATCTGGCTACATTGACATGTTAGCCGGAGGAGTCGTTTCATGGAAGAGTGCAAGACAATACCTTGTTGCATCTTCCACTATGGCGGCAGAATTTGTGGCATGCTATGAGGCATCAAATCACGGTGTATGGCTACGGAATTTTGTCATGAGACTCTGGGTGGTGGTTTTATTGAGAGACCACTACAATTGTTCTGTGACAACAATTCAGCAGTGTTGTACGCAAACAACAACCGAAGTTCGTCGAAGTCCAAGTACATCGACATTAAGTTCTTGGTTGTAAAGGAAATAATATAAAATGGTGAATTGAAAATAGAACATGCAGGAACAGAATCTATGTTAGCAGATCCTCTTACTAAGGGATTGACACAGGCTAAGTTTGAAGAGTATGTTGCTCATATGGATGTAATCTCTATTGAGGATATTTAGTTTTAGTGGGAGTCTGTTATTTGTAATTTAATGTTATATTTTTCATTATAATTTTGGATATGTAACTTGTGACACATGACAAGTGTTATATATATTATGAAGTTTTGACATTCTATTTCTCGTTTATGTTTGACCTCTAATTCTGTTAAATTATGAAATTCAGTTTTAAGATTTCAGTAGGAGACCAAGTTAGAAATAGGCATGTGAAGATCACAATTGCATGTAATTTATATGTTACACATCCACATCATGATTCATGTCATTTAGCTGTATTAGTGATGTGATTATTGAGGGTTTAGTTGCGAATAAGTGCGATGAATGCCGCTTTAATCCTTTGCTGATATAGTTTATTGACCGAATTGGTTTGGAAATATATAAGGAAGACAGTAAAGAAATGTGTGCATATAAGGAACACAATGTATAATTAAAATGTCATAACATATTGCTCAAGTGGGAGATTGTTGGATTTAATGCCAACATTGAGCATATATGTAATCTAATTATGGATTGTTTATTGTCACATATTGTTGTCAATTAAAGTGATCAAATAAGGTAATAGACAATCAATATATTCATTAGGATGTGGTCTATAAATGTGTAGAACAATTTAGAGAAATATCAAATCATTGATGGACTGATTCTGAGATTTGCAATTTAGAAAACTATCATTTAAGAGGATTGTGTAGGCCACATGGATATCAATGCGGTCGCACAAATTTTGATGCGATAGCACGGTTTTTGATGCAGTCGCACAAATACCTTTTCCAAGTTGGGAGATAACTAGATAGGTTACTATATATAACGATTGGTCCACAAGACAAAAGATAACAGAGAAAAACACAAAAACTGAATATACGTTTTTCTCTTTAGAAATATACAGCTCTGTGTGCCTTCTCTTCTTTTTCCACTATTAAAGAATAGAGAAGAGAAATATATTAGAAAATTTGGAGAGGATTTCTCAAGAGTCATATCTTGCTGTCTTGAAAGACTTGATCCACGACCATACGAGGGCTTCTTGCCATTGAAGACATGTCTCGTGTTCACGGAGAGGGCTGTTGCTCTACCAAGACTTTGGATATTCTATGACAAACGACATAGAATCAGGTATTATGGTCCGCACTTCTGATCTATGTTTTGGATCTCTTTGGCATAGAACAGTTTCTTAGGTTAAGGTGGGGAACTGTTTCTCCTTCCCCGGGGCGTAAGTGTTTGACCCCTAGATGAAATGTAATTGTTTGATCTCTAGATAAGGCATAATTGTTTGACCTTTATGATTTCGTAACAAAAAGTATTTAAATAAGTTACCTGAATGAGCTTCCTTTTATGAGAATCTGGTGGTACTGACCATAAGAGTTCGAGTGGTACTGACCCAACCCAGTATGTCCTCTGCATCATAAGCAACTCCCTTAAGCTCCTTCAACTAGAGCTTGACTGACGAGTCTGTGATCTACCTCTGCTCTGCATCATACATCGTGGCCATGATCTGCTCCAGCATCCTCATCAATTTCTTCAATTCAGCCTCAATTTGGTGGTTTTCATCTACTCGAGCATAGAAGGAAAAATCAGCCATTCTGAAACGGAATCGGCCGTTCCAGAGCTGGATCGGACGGTACTGATCAGAGTCAAAATAATGATGATTTACGTAGGGTTTTGGCTTAGGTTTTGCATATTTTCTCACACTTATGTTTGATTTATTAGAGAAAAAGGCTACTGTCACCCTTCTTATGTTTTATTGCAGAAAACAGGTTTTGGGACTATTTTACACCAAATAGAGCTAGAATCGGGTCAATCGGATCAGTGACGCTTATCGACAAAGTCTCTGTTACGGTCTGATTACCTAATACGGACCAAGCCTAGCACAGACCAGGAGATAGAGTGAGAAGCACTAAAATCCTCAGCGACAAGGTCTCAATACGGACCGTATCACCTGATACGGACCGTAACCGAAGGCGCCTCTTGGGAAATAACTACCGACAACTGTATCCAGATCGGTTTCTTAGCCCCTACTCAATCTCCAGACGTCCCTCCACTCCTATA
This sequence comes from Carex myosuroides, assembly GCA_028015225.1. Classification (NCBI taxonomy): domain Eukaryota; kingdom Viridiplantae; phylum Streptophyta; class Magnoliopsida; order Poales; family Cyperaceae; genus Carex; species Carex myosuroides. Next base: position 3,254,589 of record CM051465.1, read on the forward strand.
TAAGGCCCCTAGGAAGAAGAAAAAGTTATCTTTGTAATTAGGGTTAGATTTGATTAAAGTGAGAAGAGATGAGTGCTTGTAACAATGCCGTTCCGCGGCTAAGTTCCTTTTCTTAGGGCTAGGCAGTAAACCTTGTTACTCTTGATGTTTTGATATATATATTTTCTGTTGATTATGATTTCTTGTTGTTGAATCGAAATGCTTTTGTGATTTATCATCTCTTCATCTAACTTCAATGATCTAGTTTAGTCCGTTAGGGTAGTGACAGTACTTTAATGGTAAGAGAAACTATTTGTATGAATTAGTCTCGTTGAGATCTATTAGGTTTATGTGAAGAAAACCTTAGCGGGGAAACCATAAACCAGACCAACAAAACGCGAACCAAATTCCATCACTTGCGTAAGGAAAATCGCAGTGATCTGTGCAGTAATTTGGGGTATTTAAGAGATCAGTCATTTGCGTAAGAAAACTCGCAGTGTCCTATGTAGAATCTCAATGAAAGATCTTTCATTCTTGCGCAACATAAATCGCAGTGACCTATGTGGTGTCTTTTATAAAACAATAACAGGAAATCAGACGCAACAGAAATATATTACCAAAGCGGATTGAGTGGCAATGGTGTGCCGAAACCCTAGGAATTCTCATCTCTATCTTTATTTTAATTACTTTTAATTGCTTCCTAATTTACATTGATCACAACAACATCTCTCAATTTTCAAATTTCATCTAGCCTTTCGAAAGATTGTGAATCGATCGCTCAAAACTCTGAACCAATATTCCCTGTGGATCAACCTCGAATATACTACTCGATAGGATTGTGCGCTTGCAGTTCGAACCGATAGCATTTCCGAGTTTATAAATATTAAAAGAAACATTGCTCTCTTTTGAGTGATCAGGTACCGATCCGATTTCAGGCCGAGTTACACGGTTAGTGTATATTTTGTCAAATTTTGGACGTTCCGTCCTGATTCCAGTCAAATTTTGGCCGTTCCAGACTAAAATAGAACAAAATAGACCGATTCCACCTATTCCAGTCAAATTTCAGATGTTTCGGATCGAAATAGACCGATTCCAGTCAAATTTCGACCGAAATAGACCGATTGTAGTCAAATTTTGACCGAAATAGACCGATTCCACCGAAACAGCCGATTCAAGTTAAAGTTCGACCGAAACGTGAATTAAACAAATTTCAAAACTTTTTTGAGATCTGCGTGAATCGAACCTATGGTCTCTAGCTAAGCAACCAAAGTCAACTACCACCACACCATACAACCTTTGTAGTTAGAAAATATAACTAATTTATATATAAGAAATGTAATTTGTACTATATCCATACCATATGCATATGGATATGAAGATGTTAACAATCCTTCATTTGGGTCTACAATGACACCGGCCGGCCATGGAGATTCACAAGGACACAACTATCTCAACTAGATTTCACTCAAAGAGGAGCAAGCTCTACTTTACAGAGCACAAAGAGGAGATAACTCAACTCAAAATAGTAAATTCGAATATCATCAAAAGCTGCCTTATAAACTAAGTTTAGCTTCTCTTATAGCCTTATATTAACCCCCAAAAGACACCTAGACATTAATACTACCCCAACTACTTTTGCTAATACCAAAATACTCTTAATAACTTCTTAGAGACTCTAAAAGGACTCTCCTAGAAACCCACAAGTAAACAGAATTCAAATACACTTTTGACCATATTTAAAACCCACTAAGAACTCACACCTAACTAATTAATAACAAACTAACTCAAAACAGATCAGTTCTCTTGGCACGCCTGTTTGATCATGATATGTTCGGAATCTGGACAAATGTATCGCATAAAGTTGTAGAGCTTGTTGACAGCTTTCCACAGAATTTTGAATCATCTTAATCCGAGTTCGTATGAGCTCGATATGATCAAAATACTGAGGCGTGTCAGCAGGTGGCAGTTTTGAACTAGTCTGATTTTGTTGTTGCATCTTGGGCCGTGTCATACAATGTCTTCTTTTTTTGGTTCGGGGCAACAATACCCTCATTTCTATCATAATACACACGATGATGAAGTGATCCAGCCAGCACAACATAGTTTTTGGGAGTGAAAGAGTATGTTTTTAGTTGTAATGCTTGTATTATATTGTATTAGTGGATTATTTGATTGTAATAATTTTTCTAAATTTTTTTATCAAATTTTTTCTATTTTTTTAGTGTAAAACAAGCTTCTGGCAAAAAAGTCTGATTTTCCGATCCAATTCAGCCAATTCCGACCGATTTTTCCGATCCGGATCGGGATCGGACGGTGCCGATCCCAATTCCGATTCCGATTTTTCTTTCTATGTACTGGAGGAGAGGAGGAAGAAGATGGAGCTTGCGCAGATGTGACGGCAGCAGGCAGCAAGTTGGCACCCAATAAGAGAAGGTTGGAAATCACTCCGCCTAGGCGGCTAGGCCCATCTATCCGAAATTGCAAAGTCTCTTCTCTTCTGCTCTAGTGTGTTGAAATGAAATGCTTGGTAGAAAACTAATTATTGGGGAGCCGCACAAAACTGGAAGTCAACTCCATAAATTAATTATTGCAAAGTCTATGGTTCGGTGTGCAATTATTGCATGGAGATGGAAGCATATCCTCGACGGTACCGTAAAAGATTCCCTTCATTTTACGGTTTGAGATTAACTCTCAGCCGGTTTGAGATTCGGGCTGCCTGAGGGGCAGTATTATTGGGCTTTAAGATTCGTGCCAAGTTAAAAAGAACGGTCCAGATCAAATAATTGTAAAAGATTCCCTATTACGGTATTGCACTGGATGTGAATTCCTATGGAGATTGAATCCATATCCTCGACGGTACCGTAAAAGATTTCCTTTTACAGTTAGCTATTTACGGTTTGAGATTAACTCTCAGCCGGTTTGAGATTCGGGCTAATGCAGGGGGCAGTATTATTGGGCTTTGAGATTCGTGCCAAGTTAAAAAGAACGGTCCAGATCAAGTAATTGTAAAAGATTCCCTTTTACGGTACCGTCGGTGATATGAATTCATGGAGATTGGGGTATTCTGACCCTTTGTGTTGGTTTTTCAATGTTATGGAGCTGTAATCTTTTGTCCGTAGCTAATATTATCATCCTATGTATCAGAAATAATACTATATTATCTCTTTTGGGAAATCAGAGGTACGCATGTGACTCTGTGAGGGAACACCTAAAGAAGAGTAGAAGAGTAGGTGTTCTTTCACAGAGTCATAATTAACTCAGTCCAAAACAATAATTAAAAAAAGGGGAATTTCATATATCCTCTCAAAAGTTTTATCCAAAAACATATTTATCCTTTAACTTTAAAATATATCAAATATTTCCAAAAACAATTAAAAATAATACTTTTACAACACTAAAATTTATTGTACAATATTAATTTGTAAGGTGTAGACCATTACATCCTTCCTTTCTCTTTCTTTCCGTCTGTGTTCTCTCCAAAAAAAAAATTAAACTATCAAGTTCCAAATATTTGAAGGTCATTAGTCCAAAAGGAAAAGCGAGTAACGACCTAAAATCAACCCTCTCAGATTGAAGGCATAGTATTTGCTTGGAAGTTGAAATCTTTCAATACATGCATCTATAAATACCTGCATGGCATTTGTACAAATTACAAATTAAGTAAAGCATCCATACAAGAACACAAAATCTAGCTACAATTAGTTTCTCAAATTCTCATGGCATCCCTCAAAACCATAGAAGGAAAAATCAGAATTATAATCGGAAGCAGTCACTCGACTGTAGAATCGGAATCGGATGAATCAGTAGAAATCGGCTGAATCGGATCAGAAACTTGGATTTTTTTACTAGAAGTTGTTTTGTACTAAACATATAGGAATAAATTGATAAAAAAATAATCTGTCAACAATATATGCTTAGACAAATAACTACACTCAAATAATCCACTAATATAATATAATACAAACATTCAAAAAAATAATAGAGTTAATATTAGATTAAAAAACATATAAAACACAAAGAATTTAAGAAATAGTAATTTATAAATAACGCGGTACAAAAATAAATTCAAAATAGTGTCAATTCTAAATAAGATAAAATGCTTTCAATTTGAAATAAGATAAGAAGCTTTCAATTTGAAATGTTGTCAATTCTAGACAAAAAATACAAAGAATATGTATCAGAGGTTAACTCAAAATAGTGCACAAAAAACTATACTTTTTAAATTTGAAAAAAAATTAAGAGACAATCCTGAGCATCTAAAATTAATAAATCACACTAACTAATGTATATTTCATTCCCAAGTAATAACTAAAAGAGTAAAGGTGCTTTGTAAACCAATAAATTCAGCTAAAATCATTAAAAGAAATTCAAGATAAGTATGAAATTTTACTTATCATTAAGAAATATAAGAAAACTAGCAGAAAATAAAAAAAATATTTGGGCTTGATGAATAAATAAAATTAGTAAAATCCATCAAAAACATGCATGTAAGATGAGTAAATTTTCCAATGTAGACTAGTAATTTATATATGTAATATGAAACAGACTTATATAGTACATATATGTAATTAAGTTTTTATTGTTAGATCCTGAAATGTCCAATACTTTATTGTTAGTTAATTTATATAAATTTTTTAAATATATGAATTATTATAACAGAAAATATCACAATAGAGATTCTAGATAAAAACAAAATAATAGCCCAATAAAATATTAAAAGTAATAGCTGTACCAACACACTCTAAAATCGATGGCACAAAAAAGATGCTCTTTTCCTCAGCATCCTGCTGAGCCTGTTTATTGAGTTGCTGACATGTGGGTCCACGAAATGATTTCTTCAAGAGATATTTTTGTGATTTATCACTTAAAGAAAACTCAATCATGAGTCAATGGTACCGATGTTATTGTCAAATTACATCTATGTGAGTGTCACCCCATCATTGACATGCAAATTTATGACAAGCCATAGCAACTAGAAATATATATCAGTTCTCTCTTTTATATTTTTTAATTTAATTAATTAAGATATAAAATTATGGTTTTGAATATGGGATGAATGTATTTCCATTAAATTAATTTACTTGATAACTATGACAATCGACATTATAATTTGTCAAGCATAAAATATAAAATAAAATTGTAGATCATGCGTAAATATACTATTGATCAAGTTTGGTGAAAATTCAAAATAATAATGAACTGCAAATAAAAATTAACAAAACAAAGTCGTTTAATTTTGAATTACTTGCTCCATCAGAAATCGGTTTCTAAATGCATAATTTTTGGTACTTAGAATATAGATGAACTTATTGTGCTACGGAAGAAGCTAAACTTGATTACTACATGAAGCTATTATATTATATTTGTACAATTGAAAGCCCAAACTAATCGGGCCAGGCCGTTTATGTAAGAGACCGGTACTGAATGTATGTATAATGGGCTTCAGTTGCATAAATTCATTGTGTTGTGGAGGCATCATGTATCCATGTATCCAATTCTTCTTTGTGATTTTAAGGTGACGAGGAAATTTCTTTCTCAAGCTCGTCTACATATTGAGGACTACATTACAAGCAGATAACTAGAACTCAGAAACAAACTTAAAAGTTTCTATACACCATAACAATGAAACCTCAAAGTAGAATATAGAAAAGAATGCATATTTGCTAGCACTCAGAATATATAAGAATTCCCTCAAGAAGTAACAAATAAATGACAACAACAAAAGTTGTGCAGTTAATAAATGCTAACGTAATTTATGTTCTCCAAATGATTAAAACTAAATAAATATTAACAACGAACAACTGAGAATTGTAGAGAACTGGTTATTGGTCTTGTGACTAAGGTAATGCTCTCCGTGTGAAAAACTTGGGAAACTTGTCTCTCATTCTTATCTCAATGAAAAAAAAATGAAAAAAAAAAATATTGTGGAGAATTGTATGATATCATTTCGCCGGCCCACTGTTTCCCGAGAGCAAATTTAAATAATAGAAAGTACATTCCATGTAATGCTATATTGCAAGAACACCATTCCCTTAATCACATCTTGATTCTAGAATCGTGAACTACTCGTGCTGCAGTAAATCCAAGTACCCACTAGGTTCATGACCACAATCATCATCATCATCATTATTCTGGGACTGTCAAATTGCTTCATCTTCATCTCCTTCAGTTTCAGATTTGTCCACTTCCTCTTGCACGTCTTCTCTGATTTTCATTCCTTAAATTAAGATTTGAACTTGTTAATTTGGATTAAGACAACAAAGATCACTCTGGTTGGCACCATATTGTACAAATTCCATCCTAGGTGTATGCACTGTTGTTTGTACAACCCAGTATAATTATGAGGATAAACTCATAAACAGGTTGCATTCAATACAGCTTGTATGTGACAGTATCAAATGGAATGACTACCAAAATATGTAAAAACTCCTGAGTTGAATGGTTTGCATGGAAATAAAAAAAGAAAGAAAAAATGATTCTAATTTTGTAGTAGAGTAAAAAAAATAAAGCTTAATTAGAAGTAGATGATGGCACTCTCATTAATTATCTAACAACAATATTATAGAATAACAGAAACTAGGATGTACCTCGTAGTTTATTCCATGTTGCAAGCACCACTCCCTTAACCCGGGGCAATTAGAAACCTCAACTTTGCAAGGTTCTACAGGAAGCAACTCATCCGCTGATACTTGCAATTTGAAACAGTTTGAAATCTTCAAACTTCTGAGTGAAGCAAGGTTTGTCAACCCCAACAATGAGGTCCCACATGAACCCTCGCATGCACCCATTGTCAATTCAAGAGAAGGTTCCATAAACGAGCACAAGTTCTCACAAAAATCGATGGAAAGTTTGACCAAGTTTTTCAACTTTTGTATTCCACACATAGATACTAGCTGATTGCATCCATAAATTTTCAATTCTTCAAGATCTAATGGCAGAGACTCTGCTTCTAAGAATTGCAAACTTTTACAGGTGGTAATATTAAAAAGCTTTAGTTTGCATAGGCTGCCAATCCATTCTGGAAATGCAATGCCATTGTAATTGTCTATGTCTAGCTTGCTAAGATTAGGATGAGGCTGGAGACTATCCATCACCGAAAAACAATTTTGATCTTCTAGAAATATGTTCAGATTATTTTTTATGATCAACTCTAATACACAACCATCTATGTACCACCGATCGTAATAAAAAAAATCATTCCAAGATAGTATCAAGTACTCCAAGTTATGCATTCTCACAAGTTTAGCACATTGGACATCCATTAAATTGGGAATATTTTTCAATCCACATACACAAAGAGTTCCTCCCAGATCTGGAATATCCTTTAACCATCCTACTGTCTCACATTTGAGCTCCACCTTTAGTGCTTGATTTCCAACAAATTTGTTCAAGCTAGGTGGTAAATAACTGACACTAGTATCACAGATTTCAAGAGTTTGAAGATTTGTAAGGCTCCCCATGTCACCAGGAAGCTCTTCAAGTAGGTCGCAATATGTGAGGCAGAGTTTCCTCAAGGCTTTTAATTGACAAAGGGACCCAGGCAACACTTGAATGCCCTGACAATATTCAGTTCGAAGCTCCTCTAAGCTAACTAGATTTCCTGTGTTGTTTGGTAACTCTTTGATTTTTTTACATCCACTAATAAAGAGTTTCCTCAAGGCTTTGAGTTGACAAAGGGACTCAGGCAACGCCTCGAGGTTATCACATTCATTAATTATCAGCTCTTCCAGGCTAATTAGATTTCCTATTTTTGTTGGCAACACTTTGATAAGACTATACTTAAGGGTTAGATTTTGCAAGCTATAAAGGGAGCATATGCATTCAGGTAACATTTCAAAGAATGCATCTTTAAGTGAAAGATAACGAAGATGTTTCAAATTACCAATGAAGGAAAGAGAATCTAATTCACAATCAAAGGATTCACATATATCTAGAGCTCTTAATTTTGGTGCCATTGAAAGGTCAAAATTACTGAAAAAGTTGTCGACAGAATAGCTTTTTATGAGTGTGCGCAGAGCATTAAACTTGTGATAGGGAATAGGATCTATTAGGTTCACATACTGATCTATGTACAAATGGTAGAGTACATTAGAAAAACTTGGGAGCTTACTACCCTCAATAGAATAGCAACCATTTTCCGAATTAAGTCGGGCTAAATCATGAACTATATCATGCAACTTAAAACCTCGGCAAACAAAATTATTCTCCTGATATTTGCCTTCTCTTTCAAACAAGGACCTTTGGCACAACTGTTGTGCATATTCAAAACCAATCTTTTCTGCAGTCTTGTTTCCTTTAGACTCAATAAAACCCTGGTATATCCATAATTTCACCAAATCTCCTACATTATAATTGTAGTCTTTAGGAAACATGGAACAATATAGAAAACAAGACTTCAGATGTGTGGGAAGGCGTGCATAGCTTATTTGAAGAGGTGGAAATATCTTATTGCTAGCATCAGACTGCCATAGCTCACTTTCTAAGATATCTGTCCAACTCTGTTCTTCGGCCTCATGCCTTAAAAGGCTAGCAATTGACTTCACAGCCAGGGGCAACATTCCACACTTGTTCATGATCTGCTTCCCAATTTCTACCAACTTAGGGACCTTATTTTGTTTTACTCTACCAAATGCACAATTTTCGAATAATTGCCAACACTCTTCAGGTGACAAACAGCCAAGGTTAAATCTTGCCTCTATTTGCATGATTCTCATGACAAAATCGTTCCTCGTAGTAACTAGGATTTTTGCAAATTTTGCTGACATAAACGGAGCCTGAAATGAATCCCAAAGATTATCGTTCTCATTCCAGACATCATCAAGGACCAGAAGTACCCTTTTGCTACTTATCTCCTTCCGAATTTTTTCTTGCAAAGCACTCAAATTTGTAAGATGACAGTCATTTCCTGTAATAGACTCAATTAATTCTTTGGTAAGCCTTTCAACATTGAAATCCTCTGATACGCATATCCACCCAAATTTCTCAAACCTTTGTCGGATTCGATGATCATTATAGACAAGTCGTGCAAGTGTTGTTTTTCCAATGCCCCCCATGCCAACAATTGCCACCGCAGAAACAACATCACATTCAGAGGACAACAAATCAATCAACTTCTCCTTTTCCCTCTCTCGCCCAAAGATATTCGACTCAACTACGAAGTGGCTAGTTGGAGCTATTTGCAATTCGTTGTTGCAATGCTTGAGCCCATCTCCCTCTGACAGTTGAAGTGCTATCCGATCATTCGTAATCTCATTAAATCTGCTCCTTATTTGCTGAATTTGATCTAGCATGCCGCATGAAACCTGGAAAGTTATAATTAACTTGAGATTGTATTACCTACTAATATATTAATGTACACAAGACAATCCTTGTTACATAGTACATGTTTTTGATACATATTTGTAGTTTGCGAAGTGGTTTATATGGACTTGTCATATTTCCTATGGCACGCCATACGTCAAGCTAGTACCTTGTACTTGTATGTATAATATCAAAACGTTTGTTCCGGAGCCGTGGTGCAACCAATTGGTTTCCCGATTATAAAAGTCCAAATGGTCGATCCAAACCGTTAGATGTGATCTCTATATTAAAATGTGCTTGGAGACCAAATTTTATATTTTTTGAATTTTTTTTACTATTTATTAAGCTAGTTTTAAAATCGATGATTTTAATAAAAAGTTAAAAATTTATGGATCATTGAAAACATTGATTTTAAAAATGACTTAATAAATAATAAAAAAATTCTAAAAAATGTAAATTTGGTCTCCAAGCACATTTTAATATAGATTGAATGTTGAACGGCTTGGATCGACTGTTTGGACTTTGAAAATGTAAAAACCGAAGTGTTTGTTCCACCGCCTAGGAACAAACCTTTTGATATTAGCCAACCTCTATATATATATATGGCTCTACCTGGACTTCATAATGAGTAAAAAGAATTGAAATTCAAAACCTAATTGTTTATTCCATTGTTGGGGTATATATACCCGTTTACATATAGGTCCCTAGATTCTCCTCTAATTGCACTTTTACCAAATAACTCCTGACACAATTATAAATCTCAACACTCTCCCTCACGATGGACGAAATATATCCACTAAGCCCATCTTGTTACACAATCTAGATAAGTGTAATGAACTAAGTCCCTTGGTGAGGCAATCCGCCACTTGCTCTCCTGTTGAAACATGACTAGTTTCAATGGTCCACTATTTAGCTTTTCCTTGATGAAGAACCTATCGATCTCCACATGCTTGGTCCTGTCATGTTACACCAGGTTGTTGGCAATGCTGATGGCTGACTTATTATTGCACCACAACTTCATTGGGCTTCTCGATCCACCTTCAGCTCCTCCAGGTGAGCTTTCAGCCACAACAACTCGGCAACTCCTAAGACCATAGCCCTATACTTAGCCTCAGCAGTTGACCGTGCTACCACCGACTGCTTCTTGCTCTTCTAAGAGACCAAGTTACCTTCCACAAAGTTACAGGAACCCGAGGTAGACCTCCTGTCATCGGCGCAACTAGCCCAATCAAAGTCACAGTAGTCTTCAATGCTTAGATGGTCATTCTTCGTGAAGATCAACTCCTTTCATTGTGCACTCTTCAGATACCTCAGAATCTGGTACACTGCATTCATATGACCCTTTCTTGGATCATGCATGTAGCGCACCACGTTAAATGCAAATGAGATGTTAGGGCGAGCGTGACTCAGATAAATCAAACGGCCCACCAATCTCTAGTATCTTTCCTGATAGACTGACTCTCCAGCCTCTTTGCTCAATTTGACTCTCTGATCAATTGGAGCAATTGCAGGCTTGCACCCCAACATGCCGATCTCGGTGAGAAGGTCTAGCACATACTTCCTTTGAGAGAGAATAATCGCCTCTGGTCCATGAGCTACCTCAATTCTAAGGAAATATCGAAGCAAACCTAGATCCTTCACCTCAAACTCCTTGCCTAATATCACCTTCAGTTGAGCAATCTCCCTCTCATCACTCCCCATAACAATCATGTCATCAACATACACAGCAAACATCGTAGTATGACCTCCACGTTGTTGAAAGAACACTGTGTGGTCGGCATTGATCTGTTGATATCCCATGCCTACCATAGCCTTTCTGAACCTGTCAAACCTGTCTTGAGGAGACTGCTTCAGCCCATAAAGTGACTTCCTCAATCTGCACACCTTACCCACTGTCTGGTTTGTGCCGAACCCTGATGGGACCTCCCTATACACCTCTTCTAACAAATCTCTATGAAGGAATGCATTTTTCACATCAAGTTGGTGTAGATTCCACCCACCATTCACTGCCAGGGAAACCAGCGTCCTGACAGTGCTTATCTTCGCCACTGGTGCAAAGGTCTTGATCAGAGTCAAAATAATGATGATTTACGTAGGGTTTTGGCTTAGGTTTTGCATATTTTCTCATACGTATGTTTAATTAATTAGAGAAAAATGCTACTGTCACCATTTTTTATGTTTTATTGAAAAAAACAGGTTTTGGGACTATTTTACACCAAATGAATGAGAACAAAAAGTCAAGCTAATGACTTTAAACAAACGCTTCTTGGGAGGCAACCCAAGGCCACTTTTGCTTTCTTTTTCATATAAAAATTCAAAAATCAAAAAAATATTTCATTCGATTCTAAACTATTATACTGATCACAGGGTTACTAATCTTACCTACATGAGGAGATGCTGGAAGAATTTGGTCAAAAAATTCGAAACCCGTCATGAAGTTTTACTCACTGTTACTGCCTGTATCAGTCCAATACGGGGTAACACTCCAATACGGACCAATCTCAGACTTAGGGCAGAAAACACAAAGTTCGACTCAAAACCGCACAGTGGTTACGGACCGTATCAGCTGATACGGACCGTATTCACTGAGCAAAAATAACCGACTTTCTATTTTCTGGCACTCCAAGAAAGAAATTCGAATTATAACCGAATTTAACCTCCCATTATCACCACTTCCTGGACATTCATCACATCCTTTCACTGCCATATAAAACTTTCATCCACTTTCCTTTTTCCTGCACCATTTCATAGAATTTTCAGATAAAAATTCGCATCATGTTCACAGAAATCCTCCAAGTCAGGCCCGTATCAGCCCCGTATCAAGGTAATACGGCCCGTAACAAAGCTCGAAAACTCGAGAAAAATGGCGCACAACAGCCCTCGACCCTCCAACTCTCAATCCGATGATGAAAACACCTTCGTGATAGCCATGGAAATCAAATTCCGCGATCAACAAGAATTTGACCGTGCTCAAACAATGCTTGATCGCACCATCGCGAACAATAAAGCGATGTGTATCAACACGATGAAGGTCCTTGGCTGCTATGATTATGTACGAGTATCCCTTAATAATATCAATTTAAGGGATTTAGCGGACCGCCTATGAGCCACAAGAGTCTATTTGAGGCCTTCCATCGAATTTCTATCAACACTACAATGGGATGACGACATGATCAAATACTGATTATTCAACCGCCCCTTTGCCGTAACAATGGAAGAATTTTGCAAGGCGTTGTTCATTCCCACTAACGGCGAAACTGAATTAGGCACAAGGGAGAAACGCATGAAGTACTGGGAAACGATCGCCATGGATGAGCGCAAAATCTACCGCAAAGACTCACGCCTCATCTCATCGATAGAATTAAGGTATATTCATATTATTTTGACTAATTCTATTTTCCCAACATGAGAAGACACAACGGAGGTTAGAGAGAGGGACATTTACATCATGCGATTCATGAGGAGTCACAAGCATCAACCGCACCTTGGATACCACATCTTACACCACCTCAAATTGGTGGCCGCCGACAAAAAGAATAATCATGTGGTTTCCGTTAGTTGTTATGCGACCCTTTTTGCGCACCACCACAACATTAAACTCATCGGCAAAAATGAGGTACTCGGAGCCAACCGCCTCAACATGAACTACCTAGTAAACAACGATCACGTACAAGCGGTATTCAATGCGCACACAGGAGACATCAATTACACATTGAAAATAGACGAGGGAATGACCCTTCATATCGGAATGGACAAGGGATCATTCCAGTTTGGCTACGAATCTGAACATGATGATGATGCACGAAACAATGAGGAAGAACCAATAGGGGAGGAACCAATCGAGGAAGAACCAACCGAGGAGGAACCAACCGAAGAGTCCATGGAGGAAACACATAGCGCATCACACCACTCATCCCGCCGCCATCATGACATGGCTTTCGTTCGCCACCTCATTCCTCCGCGCGACAACACCAACGAAGCAAACTCCATGCCCGCACCAACTGGATGGGACCAAGAGACAACCATATCTCAACCTCGTGAGCCCGATCCAACCGCACATTACGCCAACAATACCCTCAAAAATTTGAAGAAACGCACCCGCTACTTAGAGGAATATTTAGACAAGGTAAACAAAGTCCACGAGAATTTCTATGAATATTGCCTTTCCAAGGGAATACCATTCACACCACTAATTACATTCACCCCGCCGCAACCCCTTCACTACGAGTAATTTGTGAGATCTTTCTTATCCCTCTCTTAATTGTTTATTTTCTTGCATTGAGGACAATACAAAATTTAAGCATGGGGGTAGGGGTAAGAAATTAGTTTAGGAATTGCATTGTATCTATGATCATGGCATGTAGGACCCTTATTTTTTATTTTATTTTCGCTAGCAGTTTTACTTAATCGGGACCACTTCTCAAGGCTTAACCAAGAAAAGTTGGGAGGAACGATTGAGGTTTTTATCTAGCACGCATATAGACATTTGCATTGATAGGAGCATATAATTTAGGGGTAATTTGCATGTAGGTTAATCAAATAGGAATTGTGTTGAATTGAGTTAGGCTAAGGTTTAGACAATTGGCCATGATACCAAAAATTTGGTAAAATAATTAGTGATCTCAAAGTGAACAATGAATTGCTAACCATGAGTGTTGACCAAAATCGCAAACCCTAGAATTTTTATATAGTTGAGTAATTTATTTTTGCAAAGTCTTTTAAGTTTGATAGTGTTTTAGAATACCCATTTATTATAGATAGACCCCTAGCAAAATTATGCAATAATTCCTTGTATGAATGAATACTTGGAATTGTGTGTAATCATGGTGCTTGTGACACAAAAATATTTAATTTTTCAGAAAAATAGAAAAATAGAAAAATATCAGAAATGAGACAAATCCAAAAAAATAGAAAAATTCAGAAAAGGAGAAAAATAGAATAAAAGATGGAGGATAAAAAGAGTACGGGTGCCTACGCAAGACTGGTTACCAATAGGCTCGATAAAACCTCCCAAATTTTAAATTTTGTACATATTTAATTTTTCAAAAATAGTCACAAGTACCAACACACTTAGTTGTCATACTTTTCTCCAATCAATTGGGAAGTAAAATCAAAATTTATATCATTAGAATTCCTATTGATTGGAAGGGATCCATTTATAATCGAAGGGGAAATTAATACTCTCAATTTTAAGGATATTTGTGAAGTAAATTGCTCGGTAATAATTCTTCTAGGGTATGCATAATGAGGTCAATCATGTGGTGAATAAATTGTTCAAGGGAGAGGTCATGAATATTTTAGAGTTCTAAATTTTTATTGTCATACCAATTGTACCAAACCCAAGTCCTAATTTAATTTCAAGCAAGTCCTTGAGATTGTATGGTTTAACCTAGACCGGACCTTTGACCAGCTAGGATGTCGTTGCTTGAGGACAAGCAACAATTCAAGTTGGGAGGCGTGATCAGAGTCAAAATAATGATAATTTACGTAGGGTTTTGACTTAGATTTTGCATATTTTCTCATACTTATGTTTAATTAATTAGAGAAAAAGGCTACTGTCACCCATCTTTATGTTTTATTGCAGAAAACAGGTTTTGGGACCATTTTACACCAAATGGAGCTAGAATTGGGTCAATCGGATCAGGTACGCTTATCGACCAAGTCTCTGTTACGGTCCGTATTGCCTAATACGGGCCAGGCCTAGCACAGACCAGGAGATGGCACTGGAAGTATTAAAACCCTAACCGTCAAGGTCCTAATACGAACTGTATCACCTGATACAGTCCGTAATTGAAGGTGCCTCTTGGGGAATAACTACCGACAGCTGTATCCAGATCAGTTTCTTAGCTCCTACTCAATCTCCAGACGTCCCTTCACTCCTAAATAAGGCCCCTGGGCAGAAGAAGAAGTTATCTTTGTAATTAGGGTTAGATTTGATTAAAGATAGAAGAGATGAGTGCTTGTAACCATGCCGTTCCGCGACTAAGTTTCTTTTCTTAGGGCTAGGCAGTAAACCCTGTTATTCTTGATGTTTTGATATATATATTTTCTATTGATTATGGTTTCTTATTGTTGAATCTAAATGCTTTTGTGATTTACTATCTCTTCATCTAACTTCAATGATCTAGTTTGAGTCCGTTAGGGTAGTGACAGTACTTTAATGGTAAGAGAAACTATTTGTATGAATTAGCCTCGTTGAGATCTATTAGGTTTATGTGAAGAAACCGGTTCCTCTCTATAGGACTCCAACACACATGCCCCTTTTGCATAGCCGAGTAACCAACAAAGACACCTCACAGCCCTGGGATCCAACTTCCCCACTGTTGGTCTATTGTCCTTCACAAAACACACGCAGCCAAACACCATTAATGAAAAAATTCCTCCATTATCTCCTTTCAACATCTCACATGGGGTCCGTCATTCCAACACTCTTGAAGGCATTCTGTTGATCAATTGGGCGGCTTTTAAGACTGCTTGCCCTACAAGTGCTTTGGAACATAAATCGAGATCATCATGCACCTAACTACCTCTAGAAGGTGTCTATTCTTCCTTTCTGCTACCCCATTTTGCGCTGGTGTGTATGGGCATGTGGTTTGATGTTGTATCCCTTGGACTGACAAGTACTCCTCAAATGCCTTGTTTGTGTACTCTGTCCCATTATCATACCTTAATACCTTCACTACTGCCCCGTATTGAGTCTGAACTGTCTTGTGAAAATTTCTAAAGCAAGCAAGCACATCACTTTTGTTTTTCATCAGATATAACCAAGTAACATGAGAAAAGCAATCAATGAAACTAACAAAATATTTATAACCATTCAAAGAAGTAGTAGAATAAGGTCCCCATGCATTTAAGTGAATCAAATAAAAAATACAATAACTCCTATTACCCGAGCTTACATAAGAGCTTCGGGTATGCTTGCCAAACTCACACGCATCACACACAAGTTTATGTTTATTAGCCTTTTCGTATAAGGATGGATACAAAAGACTCAAAACTCCAAAAGAAGAATGTCCCATGCGCCGATGGTGCAACAGTAACTCATCCTCCACACTCCTCTTCTCAATCATGGATGTTAGCGCTAAATCCATCCCCTCTCAGCCCAAGTACCACAACCCTACTCCACGCGCTAGTCCCAAGTCTCCGGACAGTCCCCTTTTCTTGAAAGATCATCTTGAAAATATCAAAAGAAACAACACACTTTAGTTGGAGTATAATGTCACTAATGGATAGGAGGTTTACTGGAAAAGAAGGAGCATGCAACACATTGGACAAAGTCATAGAGCTGGTACACCTAACCATCCCCTTACCAACCACAGACTGTGCTGTGCCATTAGTTGTTTGGATGCTCTCTGGGCTGCTAGGTGAGTATAGGATGAGAACTCACGATGAGACATGTCGAGATGTACCCGAGTCTACTATCCACTATGGTGATCTGATGGTAGATATGAAGGTAAAAGCATCAGTATCACAAGTACCTTTGTCTGAGTGAGCATAAGTAGCAAAGTTACCCTTCGATGACGATGATATGGAGCCTTACTCAGTCATAGGCCTCTTGCCCCCACCGTTGGCCACCATCCTCTTCCTCAGCATCTCCAGGAGCTCCTCTTCAGTAAAGGTCTGAGCTGTCTCTTCCTCTTGCTCTGTCACCTTCATATTTGCCTGATAACCCCCAGACTGTGCATCTCTGCCACTTCTACGACCACCATGACCGCAACCACGGCCTCTGGTCTGTCCACGTCCACCTGTCTCTCTCTCCTTGGGTGGCCTAGGACAAGCTTTGCTCAAGTGCCCTACTTCTCCACAGTTGTAGCACTTGCGAGTCTCCCCCTGAACCCCTGTCATACCTGAGTTTGAGACTGCCAAGGCTGAACGCATCCCCGCACTGCCACTAGTCTCGGAATGCAGCTTCATGCGACTCTCCTCCTACATCATAGCGGCAATTGCCTCGTCTAGTAGGGGAATCTTCGCCTGAGCAAGGAGCATTGCTCTCCTTTGATCGAATGCCTGGTTGAGATGTTTCAAGAACCGCATAGTCCTTCCTTGATGAAAACTCTCATCTTTCTTGCATTTCGGATCCTTGCAGTTTTTTCTCTGCGAGAAGTGATTATAGTCTGCCCATAGTCTCCCTTAACCACCTCATCTATCTGGTTCTGGATCTGGAATACTTGCATATTGTTCTCTGTCCCCGCATAGGTCCTCTTCAGTTTGGCCCAGATATCCGGCACACTCTGGAGGCCATCAACTGTCACAAAGATCGATTGTACCATTGAGTTGAGTAACCAGGTATACACTAACGCATGTGTGGATCTCCAGTCCTCCCGCTCAGCTGTGTCATGTGCTGGCTGACTCTTCTGGCCTGTCAACCACCCGTCGAGGTGCTTATCCTGAAGTGCCCATATGATTCGTCGTGACTAGCTCAGATAAGTCCCTGGTCCATCAAGTTTTATGTCCACCGGTGAAAGATCCAACTTCGTCTATGGTTGGCCCGATGTCGAGGTATCCGTCCCCTTGGAGTCTCTCAAGAGCTGGAGCAATGTCTTCACATCCTCTGGATCTAGCTTCTCAATAAGTTTCTCCATCCTTCCAACTCGTACTCGATCTCCTCACACCGATCACACACGATCACACCTACAATTCTTCTCTTCTTCTCACGACTCATGAAAAATTACATTAAACAACACCAACGGCAAAATCCATTGCTGAAATCACTATTCATGGGTACTGTAGCACGCAGATACTGGATACCCGTTACTGTAGCAGATCCACAATTCGCGGTTACTGTAGCAGATCCACTATTCTCCAAAACTGGACATATCCTGTCCTTGAGCCCCTTGTTCGAACTGGACACCTCCGGTTACTGATCTGTTCCTGTGCCAAACTAGGGCTGCCTTAGCCCATCAACATTCTCCCCTCATGGGGCTGTGGGGAACAATCCCCCCCCCCACATGGGCGACTGAGAGGAGGGAGTCCGCCTCTGGTGTGTGCTGGCGGAAGAGAAGGAACAGAGTTGGCGGAGACGGACTGGGTTGGGGGAGTGGAGAGCTTCCTTTTTTTTCTCGTGTAGACTAGATCGGACGGGACGAAAACGGAGCGAACAAAAACTGTGGCGGCTGTGGCTCTGATACCAAATTGAAATTCAAAACCTAATTGTTTATTCCACTGTTGGGGTATATATATCCGTTTACATATAGGTCCCTAGATTCTCCTCTAATTACATTTTTACCAAATAACTCCTGATACAATTATAAATCTCAACAAAAAGTATATCTCGTATCCTGTTTTTTAGTGCGAAGAACTGGCAACTTTTTGGCAGTCAAGGGAATAAATACTTCTAACAAATGAACTTGACCAGATTGCCAGATACATGCTTGGCATTTAACATGAACAAGTAGACATTACATTTTTTTTGTCTTTAACTTCGTTAGCAATTCCATTTACTCTAACACTAAGAGTAGTAATCCTGACTCATCTACATAAAACCTATCACATATACCCCTTGGGCAAGGAAATTAAATAAGTTACCTGAATTAGCTTCCTTTTACGAGAATCGGGTGGAGAAGCATCTCTTTCCTCAACTTGCGCCCGTAAGACTTCATAGTTGTACTCATCCAGTACATCCTCTGCATCATATGCAACACCCTTGAGCTCCTTCAACCAGAGCTTGACTGATGAGTCCGTGATCTCCCTCTGCTCTGCATCGAATAGTGTGGCCTTGATCCGCTCCAGCATCCTCATCAATTTCTTCAATTCAGCCTCAATTTGGTGGTTTTCATCTACTGCAGGAGATGTGGAAGAAGACGGAACTTGCGCAGATGCGATGACAGCAGGCAACAATTTAGCACCCAAAGAGAGAAGATTGGAAATAACTCCGCCTAGACCCATCGATCTAAAATTAAAAAGTTCTTCTCTTCTCTTATTTTGTTATGAAATGCTGGGTAGAAAAACTAATTATTGGGGAGTCGGGGAAGAGTGGGTGTTAGGTTTTTGTCTGCTAGAGATGAAGCTAGCTAGTAAGATACCTAAACTAATTTTTTTAATGATTAATTTACTTACAAAGATTGTTAACATTAAAAACAGAAGAAAAATACTTGCTTGCTTTTCATCTTTCATAATTTAAGCAGCTTAACATCATGGATTATTAATTTAATACAATGTAACACACTGCAGTCTCCAATGTTGACCAAAGACCAAGGGTGTCAGTCGTCAGCTTTTTGTTATTTGTTACCTTTTTATAAGACAGGTGTCGGATCATAAAATGGAGGAGAGACGTGATAAAGAAATTCGTCATTTTTACTTATCTAGAAATTTAATTCTGAATTAAATTTTAGTTAAAAAAAATTAATATAAGTAATAGCATATGGTAAAATTAGATAACATTCTAAAGACATGGGCAAGGAAAATATCATATGAGGCGCCAAAATTCTAAAAGACATGGGCATGTGGGGCATGTGGTTTCTACAGAAAGGTTTCATCAACAATATCAATATTTGATTACTGGCTGCAGGAATCTTTGTTATTTTAATGTGACTAACTAATCCTTCTGTATATCACATTTAATATCAGTTAACCAAATACACAATAAAAAAATGAGGAGGGTTCAAATGCCTCTATTTTTTGTGCCTCCATTATGCCTCCATTTTTAAAAACTTTAATAACTCAAAATTTAAAACTTAAAAGTCAAAATAAAACCGTTGGATATGATCTACATCATTTTACCTATGTGCTCATAAAAAATTATCACATTTCGATTTTGTTTTTATGTGAACCAATAAGTTGAAAATCAACGTCTAGAAATTATCCACATTAGTACGTTTTTTACAAGCTCTTGAACAACCAAAATAAAATTAAAATGTCATAATTTTTTACACGTGCATAGATAAAATGACGTAGATCATATCCAACGGTTTTATTTTGACTTTAATTTTTAAATTTTGAGTTATTAAAGTTTTTAAAAACGGAGGCATGATGAAGGCATTTGAACCCACATCGGACGCAAATCTTAAAAAAATAGAAAAGAAAAAAAAAATGTTCACCACAGAAATAATATGGTCAGATAGAAAACTTCAACTTGTGTCATCAATGTATATAACCCACATCGGATGAAGCTTCACTTTCCCTGGTATCAGCTATACCAAAAAATTGAAGATAAAACAAAAATGGGTAGTATAATTAATTGAAGATAAAACAAACCGAGATATCTGTTACACCAAACCTCTTTGACTTTGGCCCTCTCTCTAGAAAGCTCAATATCTTAAAAATATGAACTCCAATTCAATCTAATTAATACAGGATTTGCATTGTAGCTAGGTTACAAATTGGGTTTCTGTCATGTGGTCATTTCCAGTGAAACAACATGTGAGGACTGATAAATGTGTCAGGCACAAATTAAATTAAGATTGCAAGGTACAGCTGAGATATTTTAATGGTGCTGCTTATGTTTATTAAAGTATTCATCAATTTATGTTTATATTAATTACACTGTATATGTACCTAACACATGAGGCCACAACTACAAGCGAACAACACCATCACAGAAAGTGGTCCTTTCTGTGGAGAAGCCCTAGAGAATTGCAAATGCGCCGTGTCGTGTTTCGACGTGTCGTTTTTAGATGTGCTCGGAATACGTGCCGTGCTGTGTCAACACATTGAAATATCAAAACGTACCGTGTGGCACAGTTCTAACAATGGGCACAACACGAGCATTGGCACGACACATCTTGGTAAGATGTGTTTAGACATACCGTGCTGGTGCTTAGGTATGCCGTGTCGTTTTTGTTTTCTGAAATTTTGCTAAAAAATGGTTAACAAAATGTAATAATGTATAAAAACGTATGAAAACATGTCTACAAAATAAGTAAAAAACATAAAAAATAGTAAATTTTAAAAAAAAAAAATTCATAACAGGCCTGGGTTTTTTTATTTATTTTTGTTTTGTTTTGGTGTACATAATTCGGGAAGATATCATGGGTGTAAAGTACATTTTCAGGTGCAGTTGGGGTGCAATTGAGGTGAATTAATCAAAAACTGGGTGAGTGTCAAGAGGTGTCATGCCTTAGTCGTGTCAAGACGTGCCGTGTTTATACATGCTAATTTCACAAAACGTATGAAAAAGATGTCGGACACCTCACATCGGTGGATATGACACTGGCACGTCTGGACACGACACATCTAACAGATCGTGTCGTGTTGTGCTGTATTATTATATAGCCATGTGTGTCCGCACGTTTGCCTAACATGCAGTGTTTATGCAATACATTTAGTAACAATGCCATCACACCTCGAATTTAAATTGTAACTTTAATTTTGAGTTGTTAGAAATAATGAATAAAATTTGTATATATTTGATTGTAATGTATTCTGAATTTCTGATCCCTAATTACAAATAGCTAGCTAGCTCTATTTATGCATACCTATATACAAGACGTGATACTTAGCTTTGTTATGGTATTCTATCTATGGCAATATATATTACAAGTTGTCCACTAATTACAGCTTAATTCCTAATTACTACTCTAAATAAATCTTGGCATAGTACTTGATCTTGATCTCTGATGATATTCTGAGATCATTTTATTTTGAATACTCTCCCACAAGTAATTAGAACTGTAGATGTAGATCAATCCTAACTTGATTGTAATATTCACCAATGTGATCTGAATTCTAGTCCTTCTGTGAAGAAATAAGCAAGTTGATCTTGACTCTTCACAAATGGTGTCTCAATTTTTGTAACATTCCGGAAATTGAGTCATTATTATTTTTTATGCTAACAACGATTTTCGTAATAAATAAAAATATAGATCTTTTGATAAAAGATTTAATTATAATAATAAAAATGATACCGTCTCTTAAATAAATCTTCATTACAAAAATATATTGTTTAAAAAAAGGAAATGAAATCTTAAAGTTTTCATTTTTGTTTTATTTCTAACTTATGAATTTGATTGTATAAAAATATTATCATTAACCCAGTACAGTTGTCACAAATGTGGTTAAAGGTTGGATATTTCTAGTTCAATTTTCGAAAAGAAAAAATAAATAAAAGGAAACGACACCTAACAAAGCGGCTTATGCATGGCACCCCCAAACCTCTTTTTAACGCCACTTTGAGTCTCTCTCTCTTACCACTCAAATTAAAAGAGACAAAATCGAAGAAAAATGAAAAACCCGGCCAATAAAAAAGAGAGAGAGAAAATGAGATTAAAATAAAAAAAGATGTTTTCTAAAAATTCTGATTTTAATTATTGATTGATTGTTTGTCTGATTTGAATTCGGACTACGTTGCAGTGATTTTGAGTTGTTGTTGCAATTCAATTTGAAATTCTGAATCTCTCACTATCAGGTAACCAGACTTCTCTATAATTTATGTTTTCGATTTGTATGTTTTTTTGGATATTGGTATTGGGTATTGGATTATATTACATATTTAATAAAATAGCGAGTCTGAGGTTGGATTTTCTTTGTGATGTGATGAGATTGTGTGTTATGAGAATGTGGGAATCGCCTGTGACAGATATTAAGATTGTGTGTTATGAGAATAAGGGATTCGCCTATGGCAAAAATTTCACATGTATGAATATTGTGTAACTTGTTTTACGGATAATCTAGACCCAGGTGTTGTCGCCGGCTAAATATATATGCATAATTTGATGTGTATTTGTGTGGATTAATCCGTCATATTTGAAAGGTTAATAAATTAAACCAATTATAGAGTAGCGTATTGTTAAATAATCGGTTACTGAACTTTGTAGCTAACTCTGTTTTATTATTTTTGTTTTATTTATGTTGGCGACATAGGTTGACGGGCGAAGAAAAGATGTGACATGCTTATATTATCATGTTCCGGTACGTAAAAATTCAGGGGTGCGACAATTTTATCAATTGTATTGGGTGCTGACATGAGGGTCCCGTTACATGATTTCTTCAAGACATTTTTGTTATTGATCTGTTATCAAACTTAATGACACCAATGTTATTGACAAATATGATGTGTGGAGTTTTTCACTTTTTAACGTCTAATTAACAAGTTGATTTGTCAAGTAATTTTTCACTGATTCTTGACATTTTAGAGCAAATTCTCACTGTTGGAAGCGATTCTTCAGAAGAAGCAGAGGAATTTCATTGTGTGACGACCCGGCTTTGTGAAGGAAAGGGGAGAAATTGATTTTGACTCGGTCAAAGGTTGATTGGGAGAGATGAAGCTGCGGTCAGGGAGAAAGGACCTCGGGCAGGGTTATTTTAGAAAGTGAAACGCTGAGATGGGGACCCACATTTAATTAAATGACCGCAATCACTATTGGAGCCCGCACTATCAGTACTGGAGCGGGACAGAAAAGCCGGAATGGAGAGGTCATTACAGAAGTTTTGTATTATGGTCCGCAGATTTCATAAATATCGTTACTAGTCCCTCACTAATTATAGAACTCTTGAAAAAATATATAAATTATTCCTATTTTTCTCCTCTTTCTTCCACTATATTTTTTCTCCTCTTTTTATTTTTGATATATTTTTTCCTTTAACTGTTTCATTTTTCATTTTTGGTTTCATGTTTTTTCTTTATTCGTTTTCTATTTTTCTTTTGTTTAGGGATCAACAAGTGGGTCTTAACATGTTTTGGACTAATTATTTGTTTATAATTTTATTCCTATATTTTTAGTACAAAATAAGTTTATGGTAAAAAAATTCTAGTTTCCGATCCGATTCGGCCAATTATGACCGATTCATGCAATTCCGATTCCACAGTCAAGTGACTGATTCCGATTCCGATTTCAATTCTGATTTTTCCTTCTATGATGTTGACTACAAGTGGAATTAAAGGAATTCTTACACAATCAAGGACCAATTTCAGTATCATTTTTCATTCTCAAAAGGAGAAATTAAAAGGAGGAAGAGAAAGAAAAAGAGAAGGGAGAAATGCAGAAAATTAATTTATGTGTGCAGGAGGACTTCAATTCAATTCACACAGAACCAGGCAGGAGAGATGCAGGCAAAGAGTTCTCTTAAAAAAAAATGGATCAAGAAAGAGAGACCTAGGGATTGACACCAAAAACAAAGGAATTAAGCAACAGGAATGATTTCAATATACTGGTACAAGAAAAAGGAGAAATCTGTTTCAGGAACAGAAACACAGTATTAATTTCTCATGACCCCTAATTCTGATTTCTGAAAGCTCAATCCCTTTATTTCCAACTGCAAGTCGTCCTTCTATAGTAGCACATAACTTGCCTCCATTTACCAGCATACAACCAACCATTAAAGACAATATGAGAAATTTTATTATATCAAGAAAAATGGAATTCTCAATTATTACTTACATTTTATTACAGTATATATTACCCTTGCTTCCAAGAGGAAATGGTGAATCAGTTCTTTTGTAGGTAAACATTGAGCCTTCAGTTTTGTAAGTTCACACTAGTCTAGACAAAACTTCAACTGTGCCTAACAGAACAACATGAATCTAATCAATCTTTAAAACTGGTACATCCAGCTCAAACAAGTACCATGAAGGCATGAACCTCACTTTTACAGTTAGCTTAGTTACCCTGACTGATTAAAACCTGTCACATATACTCTTTGCACAAGGAAATAAAATTAGTTACCTGCATTAGCTTCCTTTTATGAGAATCTGGTGGAGCAGCATTTCCTTCCTCAACTTGTGCCCGAAAGACCATAGAAGGAAAAATCAGAATCGGAATCGGGATCGGCAACTTCCGATCCCGATCTGGATCGGTCCAAAATCGGTCAGAATCGTTTTTTCCTCTCAAACTGGTTTTCCGAGTAAATCGATCCAAAACCGGATCGGTCTTGTCCGATCCCGATCTGAATTGGCCGATTTTGCCTTCTATGCGAAAGACTTCATAGTGGTACTGATCCAATACATCCTCCGCATTGCACGGAACTGTCTTGAGTCCTTCAACCAGTGCTTCTCCTTCAAAATAGATAGTGAAGCACTGGTTCAAGGAGCTCAAGAGAGTTGCATGAAATGTGATCCGGTTTGTGATCTCTCTCTGCTCCAGCATCCTCATCAATTTCTTCAATTCAGCCTCAATTTGGCGCCTAAAGAGAGAAGATTGGAAATCACTCCGCCTGACCCATTGATCTAAAATTGCAAAATCTCTTCTCTTCTGTTGCTGTTGGGTTGATATGAAATGATGCAAAGAGAGAAGGTAGAAAAACTAATTATTGGGGGAATGGGAGACTCGCAGTGAGTCAGAAGACTTTGGGTCTCATTTTTATGTATTTTTTTTATAAGACACTAAGACAGGTGTCCGTCTTCAGCTTTTTTTTTTTTAATTAATGGTGCCTTCACAGCGATTATTGGGAATTCGTATCCTCTGCGTTAACTAAAAAGGGAATCTTTTGAGTTAATGCATCTGGATCATCCGATTCACTTTAAGATCCGTGCAAATTATATCTGCACTAATATTAAAGGGCCTCTTTGTTAAAATCAGACAACCGGATTGGCTTCGTTTAATATTAGACGGCCGAGATGCATTAACTCAAAAGATTCCCTTTTGAGTTAATGCAGAGGATATGTGTTCGATTATTGGAGGAGCTCTACTTGGCCTAAACAAATTAGTAAGAATACTAGGAGGGTAAATTTGTCATTTATCTTATTTAACAGTCTTTAGGGTGTTAACAAGTACGATACTGGTCAGGTGGAGGTATTTTCATACTCGTACCCGTTATGATAACGACAAAAAAATTTCACCCTTACCCATCTTTTCGAACATGGTACGGGTCGGGTAAACGGATAAAAAGGTACCATTGACATCTGATATGTGCTTTCGATAAAAAATATTTTTCAAAACAAGAAAAAAAGAGAAAAAGAATAATAATGAATACAACTAATTTGTATTATGAAAATTTAATAAAATACAAAATTTTATTGTATCATATATCATCTTTATACAAATATATATCTATGTATATAATTTTATTTGTAAAAATAATCTTATTCGATAACGGGTAAGATAATGAAAAAAAATCGTTACCTTTACCTGTATCCGATAAGCTAAACGAAAAGAAAATCTTATTCTTATCCGTATTTTCGGATACAATATGGGTTGGGTAAACGGATAAAAGGGTTGCTGAAATGTGGGTCCGCCAAAATAATTTCTTCAAGAGATATATATTTTTGTGGTTCATCTCTTAGAGAAAACTCAATGAGTCAATGGTACCGATGTTATTGTGAAATTACTTCAACATGAGTGTCACCCCTTCATTGACATGCAAATTCATGACAAATTGACAAGCCATAGCATATCTCTTTGCAACTAGAAGATATATATCAGTTCTCTCTCTTTTATTTATTTTTAATTAATTTTGATAAAATTATGGTTTTGAATATGCCATTAATGTATTTCCATTAAATTAATTTACTTGATAACTATGACAATCGACATTATAATTTGTCAAAAAAAAATTGTAGATCATGTTTTTGTCACATAAATATACTATTAATTGATCAAGTTTGGTGCAAATTAAAAAATAATATTGAACTGCATAAATTTTGTCAGTTAGAATATAGATTAACTCAATTGCCGAAATTTTTATTAATAGAAAATAAAATAAAAAAATATTAGAACGTTTTCGCTGGAATTCGAGATATAGCAAAAACGTGATGGTCCATAACGTCCAGGGCACTGTAGCTGGACGTTATAAACCATAATGTCCAGTTAATCTGATCGCTAATGATCTCTAATTAACAAAAAACATTGTAACTGGACGTTATGGTCTATAACGTCCAGCTACAGTGATTTTTTTTTCAAAAAAAATCGCAAACTGAAGCAAGCAAAAAAAAAAAGAAAAACACTGTAACTGAACGTTATGGACCATAACATCCCGCTACAGTATTTTTTGTTAATCAGAGATCATTAGCGATCAGATTAACTAGACGTTATCGATCATAACGTCCAGCTACAGTGCCCTGGACGTTATGGACCATCACGTTTTTGCTACATCTCGAATTCCAGCGAAAACGTTCTTTATGTCGATATTTTTTTATTTCATTTTCTATTAATAAAAATTTCGGACTCAATTGTGCTGTGGAAGAAGCTAAACTTGAATACTGCATGAAGCCATTATATTATATTGGTACAACTTGAAGGCCCAAACAAACCAGGCCAGGCCGTCTGTGTAAGAGACCGCCACTGAACGCATGTATCCATTGTATTGTGGAGGCATCATGTATCCATGTATGATGGACTGACTACACATGAGTACTACATTACAAAAAGATAATCAGAACTGAGACACACTCAAGTTTCTTCCCCTGATGGCCTAATCACCATAGAAGGCAAAATCGGCCGTTCCGGAGCGGAATCGGACACTAGTACCGATCTATTTCAGGCCGAATTACGCTGTTAGTGTAAATT
Organism: Carex myosuroides; assembly: GCA_028015225.1. Classification (NCBI taxonomy): domain Eukaryota; kingdom Viridiplantae; phylum Streptophyta; class Magnoliopsida; order Poales; family Cyperaceae; genus Carex; species Carex myosuroides. The sequence continues at coordinate 3,282,245 of CM051465.1, forward strand.
TCGTCAAATTTCAGCTGTTCCGGCCTGATTCCAGTCAAATTTCGTCCGTTCCGGATTGATTCCAGTTAACTTTCGGCTGTTCCGGACAGAAATAGACTGATTCTACCGAAATGGCCGAAACGCGAATTAAACAAACTCCAAAACTTTTTTGAGCTCTGTGTGTGAATCAAACCCATGCCCTCTAGCTAAGCAACCAAAGTCAACTACCACCACACCATACAACCTTTGTTGTTAAAAAATACAACTCATTTATATATATGAGAATTTCAATTTGTACAAGCTTCTGGTAAAAAAGTCCGATTTTCCGATCCGATTCGGCCGATCCCGACCTATTTCTCCGATCCGAGTTGGAATCGGACGATGCCAATCCCAATCCCAATCCCGATACTGATTTTTCTGATCACAACAACCAAGATGTCTATACCACCACAAAGAATCCATATTTGCTACCACCCAGAATAAGAATTCCCACAAAAAGTAGCAAATAAAAGACAACAACAAATGTTGTGACATTAAAGAAATGATAATATAATTTTTCTCAAATAATTAAAATAAACTAAAATAAAGTAACAATCGAACAATTAAGAATTGTAGAGAATCAGTCTTTGATCTTGTGTAAGGCAATGCTATCCATGTGGGATGTCACAGGATCGAAATCCGGTTGAAAAATTCTTGTGGATATATAAAGTTAGGAAACTTTTCCCTCATTCTTACTCAAAAAAAGAAGAAAAAAGAAGAAGAAGATACTGTTCAGAATTGTATGATATCATTATGCCTGACTTGAGCAATGATATCTTCCTGACGAGTGACGAAGTTACTCAAGTCACAATAATTGTTCCATACATTTCTTTTTAATTTTTTCATTTTTTAGGTCATCTAGGGATCAGTTTGAGAAGGAGAGGATTGAGAGGACGGAGGGGAATAGAGGAGCGGCAGAGGTATCTTTACAAAATGGATGCTCTAACAGCTGTACTGCCGATGGGCGGTCATCAGGATTCACTCTGACACATTGCGTGATGAAATCCTGTGCTTCTCTTGACAGATAATTAGGTATCGGTGGTGGCTCTCCCCTTCCTATCTTGAATAAAGCATGTGTCTACAGTGTACATATAAAAATGACTAGTAAGTTACATGATGTCTGTTCAGCAGCAGTGTGAATTACTTTAGAAAATAAAAACATAAAACAAAAAAACAGAGGGTCAATGAGAAAGAGTGTGCGAAAAGATTGTGCTTACCCATTCAATATTTGGATAAGGAATCTCGCGGGTTAACATTTCAAGTACAGTGCAACCCAAGCTCCAGATGTCTGCTTCTAGCCCGTAAGATTTCTTAGGGTTTACAACCTGAAAATAAAAACGAAGAAGAGAACTCAATTGCACAAAAGATTTCTGCATCAGCTCTGACATTTGTTTTTCTTAATTCGAGAAAAGGTAAAGAGGTACAGGAGAATATCTAGTATATATGCATGAAACAAAAAGATTTTGCAGAACAGACCCTTCAAATATTTCCCAACTTTTTGAACTCAAAAGGCAAAAATTACCTCCGGAGCCATCCAATATACACTTCCTTTGACTGACTTCAGGATGTTAATCTTGGTCAACTGAGTTTAAATAATTAAATAAAATAATCACGTACTTAACCAACATCATTTATATTTAACAATCAATTGTTCAATACAGATAATCGGCAACATGCTGTAGTTATAAAGTGTCTACAAACCTCTTTTGCTAACCCAAAATCTGCGAGCTTCACAGATCCATTTGCGTTAACCAATATATTAGCACATTTTATATCCCTAAAAACCAAACATGAAAAGATTGTTCATAACATTCTAAGCGTAAAATTTCAGTACAGATCGGAGAAAAATAATGTGCTATTGGGTCTTGCAGGTCTTTTATAGAGTTATGATTTAGTATGGTGCCCACTACCTAAATTAAAAAACCCCAACCCTAGAGGGGATCAAACTAAAGAAATTGAATAAAAATAATTTTTTTTTTTAAATTGGAACATTTAATAATTTTAATTTTGTTACCTGTGAACTATGTTACTTTGATGAAGATACACCAACCCGTATAGTATTTGCCTTGTGTACTCCGATACGTGTGTATCTTGTAGATGGTACTTTTGGTACAATGATGCAAGAGAACCTTGTGTCATCAGTTCTACAAAGATGTACAATTTTGATTCCTCCTGGTATAAAAGCACCAGTTAATTTAAAAATTTCCTCGAACATTGCACCATTGTAAAACATACAAAATAGAAACAATTATCTAAAATTTACCTTGTCGGTTCCATAGTATTGAACTATATTTTCATGCTCAAACTGACTCAGAAAACGAATCTCCTGATATTAGAAAAGCACAGAACATTTTAGGCTTGCAAATTGAGAATATATAAAAAGTCAACTACATATTGTATTTCCATTTGAAATTCAGATTACACCGACCTGTTCCAATTGGGAGATACTTTGCTGAGCATTGATCCCTCGATCAATCAACACCTCTTTAACCGCAAAGAAAAATCCTTCACTGTATAAAGTGATAAAATACAATGTAAAAAACACAATTAGTGATTGAATCTCTTGTCCACACACCACACTTAAAAGTCATTCCTTTGCTACCAAGCCTATTACTGTCAGCTAAGTAATGTTCATATTAAATTCACCATTAATTGTGTGGAGTTGGTAATAACCCGTATCAGTACTGCGCTCGGACATACTTTCCCAAGCAAATTCATTTATATTATCTAAAGAAGAAAAGTTCAAATACAGACTTACTCGCTAATCCCCTCATAAACTGTGCCAAAGGGTCCATCTCCCAGTTTTTGGCCCCTTACCCAAGAAGCGATGACCATGGTGTCAGTGGTAGAGCTCAACGCGTAGTCATCATTTACCGTGGACATGGTCTCAGTGGTAGAGCTCAACTCGTAGTCATCATTTACCGTGGACAAAGAGCTTGACAAAATACCCTGTATGCAATGTGGTTTGTACAACCCAGTATAATTTAGAGGATAAATAGATTGCATCCATGACAACATGTAGGTTATAACATCATATGGCATGACTACCAAAAAATGTAATTCCAGAGTAGAATTACTGTTTGATGGCACTCTCATCAATTATCTAACAACAATATTATAAAATAATATGAACTATGAAGTACCTTGTAGTTTATTCCATGTTGCAAGCACCACTCACTTAACCCGGGGCAATCAGAAACAACAACTTTGCAAGGTTCTGAGGGAAGCAACTCATCACCCAATACTCTCAATTTCCAACAGTTTGAAATCTGCAAACTTCTGAGTGAATCAAGGTTTGTCAACCCTAACAATGAGCAGCTCCTATACGAACCCACCCCTGCTCTCGTTGTCAATTCAAGAGAAGATTCCATAAACGAGCATAGGTTGTGACAATTATCGATGGAAAGTTTGACTAAGGATTTCAGCTTTTGTATTCCAGGTATAGATACTAGCTGATGGCATCGAGAAATTTCCAACTCTTCAATTTCTGATGGCAGAAACTCTGCTTTTAAGAATTCCAAACTCTCACATAAGGTAATATTCAAATACTTTAGTTTGCATAGGCTGCCAATCCATTCTGGAAATGTAATGCCACTGTAACCATCTATTTCTAGCTTGTTAAGATTAGAGTGAGGCTGGAGACTATCCATCACCGAAAAACAACTTTGATTCTCAAGAAATATATCCTGACCAATTTCAATGATCAACACAGGTAAACTGTCAAATATGTCCCATCTGATATAATTGCCATTCCAGGATAATATCAAATGCTCCAAGTTACGCATACTCACAAGGTCAGCACATTTGACATCCATTAAATTGGATAAATTTCTCAATCCACGTAGAAAAAGAGTTCCTCCCAAATCGGGAAAATCCTTTAACCATCCTATCGTCTTGCATGTGAGCTCCACCTTTAGTGTTTGAATTCCTACAAATTTGCTTAAGCTAGGTGGTAAATAACTCACACCTGTATAACTGATTTGCAGAGTTTGAAGATTTGTAAGGCTCCCCATGTCACTAGGAATCTCTTCAAGTAGGCCGCACCAAATAAGACAGAGTTTCTTCAAAGTCTTTAATTGACAAAGGGACTCGGGCAATGCCATGAGGTTACAATCATCAATTATCAGCTCTTCTAGGCTAATTAGATTTCCAATATATGTTGGCAACTCTTCGAGCTTAGAATTCCAAAGAGTTAGATTTTGCAAGCTGTGAAGGGAGCATATGCATTCAGGTAGCGTTTTTGAGCACAGTTCATTAAGTGAAAGATAACGAAGATGCTTCAAATTACCAACGGAGGAAAGAAATTCCAATTTACAATCACGGGATACCCGTATTTCTAGTGCTCTTAATTTTGGCGCCATTGAAAGGTCAAAAGTACTAAACAAGTTTATAACAGAAGAGACTGTAATAAGTGTGCGCAGAGCAGTTAACTTGTCAGAAGGAATAGGATCTATTAAGTTCACATAATCAGCTACATACAAATGGTACAACACATTAGGAAAAATTGGGAGCTTACTATCCACAATTGAATAGCAACCATTTTCCGAATTAAGTTGTGCTAAATCATGAACAATATCATGCAACTTAAACTTTACGAAATCATTCCTTTCAGATATTCCTTCTGTTTCAAACAAGGACCTCTCATATAGCTGTTGTGCATATTCAAAACCAATTTTTTCTGCGCTCTTGTTTCCTTTCGACTCAATCAATCCCTGGTACTTCCATAATTTCACCAAATATTCCACATTGTAGCAGTAATTTTTGGGAAACATGGAACAATATAGAAAACAAGGCTTTAACTGTGTGGGAAGGCGTGAATAGGTTATTTGAAGTGGTGGAAATATCTCATTTTTAACATTAGACTCCCATAGATCACTTTCTAAAATATCTCCCCAACTCTCTTATTCTGCTTCGTGCCTCAAAAGGCTAGCAATTGACTTCACGGCCAGGGGCAACATTCCACACTTCTTTATTATTTGCATCCCAATTTCTACCAACTTTGGGCTCTTATTATGTTCTTCTCCACCAAATGCATAATGCTCGAACAATTGCCAACATTGTTCAACAGACAAACCACCAAGGTTGAATGTTGGTTTTGTTTGCATGATTCGGGCGACATGATCGTTCCTTGTAGTAACTAGAATTTTTGCAAATGCTGCTGACATAAAAGGAGCCCGAAATGAATCCCAAAGACTCTTTTTCTCATTCCAGACATCATCGAGGACCAAAAGTACCCTTTTCCTACATATCTCCTTTCGAATTTTCTCTTGCAAAGCACTCAAATTTGTAAGATGGCACTCATTTCCTGTTATAGACTCCACTAATTCTTTGGTGAGCCTTTCAACATTGAAATCCTCTGATACACATATCCACCCAACTTTATCAAATTTTTGTCGGATTCTTTGATCATTATAGGCAAGTTGTGCAAGGGTTGTTTTGCCAATGCCCCCCATGCCCACAATTGTCACCACCGAAACAATATCACGTTCTAAGGACAACAAATCAATTAGTTTCTCCTTTTCCCTCTCTCGACCAAAGATATTCGACTCAACTACAAAGTGGCTAGTTGGAACTATTTGCAATTCATTGTTACAGCGTTTGGGTCCATCTCCCTCTGTCAATTGAAGTGCTATCCGATCATTTGCAATCTCATCAAATCTACTCCTTATTTGCTTAATTTGATCGAGCATGCCGTATGGAACCTGGAAAGATATTATAATTACCTTGAGAGTGTATGACCTACTATAATGTTCCGTGTACATAGATAATACTAGTTATATATTACAAATGTTTGCTAGATATTTACTGCTTGCAATACTTGTTATATATGGACTCATCATATTTCCCATGGTCAGCCAAATGTCCTTCTGGTACCTTGTACTATATATATGGCTCTATGTGAACCTGATACTAAGACTATTGAGTGAAAAATATTTAATAAGCTACCTGAATTAGCATCATTTTACGAGAATCTGGTGGAGAAGCATCTCTTAACTCAACTTGCGCCCGTAAGACTTCATAGTGGTACTCACCCAGTACATCCTCTGCATCGTACGCAACTGTCTTGATCTCCTTCAACCAGTGCTTGACTGATAAGTCTGTGATCTCCCTCTGCTCTGCATCGTACAGCGTGGCCTTGATCCGCTCCAACATCCTCATCAATTTCTTTAATTCGGCTTCAATTTGGTTGTTTTGATCTACTGGATGAGAGGAGGAAGAAGACGGAGTTTGTGCAGATGCAACGACAACAGGTAGCAATTTGGCACCCAAAGAGAGAAGGTTGGAGATCACTCCGCCGAGACCCATGGGTCTAAAATTGCAAAGTTATCTTCTGTTAGGTTGATATGAAACGATGCAAACAGAGAAGGTAGAAAAACTAATTAGTGGGGAAGAGGGAGACTCAGAGAAGACTGCGAATAAAGGCTCATTAAATAAATGCATTTTTATATACTTTTTATAAGACAAGTGTCCGTCTTCAGTTTTTTTGTAATTTTTACAGGACAAGAGTCAAGCTAGTATGATATTGATATCATATGATATAAACTTCAAAATTTATTTGATAGACTTCAAACGACAAATCTCAATGGTTCGAACTGATTTACTGTCTGAGTGATACATTGACATGCAAAATTTACTTTTTTCGAGTTATAATAGTACCAAGTCAAGCGGTTAAAAATGTTAAAGAATGAATGTATGAAAATTAACTTAAAAACTCCCACATACTTGGTACTAAATAAATTCAAAAATATATAAATTTGACATGTAAACGCACAACTAATAAAGTAAAATGTTTGAACGGTTTGGATTCATCGTTCGAAGTCTATTATATAGATATTGGAGTTGTTGTTATATAGGCTGAAATGTACGGATCTCATACTAACCAGACTCTTTTGTAAAGAATGTGCATGTTGAATAAAATAGATAGGAGCCGTGAAGAATTTCATTCTTTCTATTTTTCAACATATAACTGTTATTTTTCTACATATTTAATTCTCAATTTAATTTTTAATCAAATATAAATAGTAATATTTTGTAAAATATTTTGGATAAATTTTGTATAAAAAAGTAAACATTTCTAGTAATACTTTGTAAATTTTTGCAAATCATTACGAAACACGTGTCACATCGGCAACGAAAATATCTTCTAACGCGCCAAAGAAATTTCGTACCCTCATAAAGTGTGTGGGCCAAAGATTGATTCCTGTACAGTGTGCGGGCCCAGGAAAATATCTGGTGAAGGCGCCGAGAAAATATATATCATCCTAAGAGTTTCTGGGCTTAATAATATTACTAAATTGTACCTTGTTTTACCAATTTTAAAAAGAGGGATGCTTCTATCAACATAAGGATCTATTTGTAAAATGAACATATTTTCATTTTCAAAGTTCAAACAGTCGATCCGACCGTTCAACATTATCTCCATATTAAAATGTACTTGGTGGTCAAATTTTATATTTTTTTTGAATTTATTTACTATTTATTAAGTATTTTACAAAACCAGTCAAATTCAGACCATTGAATTTTGTACCCATCTTAATAAATAGTAAAAAATTCAAAAAAATGTAAAATTTGACCTCCAAGTACATTTTAATGGAGATAATGTTGAACGGTCGGATCGACTGTTTGAACTTTAAAAATAAAAATATGCTCATTTTACAAATAAGTCCTTATGTCCATAGAAGAATTTGCCTTTTAAAAATATAGAAAAGTAAAATTTTGGTCGGATCAAAATAAATTTTTCTTCCAGATATTGGGTCTCTTCAAATGACTATGTTCTCACTTGACTTGGACAGTTATTGAACAACAATTAGATTCAAACCTCAATCTACCCTCACTTGCACAGTTATTTAACAATAATTTATTTTATTGACAAAATATATTTATTTTACTCACAAAATAATTGACAAAATTAATTTATATTGATAAAATAAAATTCCCAGATTGTCAGAATAAACCAAAATTACTTTCATTTTTACAGTATAGAAAAGGGTCGCTTTTTAAGTTTAACAGTTTGATTTCTTGGTTAATTAATGACATTTTTTTATTTCAAAGTTCATGTATCAATTTTGCAATGCTTTTTGCTGTTTGGGTTTTCATGTGTTAAGACTGAAATTAGTGGCTGCCCTCAGTACCCTCATGTTAATATCTTCCCATAAACAATTCTCCAAGGGGAGAAATTTGGGTCCGATGGGCATCGGACCCAAAGTGAGTTTGACGGGTCCGCTCACCGTCCGATCTGCTTTAGGATTCACGCCCGCAACTTTCGCGTTTGATTTAAAATTCGTGTGCACGAATTTGAAAGTGAATCGGACGGTCCCGAAACCCATCGGATCCAAATTTGAGTCCGATAGGCATCGGACTCAAGCCTTTCTCTTCTCCAAGATGCTTGTTATCCGTGAGTCTTATAGATTCAATCTCATCTCTGATGGAATCTGTAAGAAAACAAAACCAAGTAACAAAATATATATATATATATTTTTAACTGCATTTGTTGTATGTACGGTATAAATAAGTATTTTAAAATACGACCGAATATGCTGAGCATTTAAGATAATTTTTAAATTAAAACTAAGGCATATAATCCTGAGCATTTAAAATAAATCACACTTACGAATGGATATTCCATTCCCAAGTAATAACTAAAAGAGTAAAGGAACTTTTATAAACCAATATAATCAGCTATAAGCTTTAAAAAAATTCAAGATAAGTATGAACTTTTCCTTATGATTAAGAAATATAAGAAAAATTGAAGAAAACAGAAAAATATATTGGGACTTGATGAATAAATGAAATTAGTAAAATCCATCAAAAATATGTGAGGTAAGTAAATTTTCCGATGTCCATTAGTAATTTATTTATGTAGGGTATGTTTGGTTGGGTTGAGAATATGTTATTTTTTGGGTTAAGCTATTCGGAATAGCCTATTCGGTTTTTGGTTGGATTAGAATAGCTAGAATTGGAAATCCAAACTTTTTGTCTTATTAGAATAGGCTATTATATATAATAGTACAAACAATAGCTATTTTTGATTTGGTTATTCTAGCTATTCTTGTTTTCCAACCAAACATAGCTGTAATATCAAACACGGCTTATAGTACATATATGTAATTAAGTTTTTATTGTTAGATCCTGAAAAATTCAATACTTATTCTTAGTTAATTTATATAAATTTTCAAAATATATGAATAATTATAACAGATAATAGAGATTCTAGATAAAAACAACATACTGGCCCAATGAAAGATTAAAAGTAATAGGTAGACCAACACACTTTAAAATCGATGCCCAAAAAAAAATTGCTATTTTCGTCAGCAGCCTGCTGAGCCTGTTTATTGAGTTGCTGACATGTGGGTCCGCAAAATTATTTATTGAAGATATATTTTTGTGATTTGTCTCTTAGAAAACTCAATAAAATAGCGGTTTCTTGTTTTAACAGACTTCAATAATAATCATTGATATAGGACAAGGGATTGATCGACTATTTTTTTAAACCCTCCCCACCCAACAAAAAAAAAATGTGGTTTCTTGTTTGAAGTTTTCGATTTGTCAGCAAATAAATTTTTCTATTGTCATGCTTAAGTGTGAATCATATGTAAAATTCATATTAATTACATCTACATGAGAGTTACGCCTACATAAAGATATGCGTTTAATTTTATTTTCGTTTTATAAGACAGGTGTCTCTCTTCATATTTTTGTTTTTTAACCTTTTTAATAGACATGTATTTGATAAATGGATAAGAGACGTGATATATAAAGAATTTTGTCATTTCTATATTTTGACATATAAATGTTATTTTTCTATAGATTTAATTCTCAATTTAATTTTAATTAATTAAAAAATTAATTTAAGTAATAGTTTATTGTAAAGTTGCGTATCATTCTAAAAGATACGGGTAAGAAATATATCATGTGAGGTGCCCAAGAAAATATCATTCTAATGTTAGTGATCTCTTTAATATTTAAAAAAAAATAAAGTGACAGAAAGTGATCACTTTATTACATGTTGGTAGTGGAAGCGGTGGTCATAGAGATCACTTTATTTAAAAAAAGTATATATATTGGGGAAATTAATCTGGGAATTCTGATGGGATAGAAATAACAGGTTCCTGTTATTTCCAAAGAATAACAACAGATTTATTTCCATATATTGGAGCGTGACATATGAAGTGACGACAAGATAATATCTATATATATATATGTGTATACCATGCATGCTATTTTAAATTCAAACATATGAAAAAAAATGGTCGGATCAAATCATTTTATTTTTTTCCAAATGCTAGGACTCTTCAATTGATTTTTTGGTGATATTGATGTCTCATATTTTGAACAGGGCATTTGTTATGTTGAAGCTCTTTGGCAGAGCCCAAGGCCCAAACTAAAGTGAGGACAGGCTTGCTTTTGTTCAATCACTTGTAAAAGCAAACTATACTTATAAAACTACACTAAAGTGAAGACAGAGCCCAAGGCCCAAACTATACTTGTAAAAGTGGCAGAGCCCAAGGCCTAAACTGTCGTTTTCTGATTTAGAATTTGATTTTCCAAAGCCTTAGTTGTATTTCCCTTCAGTACAGTATTAAATTAAGAGCACCTAAAGCCTTTAATTGTACCCCAAATTCTTATTATTTTGCATAAAATCCTTTTTTTGTAGAGAATTAGTTTGTTAGTTTTCGTGATATTATAATAAATATAAATGTGGCATCAATTGATTAAATACATAAACAAACATACACAACGCACTGTAAAAATATAATTTAATTCTTACATAGAGCTACAGTAGCAACTTCATCCAATTTTATTTACGGCTTTTCTTCAACTTTTGGAATCTTTAATCTTCTTTCGGCCTGATTCTTTTTGCACAAATTTTTTTCCTGTTGAGTGTAAGGACAGGGCCCATTTTGAACTTTCAAGGGATTTTATTTTGTTATTTGTACTCGAGAGTGTATTGCTTGAGACATCAATATGGACTAATCAACCATCAATAAGAACAACATGGATATATAGAATCAAAGAAGGTGGATGAATTTCACTTGCAAATGAACCTTAATTTGTGAAACCAGGTATAACTAGGGGTGCAAATGGATCCGATAATATCGGACCCATATCTGGATCCGTATCTGAAAATTTGGTACGGATATCCGATATCTGAATATCCATGCGGATATGTATACGGATATGGTTTTGAATTTTAATTATCCGTATCCGAATAATAGATATATATCATGTAGTTTAATATATATTATAAAAATATTTATGTATATGTCTATGGATATCCGATATCCGATCCGTATCCATATGTATCCATCTAATATCTGATCCGTATCAGTATCTGAAAATTAAAAGCGGATATGAATATGTTTAACCACTATCGGATCCGTATCCGATCCGTTTGCACCCCTAGGTATAAACCATGGAGGACACTTTATAATTATAGTTTCAAAATACATCACGACACTTTGTTTCCATTAAAAAGATTGAGTTTATCTCACTATTACATACATAAAATCTGAGTAACAATTAATTTATATAAAATCCAACAATTCTTCAAATATGACGAAAAATGGTCGATGGAAACTGTACTAGCAACAATATTATCAAATATTTCCATCGATTTCCAACAAATTCAATATATAACAATATGCAATTTCAAGGAAGCATCATTTTCGGCTTCTTAAACAACCTTCTCCTCTACTCTGTACGAATCCCAATGCGGCACTTTCTGACTGAAAAACTTCCCCAGGACCTTCTCATCTAACACAGAGACGGCATCACCTGAGTTGATGCAACGCGGGGTTTTGTACTGGTTGACAGATGAGCCTCTTGACAAACAAAAATCCATCAAAGCATCAAATGCCCCATTACCAACCACCCGTATTTCCAGCGGCCCAATCGATCTGTCTTGACTCCTGCCGCGCCAATATATCGAGTCCAAGCAGCTCTCAACTACATGACAACATTCCTCCAGAACTTTAGGATCGAGAAGGACCTCGAGTTCTTTGGAGGTACCAGTGCAGGTGGCAGGGATCAGTTCCCAAAAGAGTACGTAGTGTCCAGGGAGGGAGGAAGCGTCGGGAAAAGAGGTGAAGTCTGAAAGAAAGAGAGAGAGTTGTGAGAGGAGAGGTTTGGTAGCAGAGATGGCTTTGAGGAGGTCTTCTTCAGTGGTCTTGTCCGTGTCGATGCTCAGCACGACATCGCGACGACGGACAAATTTGAATTGTGGTGCAGCATTGTAGAACCCTGTCACCTTTAGGATGTCACCAACTCTGTACCGGTACAGACCTGAATATGGCCAAAACATTACTCTTGTCAGTAGATGTTTGACACTCCTTAATTATAATTAACAAGGAATGTCTATATGTTTGACACTCCATCTTACTTCTCATATTTTATATCTCGTTTGGTAGTTTAAGTGATGAATTAATTAAATAAATCCATAATATCTCGTTTGGTAGTTTAAGTGATGAATTAATTAAATAAATCCATAAGGAGTGAGATGTTCGAAATTGAATGATAGTGGGTCCTATAGGTGGAGTAAGTATGGAGTAAATTAATCCACCTAAAGAAGTAAAGAGGTGGAGTAACTTACTCCAGATTTTCTGGTGGTTGATCAAACGCCGTGCTTATGTGTTTTGCTCGGTGTTAGAGCATTATAGCATCCCGTAGTAGCAATTAGTTCTCCTTTTACTTGTAATTTAACTACTATTTCATGGAAATAAAATGGGCATCTTGTATGCCTTTTATCAAAAAAAGATTAACTCACCTCGTAAGTGTGGAGTAAGGGGTTTAGTACTCCACAACCAAACATGGCCAATATGTGAATGTAGCTTATTGGTTAGAATTCTATTTTGATATATTGAAGACTCAAGTTCGAATTTCAAATGCCACACACTGTGCATTTTAGGTATGCCCAATCTAAATTTCTAGTGCCGACCTGGTAGCACCATATCAATATTGGCTGCCATCTTAATATCCCTTTTTAATAATTTTAAATGATCATAATTATAATTTTATTTTCTCTTACTCCTGAGTATATTCCTTTGCACCGAGATGTCAGTTAATTATTTTCGTAAGTACATGATTGATCTTTCTGCAACAAATACCATTATAATGAAAGGCATGCTCTACGAATGGGTACAATATCAACTAAATAAATAAATAACTTGAGTCTAAGTGTATAAAATTTATAAATTAAAGAATAATCTTGTATCAAGTGGTGGCTTATATATGATGACCTTCAGTCAAGTGTAAGTGGAAATCAATTGTAGTTATTAAATAATTTCTAAGACCTGGGGTTAGCATATGCAAGCTGCATTTATAAAAACGGTCTTTTCCTTCTAAACAATGTAGTTGTCGACAATGTAATTGCAGCTCATGAAATCTTGAAATTTGGAAAAGTGCAAAAATAATAAAGTATTTGTCTCGAAATTGATTTTGAGAAAATTTATGATAGAATAAACGTATATACATGAGTTACTACATTTTTTTTTCATTAAAGAGTTCCGGTACACTCCAACATCTTGTGGATGCTATTTTCGAGAATTGAACATGCATCTAACCGAAGAGAGATGAAGACTTGTGCCATTGCACTAAGCCCGCGATTTACATGAGTTACTACTTAGTCAAGGATTTCTTATCACTTGGGTTAAATGGTTTTTTCCATTGTTTGGTTCTTAAAATAGCATCAATTTGAATGGCAAAAATGTAGTTATTTTAGATGTAATAGAGCATTAGACAAGGACCATCTGTCTCTCTGTATCTTTAAAATAGTCCAAGGAATAGATGCTGATGTGATTTTGGGGCTTGATTCCTCTCTAGAGGATAAAAAAAACTAGTTAATTTTCATTATGCCGATGATATAATAGGGCAAACCAAACTTTTTTTAGCAACATCCTCATGTACGGTTTGGTTGAAACCAAAGTAAAATAGGGCAAACCAAACTTCTTTTTTTTCAGTTTTTCAAAATACAACCGAACCAACTGAATTAAAATGGCAAACCGGATAAGATTCGAACCGTTTAAACCGAATTAAATTTAAGTTTGTTCAGTTGAACCTAATAAGAGTGATTAAAGTTTGAAAAAGTCAAAACTCAATACATACACTACTACATTAATAATTTAAAAAAAAAATTCAAGATAACTTTACAAACGTTATTCAGATCCATACAAAATATGTGGAGTTAAAAAATATCCAGACCAAAATGGAAGCAAGGAAATTTGAACTACTATAGTTAGTCAGTTTATAAAATTCTTAACAGAACGATCAACTCAAACAAAAAAAAAAACCGATCCATTTGAACCGAAAATGTGATCTATTTAAAATAAAATATTTTAGTTCGGTTAAAGACCAAACAAACCGAAGCATTGGTACAGCCCTATCCCCAAGTAATATTGAATCCATTGAATGAGCTCTCTTGGGTTTTGAGGCTTTATCTGGTATCAGGATAACTTTAATAAAACATTATTAATTCTCTTGAATTTGCCGGAGGAGAATTAAAGGACACATGTTGGTAGAGGCGTTCTTCTCAATAGGGAGGTATAGTTGATTTATGGTTGTTTTCTATAGGTATAGTGGATAAAGTAGGATCTAAATTGCAATATTGAAAAGTTGCGTTGGTCTCTATTGTTCTTCTATACACACTTTCACTCTATAAGATGCCTTGCAAGGTGGTTAAACAAATAGACAGGATTAGATATAGATTTCTATAACAAGGAGTTCTAGCAGAAAAAAAAAATGTGCACCATTAATTGGAAGAAAGTGTATATGAAAGGGCAACAAGGTTTTTTGGGTATTAAATTTGGTTCAGATTATTCAAACACTTTTTGTCAAATGGTAATATAAATTCAACGATCCTGCTTAATGACCAGTTGGAGGACATAATCATTTGGAGATGAGACCCAAAAGCTAAGTAATTAGCTCTGAATCTTTATACACATGGCTGGATATTAGAGGAATACGTACATCTGATGCAAATAGATTGTGGCAATTAACGTGTTTGTGGCAGGTTTGTAAATAAGTTCAATTATATTCTTTCGGTTGTGCCCTCAGGAATCAATAGACGAGGTAGCCCAATTTCTTCTAACGGTTCTAAATATCAAACGGATAGAAGAGAACTACCGATCGAAGATGGTTTGGAGCCGCTAGAAGACATTTCAGTGGCTTCTATCCTATTGGTTACTAGCGGCAGGGAATCCTATAGTAAATTCATATATTATTTGTTAGAAGACTGCATTTTTGTACTAGTGAAATCAACATAAAAGTACATCGAGAGCACGATAATTGCCCCCCAAATAAATTTCCGAGCGCGCCCTCAAGTATTTAATATCTAACTTTCATTTCTAGCGCTCATATCTAAGCATTTAAAGCTCTATTTATAACATTTTATAATACTAATCGTAAGCACTTAAACCTCTATCTGCAAGTATTTAAATTCTAAATCTAGATAGTTTTAACTCCTAACTACTTTTGTTTTCAAGCCAAAAAAGGAAAGATTTCTTTCACCCATTTTTTTTTCCTCTGATCATTCTCGTCCATTTGTCCGACGATCCGTGATGAATTTTACGAATCTAAAAATACAAATGTTTTTTACTCAATTTTCTCTTTCAAATGAGATCCATGAATAAATACTTTTGAGTTTTCTTCAAGTCGTTATTTTTATTATTTTTTTTAAAGTAAAGCCCATGAGCAGTTTAAATTCTCAAGCTTTTAAACATCAGTCTACGACCTTTTAATGACATTGAAACTATTTAATAGTTTGACACAAGTACTTTTAACGGTTGTATACAGAAGTTTAAATGCGTGATACTATATGATCGATATCAGAGGTTTAAACGCTTGAACATAGTAGTTTAAATGATGAAATCAGAGGTTTAAATGGTTGTAGACTGATGTTTAAAAGTTTGAAAATTTAAAGTGCTCATGAGCTTTACTTTAAAAAAAAATGACTTCAAAATAACTCAAAAGTATTTCTTCATTGAACTCATTTGAAAGATAAAATAAAGTAGAAAACATTTGTATTTTTAGATTCGTAAAATTTATCATGGATCGTCGGAAAAATGGACGAAAATGCTCAGAGAAAAATAAAAAATGACTGGGTAAAAGGAATCTTTCCTTTTTTGGCTTGAAGACAAAAGTAGTTAGGAGTTTAAACTACATAGATTTAGAATTTAAATGCTTGCAGATAGAGGTTTAAATGCTTGCGAGTAATATTGTTAATTGTTATAAACAAAACTTTAAAAGTTGAATATAAGCGCTCAAATTGGAAGTTAGACAAAATTAGAAGGTTTTTTCTGTTAAACTAGTTGGAGGGCCCGATCGGGTATGATGGCTTGCAGGCCATAACATTTCTCAATTTTATAATGAATATAATAAAACTGAACGTATCCGGGTGAACAGGCC
Organism: Carex myosuroides; assembly: GCA_028015225.1. Lineage (NCBI taxonomy): Eukaryota > Viridiplantae > Streptophyta > Magnoliopsida > Poales > Cyperaceae > Carex > Carex myosuroides. The sequence continues at coordinate 3,298,661 of CM051465.1, forward strand.
GGCAACAACATCAGACACACTAAGGCGAGTATGGATGAATACGAGGGATGGGTTAATGGGTGGCAGAGACACACTAAGGCGAGTATGGATGAATACGAGGGATGGGTTAATGGGTGGCAGAGACTTGGGCACTATGGTGGGAGAGGAACCAAAGAATATTCTCCCAGAAATACAGGACAATAATCATCCTGGTGAACTACAGATCCATTGAAATACATGATTGGCTACAATATGCATAACAACTATTTTAGGGAAATGATTGGCTACAATATGCATTACAATTATTTTAGGGAAAGAGCTTGGGATCATGCAAGGGACTAAAGCATCTTGCTGCATGCGACTTTTGATAGCTAAGCGAATAGAGTTGTGCCCTTGTAACTTTTCTTTTATAACCACGTCATTTCACATCACATTTTTACAAGAGTTTTTACTGCCTGAACCAAGGGACAACAGGTGTGAATCCGGCTCAATATATCCAACAATGTGCACACACTGCCAACCCAACTATTAGACCAGAGGACAAGATATATTGATGGCAGTCCCAAGAGAGGAAGAAATAATGAAAATTATTCCGCATAGGCCCGGATAAACCGCTTGGCACTGATGGTATGATGGCAAGGTTTCTCCAAATTACCTATTGGAACCTTTATAACATTAACATATACGGGCCAATTCAACAAGTTTTTACCATGGGGTTAATTAACACAAACTGTCAAGTTATATTATTCTCATTCCAAAATTTATGAGCCCACAACGCCAAAAGACTATCGATCAATCACAGCCAGTAACGTGACCACAACCCTACATGGAAAAAAATATTTTCGACAAACCAGACAGTCTTTTGATGGGGAGGAATATTGCAAACAACACAATTATAATGAGGGAGGTTATATACTCATTTAACTCCCCAACATACGCAGATAAAACCTTCTTACTGAAGCCAATATCAGTGAGGCCTTTGATTCAATACGATGGCAATTTGTTTGAGTGTCAATGCATGTGGTCAATACTCCAACCAAACTGATACACCTCATTATGTCTTCTATGGCATCGACCCGAATTACAATTTTAGTAAATAAAAGTGGAGATGAATTTATAACCCCGAAAAGAAGACTCAGACATGGTTGTCATCATCCCCCTATCTGTTTATATTACCAATGGAATTCAGCAACAAACATATTCAAATTTCCCTAAATAGAGGCCCAATTACTAGAGTTCAGCTTGCAAATGTATGCCGATGACCTCGTGATTATGAGACAAGCCACACTTCAAGAGGTATGCGAGTACAAGCAAATTCTGGTTGTTTTTGCAAGAAACTCGGGTTTGTTATAAACTTGAAAAATCAGTAATTTGGTTTAGTCTGGACTGCGGCATACTTTGTAAGCAACGCATTGTGGCAGAGCTATGAGTTAAAGAGATAGGGACAATGAGCGCATTGTGGGGTGTTCACGACACAGAAACTGGTCAAACAAGACCTGACATATAACATTTTAGTTAGTAAAATCAATAGCAAGCTAGCAGGATGGCAAATTAATATATAATTGCATGCGGACAAGCTTTCTTTGATCAAATAGTTAATAATGTCGACACTAGTTTACTATATGTCTATGGCGATGCTACCAACAAGAACAGTGAATGGTATAAACTCCATCATGAGATGTTGCAAATCACAATAAATTATGGGTACATGTTATAAAGGCTAAATACTACTCTAGGAGAGAGTTTTCATGGGGTTAAAAAATTTCTTGACCCATGAAACTCGTTGGCAGGGAGGGGAGGAGAAAGCTATTAGGGCCAATTTATTTTATCACCGTCTACAACAGTGGAAAAATGAATACATACCATGACTAATAGCCTCTCACGTGATGCAATCCATTCTGGATAAGGATCAAATGCCAACGACCTGCCCTGTATATAGTTAATGACAAGGTAATATGGATGCAAATTAGAATAGGTGCCTACATGACAAAAGATGGGTATGAGAGGTTTAGGAGAACAATTATGACTACACTGCTTATGAAGAGGCGAAGAATACGATGAGGAAGAAAATATGGACAAGAAAAGGGATTTTACCACGAGTTAGAACTTTCCTATGGATAATGGTGAATAGAAGAATACCAACAATAAATAGCCCATGGTAGGGTACCGAAAATGAATTGACCATGCATATGTTATTATTCTACCCAGTATCACGAGCCACATGGTACACCTTGCAATTTATGGGCCTGATGACGCGGTGCGTATCGAAGACGTGTCCGACTTTGATTCGGACACACGCGAAGGCCACAGTAAATCCAAACCAATCAAGGATTTATTTATTCAACTTGAAATTTAATGGCATGGATAATCTTCTAGGCATGGATGGTCTTCTAAGAAATTTACTAATTTTCCTTGGAATTTGTTTTGTTCAGCAAACTTTATTTACTCCTTTTGACTAGCGGGATATAATCTTGCATGGCAAAATTTATTGCTTTGCATTGGGTTGTGGGTTTTAGTTAATTAGCATTTAATATTTTATCTTAAGGGTTAAGTAATGTTTGGTTAAAAAAGGGTACGGGTGTTATTGTTGTAAGACAGACAAGTTTTATATGAAATTGAGTTGAGTTAGTTTGAGTTATTTTTGTATCACAAACTTTCATTATTATTCTCCTCTTTGCTACTAAACCGGTACGTGAGCTTAACGGCCAAGACCGTATCGTAACCGCTTTGCGTCACTTGAGATTACGGATGAGCTGGACCCACACCATATTACCCCATTTGCAACATCTTCTGGGGTTTGTCGAATTCTAGGAACAAAGAGTTTTTCTCAGCAAAAAAAATGGTGCCCGGTTTAATCTAGCACAAGCCAAGATGGTAGAACAGAAATCCTAAACCCTAAGCCTAAATTACCAAAAAAAAACTATTTAACAAAAATTATGAAATTTATTTAAATTAAAGCATAAATCCTAAACTCTAACCCTAAATCATAAACCCAAAAAATAAAGAAATAAAATTGAAAATTAATCTAAATTACACAATTTGTCCATAATTACATTAAATTATACTAAACTAAACAATCCTCTACAATTAATTACACTAAATTACATTGAGAAAAAATTATGAACATATGTGACAATACACTACTAGAAAAGGCAGCTTGACTTTACACGGTTGAAAAATGTGTTTGTTCTAGGTCCCGCAACCGTGTCCACATGCATCTTTATTTGGTAATTTGTATACGGTTGTAGATCCACATATGTTTTTTCATGAACAACGCTAATTATTTTCGCAAAATCATTCATACGTGATTTTTTAAGTTAAAATTATGTATGAAAATACCAATCATACATTGTTTTAATTAGAAAACCATGTCTAATTCATATTTTTTTGGAAAAAAATACCAATCAATCCCTAGTTTTGAATTCAGAAAAAAAAAACACAGTTACCAATATACCAAAAACACTAAATTTAAAATAAACTATAACTTAAATATGACATACACCGAAAACACTACATTTACCAATATAAACAACATTTACAATTACATCATACATGAATCATAAAATAAAACTGTGTGATTACAAGCATGAATTTTTTCTGAAAAATCCTACGGAATATTCATACCCGGTTGGTAGAAAGAAAACCATGTAAGATTACATATACATTTTTTTCCGAAAAATCCTGCAGAGCATTTCAAACACGGTTGGTATAAAGAAACCTTGTACAATTGTTGGAGCACAATCATACACGGTTAATTGAAATATATTCTTGAATAATTATTTCTAATCGTACACGGATTTTTTATGAATAACCATGTATAAATGTGAAGTATATTTTCAGACGCGCCTTCCTGATATACACACAGAATCATAAAACTTTCTATTCTTATATGATGTACCGTGTATAATTAGCATATTTGTACAAATGACACGACAAAACAAAAAAAGGAAAACATGGAGCCCAGTATTCACGTGAGTCTATATCACATTTCATGATCAAACAGTATCCTAGATATTATACAAATTGGGAAAAAAACAAAAAAAAACAAAATACAATATACTGACTGTACAGAGAAAACGAAAGTAAGGTACATACTACCAAACGTGCACATTTCCCATTTAATAGTACCAACATACACACACGCACGAACAATTAAAAAAAACAAAAAAACGACACCACACGAATTTAATAGTACCAACATACACACACCGCACTAACATATTGAAACTCTGAATTAAATACAATGTTTCCCGCCCCGCTGAAAGTTGTACGGACTTGATTATTTTATTCTTCAGTTTTGCATGTGTACCCTGCAATATTCCTAATATCTAAACAGATATCAACAGATGATAATTTTAGCTGAGTGCCCGTTTAAAAAAAAAAAAATTATACTAGAGTTGAGTACGGGTGCCAATGGCACCCTTTTATCCATTTATCCGACCTGTACCGTATCTGATAAGTAAGATTTTTTTCCGTAAATTTATCGGGTATGGGTATGGGTAAAGATTTTTTTCGTTATCTAAATGGGTAAGAGTACGAGTAAAGCCTATTTCATACCCGTTACCCGATCGGGTAATTGTAAGAAAAAATTATATATTATATATATATTTATAAGCATTGAAAGGAGTAATGTAATTGGTTTATTTGCGCTTAGTATGATCATAATTATTTTCAATAAAGTACTATACACGTGTGAAATGAATGTATATGTTTTAATGTTTTATTTAATAAATAATAAAAATAATTATTATATTAGTATTACCCGTTATTACCCGCTACCATTTCGTTATCCAACAACCATAACGGATAAGGGTAGGGTACAGGTAAGATAATTTATAGCGGGTAAGGATAGAGTATGGGTAAGGACAATTTGTACCGGGTATGGGAATGAAAATGCTTTCCCCCGACCCTTACCGTACCCGTTAACACCCCTAGAGTTGAGTGTATATATATAGTACAGAGCCTACATATATTTATTCACTGCTACAGGTGTGCTCGCTTTCGAGTATGTCAAAAATGAGATTTACAGTCAGACTGAAATACAACGAGAGTACAGTCTAAATAGTGATTACAAAATTAACTAATTTACAAACAAAACCTTGCTTTTACTTGTCATAATCTTAATTTGTTCCTTCCACTCCTGAAAGCGCGGCTGCTCCGGAATTATTGCATGGAAAATATGTGGACCTTGCCTGGTCATTTTTATAGATAAGTATCCCATATACTATCTTTTATTGTACTTTCTTGAGTTGCACCTAAAACATAGATATTTTTCTCCACAGCGCGGTCAGTGGCCTGCAGGACAGTGTACCCATCACCATAAGTCTCAATCATACTATTCACTGGTGTCCCCAAGCTAAACCTGGCCAGGACCATTCGACTTTCACCTTACTAAAAGACAATGTAGCTAATTGATGATATTGTCGTTGTGTCAGATTAATTATTGCCATCCATTAAACTATTCATATTTTCATTTTCCAGTACTAGAATGTGTTTTATGCGTCCATATATGCTGGTATCGCCATGGTTCATTAACCACGTATCGTACATGATTCATTTTGCCGTGGTTACTGAGATTATTAACTACGTCGTTAGTGTGACACATTTCTTTTATGCACGGAAATTGTTCAAATGGACTAAACCACACATACGGATTTAGGTATCCGACATGACGCGACTTTTTTGCAGTTATTATTATTTATTTTCCCTGAACGCCGATGGAAATAAATGTTTCCATACTTATGGATCATGTTTGGTTATGGAGTAAAGTTAATGAGGATTAAATTGCTTACTCCATCTTATTCCTCATATTTGACATTTTGTTTTGTAGTTTAAGTCATGGATTAAATTAATCCATGCGAAGGAGTAACATGTTGGGAGATGAACATGTCTATGATAGTGTGCCCTACAAGTGGAGTATGTTAATCCACCTGAAGAGGTGGAGTAACTTACTCCAGATTAACTCACCTCTTACTCAATCTTACTCCTTCTATTTTACTCTTCGTTTGGATCCTAATTAATTGTGGAGTAAGGGGTTTACTCCACCTCTTACTCTACAACCAAACATGGCCTGAACATGAATTTAAAACACGAGTTGTTGGTAATAATATTTCATACTGACTATAACGTTTAAATTTATCTCTTGAGAAAGTTCTCAAAATGTTTAGATATTTTGGCAGTTATTGTTGGAAATTTGCTGCTGAAATTAACTTCTATTGCCTTATTCATTCGGATACAAAGTACATCTGAATTTATAGTTAAACATTAATCTAAATAAGGAATCCACTAACCCTACTACATGCTATTTCTGCCTAGTGTAAATAAGGAAACCATATTCTCCACTAACTCAACTAAATATAAAAATACTAACTCTAGAACACATGACAAATACAGACTTCTAATTTTGGAGAAATTCTAACCCACTAACTTCTGCAGCCATCTTAATTAGTTGTGTTAATTTTGAATCAACTTCCAACAGTTCTTTCATGTAAGACCGCCGCTGACATATTTAACTCACTGGTTGTTCTTCCATTAAAACCGCTAATATGATTATAAAGGCAAGTTAAAATTTTCTGAGTGCATTATATTGGAACCAAGACCCCTCAGGAGTCATAAATCCTAATTACTACACACACTATTTCAAATTTTAAAAGACAGATATTGTATCAGCATACAAAGCCACACACATCTGAAACAAACCCCCTTGATGCCAAACGAAAAACTGAAGTTAGATGATGGAGCAAAGAAGGCAGACCCCACAATCTATAGAAGTTTAGTCGGAAGCTTGTATATCTCACCGCCACGCCGACATTATGTTTGCTGCAAGTCTGCTATCGAGATACATGAGTAGCCCAAGCCAAATAGACCTAGCTGCTGCAAGAAGAGTCTTACGATATGTTAAATGCACAAAAGACTACGGAATATGGTACAAGCCCATTGAATACACTAGACTAATTGGCTACACTCATGGTGTTGCATAGAAGAATACCTACAATAAATACGACATGCCCATGGTATGGTCCCGAAAATGAATTCACCATGCATATGTTATTCTTCTACCCGGTTTCACGAGCTGCATGGCAGGCCTCGCAATTTATGCTTCAAGTTAACAGATCCTACTAGTATTTACTAACAGTATGCTGGAGATTATGGATGAACTGGACCCAGACCATATTACCTCATTTGCAACATCTTGTGGTGTTTGTCGAATGCTAGGAACAAGGAGTTTTTCTCAGAAAAGAAAATGGTGCCCGCTTCAATCATTGCACAATCCAGCATGGTAGAACAGAAATCCTAAACCCTAATCCTAAATTACCAAAAACAACTTTTTAAGAAAAATTACGAAATTTTTTAAAGTTAAATCATAAATACTAAACTCTAACCCTAAACCATAAACCCAAAAAATTCACAAAAAAATTGAAACTTAAACTAAATTACACAATTTGTCTATAATTACACTAAATTATATTAAACTAAACACTCCTCTACAATTAAGGTAAATTACATTGTGATAAAATTATCAACATGTGTAAGAACACACTACTACAAGAAGCTAGATTGTACGCGGTTAAAAGATGGGTTTGTTCACGGTTCCGCAACTGTGCCCACACACATCGTGTATGAAAGTGTCAGTATATTGTATACAATTGTAGAGACGTGTAGATTTTTTTTCAAAAACAGCATTATTTTTTTTGGAAAAACATTCATACATAGTATTTTAAGTGAAAATTCTTTATGTAAACACCAATCATACATAGTTTTAATTAAAAAAACCGTGTATAATTCATATGTTTAAAAACAAAAATAACAATCAAACCTTAGATCTGAATTCAAATAAAAAACTACATTTATTAATATACCAAGAACACTAAATTTCAGAAAAAACTATAATTTAACACTACACATACTTAAAACACTACATTTACTGATATAAACAAAATTTACAATTACATCACACAAATTGTTACTTGAACAATTTTCTAAGACCCTAGATCTAAGACTTTAGACATTTACATGAATAATGCCTAAGAAAAATTATGATACAAAAGTCCAAAATCCTACATGTACATTTACATGAACAATGTTGAAATCGGACACTTGAGCGAAAAGTTACGTCCATTTGAAGCTTCTTCATCTCCAATCACCATACCCTCTCCATAGCCTTGCCTATAGGGAAGAAAAACTTTGTAATGATAGAAATGCCTTATAAAAGCTAGATACAAATGCATTATAACAGAAAGGGATAGATTGATGACATGAAATTTTTTGTGTTCCTTGCATCACACACATATCATACAATAAAACTGCGTGTGATGACAAGCATGATTTTTTTTTCGAAAAATCATACGGAACATAGATACATGGTTGGTAGAAAGAAAACCATATATGATTACATGCAGGATTTTTTTCCAAAAAATCCTACCGAGCATTTCATACATGGTTGGTACAAAGAAATAGCGTACAATTGTTGGAGCACATTCATACACGGTTAATTAATATAAAACCGTGTACAATTACTTTCATACATGGTTGGTACTGACTGTCAAACGTGCACATCTCCCCCGAATTTATCTACAACCTGCGCTGACTGTCTCCGTGCACATCAAGTCTAATCATATTTTATAATATATGATATCAATCATATCAATCATGCCTATAATATTGAATTCTAAATTTAACCTTTATTCATTTTTAAAAATGGTCAAGGTTCTCAAATATAATCAAATGATCCCCGTTTATGATTAGTTCTCACAAGTCATGATTCTGATTGCTCTACTCCAAACATTATTAAGTACAAACATATCTTGCCAGGATCTTTCTTAGTAATAACAACTATGATTACAAAATTGACTAATTTACAAACAAAACCTTGCTTTCTAGGTCCCACTTGTCACAATGTTAATTTGGTTATTCCACCCGTGATAGGGCGGAAGCTCCGGAATTATTGGATGGAAAATATGTGGACCTTGCTTGGTCATTTTTAGATAAATATCCGATACAGTATCTTTTTACTTTCTTTACTTGCACCAAAAACATATATATTTTTCTCCACAGCGTGGTCTGCAGCCTGCAGGTGTACCTTGCTCCACAAGTCTCACTTTTACTAATCACTGATACATGTCCCCAAGCAAACCCTGGTCAGGACCATTCTACTTTAACCTGTTTATTAAAGGACAATATTGTAGCACATTGATGCATGATATTGTCGTTGTGTCAGATTAATTATTGCCATCCATTTGACTATCATATATTTTCATTTTCCACGACTAGAATATGTGTTTTATGCAGGGGGCAAATCCAATTCACTACACGGTACATCAATTGCGTGTTGGATTTATTGCCAAGGTCGTTGTTTCTAATGCCAACATTGAGCATATATGTGATATAATTATGGATTGTTTACTGTCATATATGGTTATCAATTAAAGTGATCAAATAAGGTAATAGACAATCAATATATTCATTAGGATGTGGTTCATAAATGTGTAGAACAATTTAAGCAAATATAAAATCATTGATGGACTGATTCTGAAGATTTGCAATTTAGAAAACTGCCATTTAAGATGATTGTTAGGGCCACACGGATATCAATGCAGCTGCACGGATTTTAATGTGACAGCACGGTTTTTTATGCATTCGCACTAAATACGTTTTTCAAGTTGGCAGATAACTAGATATGTTACTGTATATAAGGATTGGTCCCCAAGGTATAAGATAACATAGAAAAACACAGAAACTGAAAATATGTTTTTCTCTTTAGAAAAATACAGCTATGTGTGTGCCTTCTCTTCTTCTTCCACCATCATAGAATAGAGAAGAGAAATACGTTAGAAAATTTGGAGATAATTTCTCAAGGGCCATATCTTGTTGTCTTGCAAGACTTGATCAACGACCATACGACGAAAAGGCGAGAAGGGCTTTTTGCCATTGAAGACTTGTCACGTGCTCACGGAGACAGTTGTTTCTCTACCAAGACTTTGGATATTATGTTTCGCACTTCTGATTTATGTTCTTGGGTCTCTTTGGCATACAACGGACCTTAGGTTAAGGTGAGAAACTGTTTCTCCTTCCCTGTGTTGTAAGTGTTTGACCCCTAGATGAGATGTAATTGTTTGATTTCTAGATAAGGCGTAATTATTTGGCTTTTATGTTTCTCCAACAAGTGATATCCGAGCGTTCATATGCCGAAGGATTAAGTCTTTTAGGATCTAGAGAGAATTAGGAATTAGAGAGAATTAGGAATTATTGATGATTGTTTCGTTGATTTTTGTTGAATTTTTTTTTATTGTTTTAGATATGAAAATTTTGGTTTGGAGAGCACAAAACTTGTAAAAGTTTACAGCCATAATTGTCCATTTTTTAGTTATTAAGTTGGTTAGAATTTGCTAGAAGATTTCCAATAGAAATCACAAAATTCTAATCAAGATTCGGTCCTGGCAGAGTTTGTTCAACCCTCTGTGGGGACGCACTGTCACGACCCCGCCGCCGGGCCGGGGCTCGCGACAAGAGAGGCACCCTCGCATCCATCCTCGTCCCGTCAACCTACGTCGCAAACAAAAACACAAAGAAATAATATGGAATAAGCTACAAAGCTCAGTTACCGGTTATTTAACGACGCAGCTTCTCTATAATTGGCTTAATTAAACAACCATCCAAACAGACTGGATTAATCCACACAAATTCAAATCAAATTATGCCTGCATATTTAATGACGATAGCACGTCGGTCTAGGTCATCAGTAAAACAAGTCACACAGTATTTGGAATGTCTCTCATAGACCATTCTCACATTCACAGTACACACAATCTCATCAGTTCACAATCAAATTCGAACCTCAGACCCGCTATCCCGTTAAATATGCCTCATAATCCAATATCCAATTCAAATATCCAATTCAACCAAAAAAAACGAAAACACAGATTATAGAGAAGTCCGGTTACCTGTTAGTGATCAATCTAGATATCCAATTCAATTCGAGTTATAATAACTGTTCAGAACCAATGCGACGTAGTCAGAATTCCAATCGGACGTATAATCAAATGATAATCAATACCGAAATATCATTTTTTTTTTCATTTCCTCAAATTTTCTCTCTTTCACTGAGATTGATCATGAGTAACAATGATCCCATGTATATCAAGAGATATTCACGGTGGTAAAAAAATGAGAGGTGGTATTCATGCAACAAGCCGCGTGGCAAGAGAGGCCACGTTGGCTGTTTTATTTTTATAAAGTTTGCATTTTTGCTATTTAAACCTTATAATTTTGTAATATTATAATAAAGTCCAATATAAATTTCAAAATTAATATAAAAATTTACTGGGTGTTACATGCACAAAGGCCACACAGAATTTCGTACAAATTTTAATAGGCAGCTATGAAATTTTGGGTTTTGGTAAAATTTATTTTTTGATAAATTTCGTAAAACAAAATATACAGATTTGGAATTAAATTTCTAAATTTGAAAGGTTATTTAAGGTACTTCCAAAATTAAGAAATCTCTTTAGATCATGGGTCAATTTCAGCATAATAAATGTTTTACAGTTACTCAGACAAAGATGCAGCCACACGAATTTGATGCAATTGCATGGTTTTTTATGCGTATGCACAAAATACTTTTCTTAATTTGGCAGACCGCACAAAATTTTGTGGGGGCTGCACAGCTCTCTGGAAAATTACAGAATATTTGCTGAGATTAAAATTGCAGTTATTATGATGCAATTATATATATTTATTTAATTGCACTTTTGTTTTATGGCTATGGTATGAATTATCGTTCTTTTAAAGGCAAAGGGATATGTAATTTGGATTTGAATTAATTGATTCCTAATTGTGCCCAAAGGTACCTCATTTGATTAGGTTAATTCAAATGTATTTTATGAAGGAAGTTAAGGTGCAATTAATTGATGTAATCATTATCGGTCCAAAGGAAGGTAATGGTTACAAAATTATTTGTGGAAGTGAGTGATAATAAAGTATAGTGATGACAAAAAAATTTACACATATGTCAACATTGTCAGCCCAAATGAAGGCATGTTGTTCGGTATGTTCTAGGTTATCAGTAATTTATTATTGCGCCAAAGTATCATAAGAAATTGACCCGTTACCCAAATGTAGCCGCTTAATGGAAACCGATAATTTGGTTTTATGATGGAATTAAGACTCATAAAATATGTGGTGATTTATTAAGACAAGTTGCATCAATTTGAACGCAACAATGTCAAGACAAGTTCTGTCTAGGCAAGTCGGAATTTAAAGCAGATCCTTGTGATCCCTGACTTACCTAGGAACTTACCTGGTTGTGAAATTCGGATGTGTTGTGACAATAAGGAAAAATCATCAAATATATTTTTTTAGCATTATGGTCTTTACTAGAATTTATAATTTATAATTTAAAATTTCTGAATTAAGACTAAATCGTGTTTATGGTGTGTTTTTTCGTGAATCAGCTAGCATTACTACAGGTCTTAAGGATATGCATGCCTATGTTGAATGAGACCAATTTCAAGTATTGGCAGGAGAGCTTAATGATAGTTCTCGGTGTCGTGGATCTGGACCTTGCGTTTAGATAAACTTGTCCCACTATTACGGCTACAAGTACTTTTGATCAAAAGAAGGAAAAGGAAAAGTGGGACAGGTCTAATCGCATGAGTCTCATGATAATGAAATGGTCCATTCTAGAGGTATTTTGGGGCGCTATTTCAGAGTCCATTTTGAGCGCTATACTCTACCCTAAGGACATTGAGGATAGATTTGTCAAGAAGGATAAATGGAAAATAAATGAGCTAAAGGTGGGTATTGAGTCAAATTTCCGGTACACCCTTGCTATATTTGGAAGAAAAAACTATTCCGGTACAGCCTTACAATTACCCTTGCTATATTTGGTTATCAATCCGCCAGAAATAACACAAGAGTAGCAACGACAAAACGAATTTGTATCTTTCAACTAAAGCCTCGACATAGCTGCTTTCTACCTTGTAATCAGGACCCAGTTTCTGTACAGGGTGTCGATAATTGCCAACCTGAAAATATTTGAGATGTGCCAAAAATCAGATAAGATGTACAAAATGCACATAGATGGACAAAAAACGAAAAGAAAAGTAAAATCTGATATATCATTTGAACCTAATTCATTTGAGGTTTTGACTACCAGTGGAATTAAAGGAATTCTAACATAATCCATGCCATTGTTTATACTTACTATTTTATTTTATTTGTTTATTGTTGGATATTGAAACAGCAAGGGAGAAACATAGACACGAGCACAATTCCCTTCCCACTTTTTAAATGCTAGTAACAGAGAGTTTTCACCAAAAGAAAAAACAGAGCACAACAAGAAACTCCTGTCAAGAGATAGAGAAAATGGAAGACTGGGAGTATTCTTCACACGGCCATACATTAGCCAAAAGAGAGCATTTATGAGGAAGAATAAAAGTAAGAAAAAATGGAAAGTCTATTTCAGTACCATTTTTTCATTCTCAGAAGGAGAAAAGAAAGAGAGAGGAAGAGAAAGAGAAGGGAGAAAAGCAGGAAATAAAATTGTGTGCACAACCAGTCATGAGAGACAGACAAAGAGTTCCTCTTTTTCTTAGAGAGAAAGAGAAAAGCAGGAAATAAATGGATTGACACCAAAAACACAGGAATTAAGCAACAAAAAAGATTTTAATATACTGGTACAAGAAAAAGAAGAAGTCTGGTCCAGGAACAGAGTGATAGTATTAGTTTCTCATGACCACTAATTCTTATTTCCGAAAGCTCAATCCCTTTATTTCCAACAGAAAAATTTTCAAATTTATTCCTTTATTTAGATTTACTTCTAATACCAATCAGGATTGTTATAATTTAAACTTTGAGCCTCCATTTTTGTGAATTCAATTTCTATGTTTTGAAGCAATCAATATTCCCTAATATCTAGTATGAACAACACATGAGAAACCAGCCTGTAAGGACTGTCAACACAATGAAAGCTACTTTTGGAAATAAAATAAAAGAAAAAGGAATTTATTAGTCTTACAACCCACCAGGGCAGGTCCTGCCAAGCTCTTCAGATACGGCCAGTCGTCTTTCTGTAGAAGCTCTACCAGTAGCACATCACTTGCCTACATTTACCAGCATACAACCAATTATTAAGGATAATATGACAAATTTTATTATATCAAGCAAATGGAATTCTCAATTATTACATACAGTTTATTACCCTTGCTTCCTAGAGGAAATGTTGAGGCCAAAAAGTCATTAAAAATCTATATAATATCACCGTGTTCAGTTCTTGTTCCTTGATTGGCAAAAATCTGTATTCCGCATACATTTTCAGATGCAAGTCAAAAATGCAACAGACAAATGAACACAAGCATAGAAGATCTGAAAATAGTTGAGGTTTTGCATCAAATATCTAATAATGGCAAGATAGCAAATTACATAACAGAAAGTACCTTGTAGTTAATGCTATATTGCAGGAGCACCATTCCCTTAAACTAGGGCCAATATTGTCAATTTTGATTCTATTTGTGAATTACATGCATAGAATGTCTGCATGTAGCAGCTGGATTGCAAAATTCATAAAAATTATATTCTATCGCCGACAGGACGGAGTCCAGAGTACTACAACCAATGAGACAATAATCACTAGTCCTTCTGATGAATATATAATAACTAAATCTTACTATATTATTTGTTGAAATTACAAAAATACAACATAAAAATTGTAAAATTGAACTATATATTAAATATGCATTTCAAAACACTGATAGCGGGAGATGCAATCAGTATTCTGATGGAAATTAAATGGTCGGATCAAATCATTTTAATTTGTTCCAGACGCTAGGACTCTTCAATTGATTTTTTTCTCCATTTTATAGACATCAGATATAATTTAATTACCACTGCGAAACCACCCATATAAGTAAATAATGTTAGAGCCAAATTGATTCAGCGTTATTTAACCAATACATGAAAGAAATGTTCTATTTTGTGATGGCATCAAGAAATTTTGTTTAGGAATTAGGATTACAGAACACTGCATTGATAAACCGATAATCCTCATTCTGTAAGTGATATTCTATTTGGAACCTTGTGCGTTAGAATAGTCATGTCTCAAATTTGGAAATTACATCACTCATATGCAATATTTCAGTCTCAATTCACTTGCACAGTTATTGAACATCAATTAGACTCAAACCTCAATCTACCCTTACTTGCATTGTTATTACGACTTAAAATTGTCACGCAAAAGGTTAGCAAACGGTCCATATATACATCCTTCTTAAGTTCTCCTGAATTTCGCCAGTGTCACGCATGTGCTATTGATTTTTGTATGGCTACTTGATCATTTATCATGTACTCTGTTCTTTCAATTTATGTTCTCTGTTCTTTCCATTTATCATGTATATGTTGTAATGGTTATTTTTTTAACCCCTCAAAAAAGTAAACATGTTGTGTAACAATACATGTTATCCGATTGAGAATTAGATTTTCTGAAAGCCCAAGGCCCAAGGCCCAAAGCCCAAACTAAAGATAAAGATATAGAGTTTGGTGATATTGATATCTCATATTTTGAACAGGGCATTTGTTATGTTGAAGCTGGCTGGAAGAGCCCAAGGGGAAGAGCCCAAGGCCCAAACTAAAGTGAAGACAGCCTTGCTTTTGTACAATCACTTATAGAAGTAAACAATACATGTTATCTGATTTAGAATTGGATTTTCCAAAACCTTATTTGTATTTCCCTTTAGTACAGTATTAAATTAAGAGCACCTAAACCCTTTAATGCTACCCCAAATTCTTATTATTTTGCATCAAATCCTTCTTTGTAGAGAATTTTTTAGTTAGTTTTCGTGATATTAGAAATATAAATGTGGCATTAATTGATAAAATACATAAACAAACATACACAACGCACTGTAAAAATATAATTTAATTCTTACATAGAGCTACAGTAGCTGGTTGATCCAATTTTTTTACAGCTTTTCTTTAAGTGTTGGAATCTTTAATCTTCTTTGGACTGATTCTTTTTGCACAAAATTTATTCAGTTGAGTGTATGGACCGGGACCATTACACACTTTCTAAGGAACTCTTTCTTCTTTTTTTCCTCCAAAAAAAAAAGCAAAAATACTATGTACAGTCCACCTACAAGACTACAATGCTAAAAGCTGTTTGAAAAGTGTTCAAACAAAAATAAAATTACAACATTACTTTAATTCAATTGACGGTTTAGAAATTTTTGTCATGTTACTAGAAATAATTGCAGAGATGAACTCCAGTATTAAAGCCTGCTGGATTTTAACCCTATTGAACTTTCAAGGGGTTTTATTATTGTTTTTTGTACTCGAGATTAATTGCATGAGGCAGTAATATGGACAAATCAACCTGTATATGCATAAGAAAAACATGGATATATAGAATCAAAGAAGGTGGGTGAAGTAATTTCACTTGCAAATGAACCTTGTGAAAACAGGTATAGACCATGCATGATACATTATAATTATAGTATGAAATTACATCACGACACTTTGTTTCCAA
Source organism: Carex myosuroides (assembly GCA_028015225.1). Lineage (NCBI taxonomy): Eukaryota > Viridiplantae > Streptophyta > Magnoliopsida > Poales > Cyperaceae > Carex > Carex myosuroides. The sequence goes on from CM051465.1 coordinate 3,315,156, forward strand.
TAAGAACAATGAGTTTATGTTACTATTAAGTACATACAAATCTTGGGTAACAATTAATTTATATCAAATCCAACAGTTCGTCAAAATATGACGAAAAATGGTTGATGGAAACTGTGCTAGCAACAATATTATCAAACAAATTCAATATATAACAATATGCAATTTGAAGGAAGCATCATTTTTGGCTTGTTAAAAAACCTTCTCCTCGACTCTGTACGAATCCCAATGCGGCACTTTCTGACTGAAAAACTTCCCGACGACCTTCTTATCTAACACAGAGACGGCATCACCCGAGTTGATGCAGCGCGGGGTTTTGTACTGGTTGACAGACGAGCCTCTTGATAAACAAAAATCCATCAAAGCATCAAATGCCCCATTACCGACCACCCGTATTTCCAGTGGCCCAATCGATCTGTCTTGACTCCTGCCGCGCTGATATATTAAGTCCAAGCCGCTCTCGACTAGAGCACAACATTCCTCCAGCACTTTAGGATTGAGAAGGACCTCGAGTTCTTTGGAGGTACCAGTGCAGGGATCAGTTCCCAAAAGAGGACGTAGTGTCCGGGGAGGGAGGAAGTGTCAGGAAAAGAGGTGAAGTCAGAAAGAAAGAGAGACAGTTGCGAGAGGAGAGGTTTGGTAGCAGAGATTGCTTTGAGGAGGTTCTCTTCAGTGGTCTTGTCCGTGTCGATGCTCAGCACGACATCGCGACGACGAACGAATTTGAATTGTGGTGCAGCATTGTAAAATCCTGTCACCTTCAGGATGTCACCAACTCGATACCGGTATAGACCTGAATATGGCCAAAACATGACTCTTGTCAGTAGAGGTTTGACACTTCTTAATTATAATTAACAAGAAATGTCAATATGTCATTGAAGGTATATTTGTTTTTTAAAAAGGAAATAAATTAACTCTTTGCACTCTCCTATACTTCTATTTTTCTTTAGTAAAGTTGGGCGTACCCAACTATTTTAATATCTGGCCATCTGAATTTCAATCATGCGACCTTTCACACAGAGATCATTGCCTTTGCCACTAGACCATTGGTTGATTCTTTACTCTCCTCTATTTTCTAGTACTAAATTATTTACATTTAATAATTAACACTCTTGTATTACATATATCACGCAATATTTTAACCAAGTTATGGAATCAACTCATAAATTAGTTGCTTAACAAAACCATACTATGCTTGTCGGTTAGCACAAAAGGGTGAATCTAGTGCATGCCAAACAAGGAATGCTTAGCTACGCTTATGATTTTAAAAACTTTTAATCATGAATATTGAAACTTAATTAATTTTTTTTAAAGTGTTCATATGGTTCTGTTTCCTTCATAGATAGCTCAATATGTGGATGTAGTTTAGTGGTTAGAATTCTATTTTGAGATCGTGAAGACTTAAGTTCGAATTTCAAATGCCAAACACTTGGCATTTTACGTACGCCCAATCTATATTTCTAGTACCGTCCTGATAGCACCAATGCACCATATAAGCTTTGGATGCCAGCTTAAAATCCTTTTTAATAATTTTAAATGATTATAATTATAATTTTATTTTCTCTTACGTACCCCAGAGTTAATTCTTTTGCACCGAGATGCATGTCAGTTAATTATTTTCATAAAAATGTCCAATTAAACAGATATTTGACTTTCTAAGTACATGATTGATCTTTCTGCAAAAAAGACCATTATAATAAAAGGAATGCTCTACGAATGGGTACATGATCAACTAAATAAATAAATACCTTGAGTCTAAGTGTATTAAATTAGAAATTAATGAATAAGCTTGTATCAAGTGGTGGCTTATATATGATGACTTTCAGTCAAGTGTAAGTGGAAATCAATTGTAGTTATTAAATAATTTCTAAGATCTGGGGTTAGTATATTCATGCTGCATTTATAAAAAGGTTGTTTCCTTCTAAACAATGCAGTTGCCGACAATGCTCATGAAATCTTGCATTATGTAAAATTACAAAAAAATAAAGTTTTTTGCTCAAAATTGATTTAGAGAAAACTTATGATAGAATAAAATGGTAGTTTATAGATAAATTACTACATTTTTTTATTAACGAGTTCCAGTACACTCCAACATCTTTTTGATATTTTTCTCGACAATTGAACATGCATCTCTTTAAAGAGAGACGAGAGCTTATGCCTCTGCACTAAACATGTGGTTCACATGAGTCACTACTAATTAGTAGAAGATTTCATATCACTTGGGTTAAATGGATTATGCAATTGTTTCATGGTTCTCAAAATGGCATCAATTTGAATGGTAAATTATCTAGTTATTTTTGATGTAAAAGACGCCTTTGACAAGGAGACCTCCCTCTATCTCCCTATATCTTTAAAATAGTCTAACGAGGAGTAGATGTTGTTGTAATTCAGGGGCTTGATTCCTCTCTGGAGGATAATAAAAGACTAGATAGTAAATTTTCATTATGCCGATGATACAATCATGTTTTTAGCAACATTCTCATTTATAGTTAGGATGAAACCAAAATAAAATAGGCAAATCAATTTTTTTTTCCGATTTTTCAAAATACAACTGAACCAACCGAATTAAAACATGTTTTGAAACTTTATCTAGTATCAAACAAATTTTAATAAAACATTATTATTTCCCTTGAATTTGCCGGAGGATATATAATTAAAGGACACATGTTGGTAGGAATTCTCAATTGCAAAGTCTCTTCTTACAATTCAAATATATATATATAGAGAGAGAGATAGGCTATGGTGAGTTGTGAAGTAAAACGTTGTTTTACTTCACGCCTTATTTTTATTTTGAAAATCTAAACAACCGATCCGAACCGTTCAACTTTTTCTAAATATTGAAATGTGCTTGGAGACTAAATTTTACATTTTTTGGAATTTTTTTACTATTTATTAAGCCACTTTGAAATCGCTGATCCACTGTGAACAGTAAAAAACAGTAAAATTTTCTGGATCACCGGATCAGCGATTTTCAAAGTGGCTAAATAAATAGTAAAAAAATTCCAAAAAATGTAAAATTTAGTCTCCAAGCATATTTCAATATTTAGAACATGTTGAACGGTTCGGATCGGTTGTTTGGATTTTGAAAATGAAAATATGAGCGTGAAGTAAAAATGACATCTTACTTCACAACTCACCATAGCCCAGCTCTATATATATATATATATATATATATATATATATATATATATATATATAAAGTTCCTTTACATTATAGGGACGCTGTTCTCACTTGGGAGGTATACTGGATTTATATATGGTTTAGGGTTTAGGTATAGTGGATAAAGTTGGATCTAAATTGCAAAATTTGAAATGAGTTATTTTCTATATATAGGAGGCCGAGTCACTTTACTAAATTATGTCCTCTATGTTGTTCTTTTATACACACTTCCTCTCTATAAGATGCATGCCTGGAGGTTAAACAGAAAGATAAGATTAGATATAGATTTCTACAGCGAGTTTAAAAAAAGAAAAAAAAAATGTGCACTATCAATTTTAAGAAAGTGTATATGAAAGAGCAACATGGTTTTTTGGGTATTAAATTTGGTTCAGATAATTCAAACACTGTTTGTCCCATGGTTATAAAAATTCAAACACTTTGTTGAAATTCTGGACAGGTATGTATATAGTTGGACTCATGAGATTAAAGAAGCTGTGCAATTTTGGCTGCCGCCAGATCTATATATGGATTTTGATGCTCTACATATAAAAGAAGGAAGATATTACCATGAGATAATTTAATTTATTAAAAAAGTGGGTGGCCTAAGAATTTTATTTTTGTTAGTTCGGTGATCACCTTTTGTTATCTTTCTATTGTTTTAACTATCTGGAAGTGGAATGTTGTTCCAATTACAATTGACTTTTTTAGAACTAGACTAAAGATTATTGTATACCTCTGAAGGTAAAAGGAAAAAAAGAGTAGAGGTTTTTTCATGTGGATATCATTTGATTTTTTAATCTACTATATTTCAATGGTGGTATTTGAAAACCTAAAGCGAATTAGGTGCTAAAATTATAGATCTAGCAATATTTGTTGTGAAGCTAAGGCAAAGTAATATTAGTTTTTTCTTAATTTCTCTTATATTGTCTTGTGATATGAAATGCCTACAACAGATACTGTCGGATATAAAAGTTATAGGCTATGAGCAGTCTCGACCAAACATAACTGAAGTGGGGAGTCTTTTGGACGACCAAATTTTACATTTTTAGAAAATCATAAATACTTTTTTAAGAATTGTAAATATGGTGAATTTTTTTATATTTTTCATAGAAAAAACCACACCAAATATGTGAATTTTATTGTATTTTTATATCGGTGATGGTTTTGAAATGATAGAAGAAATTAAAATTTGAGTGCCTTTTCAAATAATCTGTCAATCTCCCTGATCACTTTGTGGATCGTGAGACCGATCGACCTATAGGTAGGGTTCGTCATTGGTTTGGTTATCCATGTGGCCGACCACCATTATGGAGAAGGTGACACACTTAATTATATATATATATATTAAGTGTATGCATGTTGATTAATTAAATATAAAAAATTGTAAGTAAAAGTCACTCATGGAGAAAGTGAATAAATGAATTTAACATAAAACATGCATGTTATTTAAAATAGAAGTGTTCAAGATAAATTTGAAACGTAATTCATTTAATATTTAAAAATCAGATAACAAACAAGTAATATTTCCATCTTCTATCGGTTATGAAATTTGGCTATGAGCAGTCAATATTCCGCTATAAGATCAATACCCCTTATGAAATTTGGCTAAGTACTTGAAACTTTCAAAATCAGTAACTTAGGTAGAACCGCTAGAAGGGAAGGTACATAGCTAACTTGGTCAGATCATTCTTCTAGTGGTTCATACACATTTTTATTACTCTATATATTGCATTATAATTTAGTTTCACTTATCAGCGCACTGTTGAATCTTTATGTACAATATAATGCTAAATAAACCAATATAAACCTCGACCTCAATTTCTGCATTGTTTTGTTTCACTTTCTATTTTTTTTTGTTTTGTTTTGTCATTGAAGTACTTATGCATGTATGATATTTTTTCAAATGCGTTTCTATTCAAGTCAAAGAATGCCAAACACTAGCTAGCTATTTTCGAGCAACCTACGCAAAAGTTAATAGTACATACGTCATTATTGCAAAAGTGGATGGTTAAAGCTTGAACGATAGAGTATTTATCTGGTGCAGAGATATATTCTTTTGTTAAGATAGAAACGCAAAAGAGGAAAACCTTTAAGAGGATATCGCGGTATAATGAAGCACAATAAGAGGATATATATGGGTTTCTTTTTATCTCTAATCTCCTTGTTTCCTAGTTTTTAAGTTCTGACCAAGCTTGTCTCCTTGCCCTTCTGATGGTACACATCATTAATTAAGCTAGCGGGGGATTGAGGTGATAAAGATACTGACATCGCTGATTTTGACTCTATAACTGTAGAAATCAATCGGTAGTTTAGATGTATGTTTAGATTTCTATTGTAAGATTTAGTTTCTATAACTGTAGAAATCAATCGGTATTTTTTTATTTCTATTATCCTTATTTACTAGTTTTTGGGAATTTTTTATCCATAAAAATTATTAAAATAAGATGTACATAAACAAAAAGAGTACTTTGATTGCAATATATTTAGAAAGATGGGGACCAATAGTCCCTATCCATTAATTTGTTGGGATGGAACCGGGATCATTGGTCTCGATCTTTCTAAATATGTTGTAATTAAGATACTCTTTCCATTTCCGTACATCTCATTTTAATAATTTCTATGGATACAAAAACCTCATAGTTTTTGGGTCTGACCAAGCTTGTCTCCTTGCCCTTTTCATGGTACACATCATTAATTAAGCTAGCGGGGGATTGAGCTGATAAAGACACTGACATTGCTTATTTTGTATATAGAAAAAGGACATGTCCTTTAATTAATCAGTCCATGCCGACAGAGTGTATATCCTTGTCATCACAGCATAATTGTAATAAGTAAAAAAAAAATGAGATTTTGTTCAGAGCACATACTGCTACCAAGGGTAGGAAATATATAGAATCGGAACAGTTTAGATGTATGTTTAGATTTATATTGTAAGATTCAGTTTCTATACCTATAGAAATCGATCTGTGGCTGGGGCCGCTCTTTCAAAATAAAAAAATAGTAAGATAATTTATTGATCAATTAGACTATTTCTTTGATATTTGTATTGGGTCTTCAATTCATTATATATATATGAGTATTAAATATTACAAATAAAATGAGTATTTAGTCAAAATTTCTTTCTGGTTTTAAAGAGCACTAAAAATCAATTTTCTAGGAGTATTTAGCTTCCCAATAACATGAGTATTTAGCTAATATATATTATTTAGCTTCCCAATAACAGAACCTTGATGATAATTTTTTTCTAGGATAATTTTGACCTAGCTAATATATATCTTGAAACAAAACAATTTCTTATATCACAAAATTGCCATAGCTCAGAGGGTTTTGGTACTACTAGTTTGTTTTTTTGCATTCATATTTGTGATTTCATAGTTCAAATAGTCGATTTGAACTTCTCAACATGTTCTCCATATATATTAAAATGTACTTGGTGACAAAATTTTACATTTTTGTAATATTTTTTTAGAATTTTTGAAAATTACCGTTTTAATAATTAAAATAATAAAAAATAAAAATTTTGGTCTCCAATAACATTTTAATATGGTGTACATGTTGAAATCATAAAAACAAACGAAGACCTTTGGCATACAACTATGAGCTTAGCCATCCTCTCTCTCTCTCTCTCTCTCTCTCTCAATCTCTCTCTCTCTCTCTCTCTCTCTCTCTCTCTCTCTCTAATATAGACACATGACGAGTAGGTATATGAAAAATCAGTAACTCACTTGTTGATTATAGGAATCAAAATATTGTACATAAATGTTTTTATATCCAACTCTTCTTCAGTTGATGGCATCAGCTTAGGCTGCCCTCCAGATGTACCTGAGCTGCAAAAAGAAACATAATAAAATATTGTTATAATAAACTGATATATTTTTTTAAAAACAACAAAAGCCATGTCAGCGAGTGGATATATATCTAATTCTCCAGTTCAAAATAAGTGCACTTCAAAGAAATAAATCATACAAAAATGAAAAAAAAAATGCTAAGAGAAAGAAGAAAATAATGGTCTAAACTCTTTAATATCAGATTATCAGCTCTATGATCAATTTAACTAAATACCTTGTAAGAAGCTCTACAATTGGCTTTGCAGAGATGATATTAGAATTTTCTCCATTTGCTATTCTGACTATGTAAGGCTTCACCTTGTCATAGTCTACTATTGGCACTTGCTCCCGGAACAAATCTTTATCTCTCTCTCCTTTAATAAAACCATGTAAATATTCAGTTTCTGAATTTCTTTTTAGTATCTCATCCAAAACCATCTCTTGGATTAGGTGGGCATTTTTTATTAATTGTTCGACAAGTTGAATGCCTCCAAGATGGTTGTGTGGATCGCAACTTGGTATCATAGCTGAGCTTGTGAACAAATGATCTAATGTAGAAGAGTAGGTTTTCATGGTTTCAAGTTTCAAGAGAAAATGATCTAATGTAGAAGAGTAGGTTTTCATGGTTTAAACATTCAATAAAAATGATCTAATGTAGAAGAGTAGGAAGTGTTATTATAAGCCAGAAGATGTAGCATGCACCTGAAAGCGCCTGGATAATGTACTACATTATACGCACAAGTCTCTCTATCAATCTTTCTATCATGGCACTGTCCTCTTTCACTGTTGTGTAAAAGCTCCTGGATAATGTACGACTTCTTTGTCTTTTAGTACCAGGTGAATAGCCCGCTTAAATTTTATTAATCAGAAGAGATGCTAGTTTACAAGGTGGAAATAAATCTGCGGGAATAACAGGAACCTGTTATTCCGATCTCAACCGTTTATCTTCATTGAGGTTCGCGCATGAAAACTTACTTCATTGAGGTTTGCGCATGAAAAAATTTGACCGGTTGAGATCGGAATAACACGTTCTGTTATTCCCAAGGAATAACAGAAGATTAATTTCCTTACAATGTGAGGCAGATCCATGTACATGAAAGGTTACAATAATGCATAAATCGTCTGGGGCCACAAAATATTAAATATCGTATTTTTGTACTCATATTTAAAATTTTGAAATAAAAAATCGTAAATATAAACAATTGATCTACTTTATTTTATAAGTGAAGAGAGCAATTTTAATGAGCGTTAATTTAATTTTCGACCACTTAATCTTGTATAAAAGAATTCTAAAACATCATAAAAGCGAAAACGTAATTTGTTTTTTTAGGGAATACAAACAAAATGGTTAATTTTTTTACCACATTTGGGGCAAAATTCAAGGGTTTGTTCAGTAAATTTTCAATGTTTTGCACAGTTCTGGGTTATTTATGCTATATTTCATGATTTGTTTTGGTAAATATTTGTTTAGGTTTTGCATAGTTTTGGGCCGGGGTTAATTCTGCTAACATTGTTATTAATTGTGTGATTAATTATGTATAGTTTTGGAATATTACAATTGATTAACCTAAGTTTAAAACTTAGTATATTTAATTTATATTTAATTGTATAAACATGTCAGTTATTTTAATTTTGGAGTACAAATATGTTATAGGAGTTTTGGAAGAAAAATTACGTATGTTTAGTCCATTTGTTCAGCTACCCGCTCGTTCATCAATTGATGCTAAGTTAAAGCTACTCAAACTGAAGGCAATATTGATTATGAGATAGGACTATTTGTTGAAGCCATGAGAGTGGTGCAAGCCTTCCATATGGCCCTCCCCCAATAAAAGAAGAGAGCCTTCTGCAAACCTTCTGCAAACCTCTAGTAAAGCTTCTGCAAACCTTCTGCAAGCCATGAGAGTGGTGCAAGCCTTCTGCAAACCTCTAGTAAAGCTAGAAAACGGCGATACAAGAAGAGAGCCATTCCACCAGTGGTGAGTGATGCCACAGCGAAGGTTCAAAATGACAACCTCCGGTAGAGAGAGCCATGCCACTGGTGCCAAGGATCGAGAACAAAGAGTGGCAAGACGGGCACCTCCGGTATAACTTTACTCATAAAGTTTTATTTTAGTACATTAAGTTTAGATAGTACACTGAATCTTTTCTTTTTCACTAATACTCTGTCTTGTTTCACTGTCGGTTAGGATCCGGGGACCCCTGATTATGATTATTATTAATTTATGCTGTTAGTTTCTAGTGTTGTGAATTATTTATGTTGCTTGGTTTTAAACATAGGCATCTCTCTCTTGTTTGTTTTTTTATGTTGAAGATGAAGAGAGACAACAGAGGAATATATAAGTAATTAGATGGTACATTGATCTCTTGCTTCAATTCATGATGACGTTGTATATATTATGTGTGATTGTATGTTATTTAATATAAGTTGCTTGTATTTTGTTTGGAAAAAGTACTTTTTATTTTTTGTATGCATTTTTTTTGTTATTATGGCTAGAAAATTGGAGCACTAGCTAGCCAATTATATAAATGAAATTTTGCTATATAATTAAAAAACTTTCTTCTATCAGTACATAACATATAACAGATAGAACGGCTTTTCTTCTATTGGTTGATAATACATAACCGATAGAAGAACAAATCTTCTTTTATCGGTAATGGATTCCATACCGATAAAACAATGTAAATCTTCTATCAGCACGGTGTCGATAGAAGACATTTAAGTTCTTCTATCGTGTTAGTCTCTAGCGGTAGGGAATTCGTTAGTAGAGACCTTTTTTTAGAAGACGGCATTTGTGTAGCAGTATCGTTTTCAGTTGGGCGGTGTCATTTTCAGTTGTCTCAATATTCTTTGCTATGAATTAATTGTTACTGCTAATTAATGCCCAAATTTTAAACTTATTTAAAATGATTTTGACAGTTTTGACACAAAAACTTGTAAATATTCTTATTATTAGTTAATTATAAACCTAAAAAATACAGTGCTTTGATGATCACGGAAACCAAGATATGGCCCATGCATATTCATAAGATCCAAGAAGTGGTCCTAAATGTCAATTATTTCAAAAGAAAACCAGGAGACAACGATCCCACGTGAACAGACCATGCAAAGAATTGGCATTCTAGTATATATGTAAGATCCTGTTTGTAAAATTATTGATCTCAAATTTCGTTATGATCGGATCTTAGGTACAATACATAATTGTTTGATATATATATGTTACAGAACACACCTATTCGGCAATATTTGAAGGATTAAAGTGCTAGCCACAGTGCAAGATGGACTCAAAGGTACGCACATGCATACGTAAATCACCTGCCGAGAATATAATTTAAAAAATAATAATTTTGATGCAAAAAAAATATTTTGTATAATTTTAGGTGTTATTTGAAAATAACTGCAAGTTTGAGAAGTGGTTCGGTTTTGAAATCTTCTAGAAGCTGGCACTCTAAAAGTACATCAAGTGGTCCCCGCGGAAAGTACATGTAGTTTGGCAAGTTGTGGAAGTTGCAAACGGTTAGCAACAAACTTGGGACCACTTGCAAGAGTCGTTGGTTGTTAGAATTTTGAATTATGTATCATATATGATTTGTCATTGAAGATACAATATGGAGTATAGAGTTTTACAGTATTCGCGCAAGTCAAATGACAGTTGGTTTGAGTAAAAACTGGGTACAACTCGCTGGGTACAATTAGTCGCTTCCATTTTTTTAACCTTTCGTACAAGTAAACATATTTTGTAACAAATTAACAATACATGCCATTTTGAACAGGTATATTAGATTATTACGCAAGGATCAAGTAAATGACAATGTTGATAATTAATTATTGATGTTTTCATGGCATATTTGTTATGTTGAAGGTTGCGGGAAGAGCCCAAGGCCCAAACTAAAGGGAAGACCGTCTTGCTTGGTTCAATCACTTGTAAAAGTAAACATATTGGGTAACAATACATGTTATCTGGATTAGAATTTGATTTTCCAAAGTGTATTTCCCTTTAGTATATATAGTAATAAATTAAGAGCATCTAAAACTTTCAGTGCTACCCCAAATTCTGCTTATTTTGCATTATAAGATACTTCTTTACAGAGGACATATATAGATGTTATTAGTTAGTTTTTGTGATATTAGGAATATAAATGTGGCCTAAATTGATTACATACAAAAAAGACACATACAACGTACTACAAAAATATTTTGGAAGATTTTTATGTGTAATATTCGATCTTTCTGCTTGAGTATGGAACAAATAAATTGATGAAGTTTTACATGACTTATGTTTATGGTTATTCATTAGTTTATAGGTGCTGCTAGGAACATTAAAGTGAGTTAAATTTGATGATATACATACTGTAAATACTATTTAGAAGAATTTGTGTAATATTTGATCTATCTGTTTGATATTTGGGCAAATGAGGACTTACATTTGGGATTATCCGTTAGTTTAGGTGATATTATGCCTTGCATAATGACACCCGCCATAATTTAAGAAAAGGTCATTTAGATTTATGTATCTTACTTTTATACTAGACGGAGGGGAGAAAATAAAAGGAATTTTAATTCTTATAGAGCTACGCAACGTTGTAAAATGCAGTTTTGTTCCTGCATGCAGAAGGTCACTGATACTGTATATGCGGATTTTAATGCTGACTTACATATGCGGATTTTAATGCGGACTTACATATGCGGATTTTAAATACAATTAAATTATCAAATTAACCAACTGCAACCAAATTAATTAATTAACCAACTTATACAACCAGATTATACAACCAATTAATGAAACCTGCGGCTGTCACTGGCCAGCCTTTAATGAAACCTGCTGGTTCGGTTCATGCCATATGGGAAACATCATGGGCAATGGTAAGGGCGGGAGGCTACCTATCAAAAAGAGATTGGACTACAGGGTTCATATGCACAGCCTGGTGCATTTGGAAACAACGAAATGCAGTCATATTCAGGGAAGAACACCTTCAACCAAGTATCTTGGCAATGAGATGCTTGCACGAGATGAAGCTTTGGAGAAAGTTTGGCTAGGTCACTTGTCTGGTTTGAATCCGGTATTGATTGGGTTTGGTTAGTCTTTGTTTTTAGTTCATATCAAATTCTGTTTTGGCTTTACAGAGATCTGGTGAAAGCGTGGGGTGCGATGAGTGGTTTAGAAAATTCAATTATAAGAAAGGGTGAACAATGTATTTTTTTTTTCCTTTTTATAAATGCATATACTCAAGGCAGCTTCTGCCTGGTTTTCAAAAAAAAAAAAGTGTTCAAACAAAAAAAAAATTCAACATTACTTTATTTCAATTGACGGTTTAGAAATTTTTGTCATGTGTAAATTGCAGAGATGAACTTCACTATCAAAGCCTGGTGGATTTTAACCCTCTTGAACTTTGAAGGGATTTTATTGTTGTTATTTGTACTCGAGATGTATTGCATGAGGCAGCAATATTGACTAATCAACCTGTACATAAGAACAACATGAATATATAGAATCAAAGAAGGTGGATGAACTAAAATGCATGACACTTTATAATTATGGTATCAAATTACATCACGACACTTTGTTTCCAATAAGAACATTGAGTTTATGCTACTATTAAGTACATACAAATCTTGAGTAACAATTAATTTATATCAAATCCAACAGTTCATCAAATATGACGAAATATGGTCGATGGAAGCTGTACTAGCAACAATATTATCAAATATTTCCATCGATTTCCAACATATTCAATATATAACAATATGCAATTTCAAGGAAGCATCATTTTCGGCTTCTTAAACAACCTTCTCCTCTACTCTGTACGAATCCCAATGCGGCACTTTCTGACTGAAAAACTTCCCCACGACCTTCTCATCTAACACAGAGACAGCATCACCCGAGTTGATGCAACGCGGGGTTTTGTACTGGTTGATAGAGGAGCCTCTTGACAAACAAAAATCCATCAAAGAATCAAATGCCCCATTACCAACCACCCTTATTTCCAGTGGCCCAATCGATTTGTCTTGACTCCTGCCGCGCCGATATATCGAGTCCAAGTCGCTCTCGACTAGAGCACAACATTCCTCCAGCACTTTAGGATCGAGAAGGACCTCGAGTTCTTTGGAGGTACCAGTGCAGGTGGCAGGTATCAGTTCCCAAAAGAGGACGTAGTGTCCGGGGAGGGAGGAAGTGTCCGGAAAAGAGGTGAAGTCAGAAACAAAGAGAGAGAGTTGTGAGAGGAGAGGTTTGGTAGCAGAGATGGCTTTGAGGAGGTCCTCTTCAGTGGTCTTGTCCATGTCAATGCTCAGCACGACATCGCGACGACGGACGAATTTGAATTGTGGTGCAGCATTGTAGAAACCTGTCACCTTTAGGATGTCACCGACTCGGTACCGGTACAGACCTGAATATGGCCAAAACATTACACTTGTCAGTAGATGTCTGACACTCCTTAATTTATAATTAACAAGCAATGGCAATATGTCACTGAAGGTATATTTCTTTTTTAAAAAGGAAATAACTTGACACTATGTACTCTTCTCTACTATTTTTTGTAAGTAAAATTCGGAGGCAAGTTATCCAACTATTTTACCTCCGGGTTTCAAACATGCGACCTTCCACACAGAGAACATTGTCTTTGCCACTAGACCATTGGCTGGTTATTTAAGAATTAACACTTGTGTACTACATCTATATATAGGAATCAACTCATTAATTAGTTGCTTAACAAAACCATACTAAGCTTGTCAGGTAGCACACAAGGGTGAATCTTGTGCCAAACGAGGAATGCTTAGGCACGCTCATGATTTTAAAAACTTTTAATCATGAATATTGGAACTTAATTGATTTTCTTTAAAAGTATATATATGGCCAGGTTTAGTCTCCCCCTCATAGATCACTTAAAATATGGGTGCCGGCTTAATATCCTTTTTTAATAATTTGAAATTATCATAATTATAATTTTATTGTCTCTTATATACTCCAGAGTAAATTCTTTTGCACCGAGATGTCAGTTGATTATTTTAATAGAAGTGTCCAATTAAACATAGATTTTTTTTAAGTAAGAATAGGAGTCGTGCTTCTATTTTATTGACCGCATTTGGTTACATTGTTTGTTGGGGAATTAAACATAGATTTGACATTGTAAGTACTTGATTGATCTTTCTGCAACATGTGGGAACATAATCAAATATTAAATAACTACCTTGAGTCTAGGTGTATCAAATTTAGAAATTAATGAATAAGCTGGTATCAAGTGGTGGCTTAGATATGAACCTTCAGTCAAGGGTAAGTGGAAATCAATTGTAGTTATTAAATAATTTCTAAGATCTTGGGTTAGCATATGCAAGCTGCATTTGTAAACATTGTAGTTCTCGACAATGTAGTTGAAGATCATGAAATCTTGCATAATGCAAAAGTGCAAAAATAATAAAGTACTCTCAAAATTGATTTTGATAAAATTTATGATAGAATAAACTGGTAGTATATACATGAGTTACTACATTTTTTTTTCATTAAAGAGTTCTAGTACACTCCAACATCTTGTAGATGCTATTTTTGAGAATTGAACATGCATCTCTCCGAAGAGAAATGAAGACTTGTGCCACTGCACTAGGCCCGCGGTTCACATGAGTTACTAAGTAGAGGATTTCATATCACTTGGGTTAAATGGTTTATGCAATTGTTACGTGGTTCTCAAAATAGCATCAATTTGAATGGTAAATTATCTAGTTAATTTAGATGTAATAGAGGCATTAGACAAGGCGACCCTATGTCTCTCTGTATCTTTAAAATAATCTAACGAGGAGTAGATGCTTTATTTTCTATTTACTTAAAAAACATAGAGAGAAAAAAATGGCTTAACCATGGGAGGCAAAAATAGAGAGGATGGCAAACCGCAAACCAAATGATGTGAACTAACCTGTGAAAGTTGTCACTATTAGCTCGTAGTAACACCCCAATTGCACATCCACCAATGGGACCACCTCCTCCGCCGGAGCACCAGCAATGGTATTTCCATCTCTGCCAATGGCACCATCTTCTTCATCCTTTACCCTTATAAACTCATAGTAACACATATTAGGCAATAGTGTGTATGCTACGTCACACGGCTTGTCCAACGGCCTCAAATTGATCCCAAAAAAACACTCCGATGATGCATACATGGTTGAAACAAGAGGTAAACCACCGCCGTAGAACTCTAGGAGTGGTACGTATTGCATCATTGATCCCGTCACAATCACTTCAATGAACTTGGTCTTTGGCCATAGCCTCTTGACTATTCCTTCCCAGGGTTGTTTCTTGCACTCCGACTCTATCGTATCCGCCAGCTCTGCGTTTGGTCCCGTTAAGATTTTCCCCAGTACCTGATACATGTTTGAGTGCAAAAATTACAAGTTAAATAGGCTAGCTGATGACTATTTAACTAAATTATTTTATTTGATCTACATCAAGTTTAAAGGCTGCTATAAATCATTTGAAATTACCGACTCTATACAGCTTGGGTCTGTAACACAACTGCTAATGTCACCGGTTCTAATATCGTAGCATAGCTCTTTCCAGTGATCTTCTAAGAACTTTATGGCACGAAGAAAAGCCGACGCAAAGATGGCACCAACACGAAGGACTTCATCCCGTTGTATCAGACCACAAAGAAGCTGAGTGTACAAACTCTGACAGTTGTCAGAGCAGAGGATGGCTGCATCAGGGCTTGTATACTTGTTGTAGAGGTTGAAGGGGCGCTCACGAAAATGCTGGCTTTTGTAGTAACTTGTGAGCACGGGTCTACAAGTGAGGCCAGATGGGGTGGTGATCTCTGGCTTAATGAAGAGAAGATACATGCCTTTTCCTTCTCCTAATCCTTTCACATATCTGCATCAAAGAAATTTTATAGCTCATGAGTTGCCGAATTTTTTTTTCTTGCCATCTTTCAAAAAAGAATAAGCCCAACAGCTACTGTTTTGGAAAAATTTTGTAACCACCAGATTCGCAACCCTTCGTTTATTTATTTTAAAGGATTTTTGGATGAAATGATAATATATCGTATGGTTTACAATTTATTAGATTTCTAGTTTGAGACTTTTACGTTGAACAAAACACTGTACTCATTTAGAAAGCACATAGTTGAACAAATATAAAATTCATTATACAACCAAATATCATTCTTAACAATACAACACAAACATGACTGCGCAGGCCAATGATAGAGGAATCATGACTACACACAGTTTAGCTGCGCACCTTATAGTGGCAGGTCCAAATAGGTTGCGCAGCCATTAGTTGTGAACCCAGCCTAAAACTTGTGTATCTATTAGCTGCGAACCTCGTGATTCTGAAATTTTTTCCATAACAGGTTGAGTTTTTTCTTTTTTGGAACATGGTAGGAAGGAAAATTTAACATGAGTTGCTTGCTATCAATTTTATGTTTCTTTATGATCGAAACAAACGGAAATTGCATGATTTGTGCTTTTGAGTAAATCAAATAACCTTGATGACAATTTTTTTCTAGAATAAATTTTAACCAGTTAATATATATCTTGAAACAAAACAGTTTCTTATATTACAAAATTGCCAAAGCTTAGAGGGTCGTACGAATATTAGAGAAACCATGTACATAATATATGAGTATATAAAAAAATTTCTGTATGATCAAGGCTTTAGTACTACCAATTTGCTTTTGCGTTCATTTTTGCTATTTCGAAGTTCACATAGTCGATCTGAACTTCTCAGCATGTTTTACTATGTATATATACACACGCGCATGCGCACGGGTATATGAAAAATTAGTAACTCACTTGTTGATTATAGGAACCAAAATATTGTACATAAATGTTTTTCTATTCAACTCTTCTTCAGTTGATGGCATCAGCTTAGGCTGCCCTCCAGATGTACCTGAGCTGCAAAAAGAAACAATAATAAAATATTGTTATAACAAAACTGATATAATCTTTTAAGAACAACAAAAACGAAGTCGTTTGTGGACATATATATAATTCTGCAGTTCAAAATAAGTGCTCTTCAAACAAATAAATCATACAAAAATGAAAATAAAAAATGCTAACATAATGAACAAAATAATAGTCTAAATTAAACTCTTCATTGATATCATATTATTAGCTCTATCAATTATCAAAATACCTTGTAAGAAGCTCTACAATTGGCTTTGCAGAGATAATATTAGAATTTTCTCCATTTGCTATTCTGACTATGTAAGGCTTCACCTTGTCGTAGTCTACTATTGGCACTTGCTCCCGGAACAAACCTTTATCTCTCTCTCCTTTCATAAAACCATGCAAATATTCAGTTTCTGAATTTCTTTTTAGTATCTCACCCAAAACCATCTCTTGGATTAGGTGGGCATTTTTTGTTAACAGTTCAACAAGTTGAATCCCTCCAAGCTGGTCGTGCGGATCGCAACTTGGTATCATAGCTGAGCTTGTGAACAAATGATCTAATGTAGAAAAGTAGGTTTTCATGGTTTCAACTTTCAAGAGAAAATGATCTAATGTAGAAGAGTAGGTTTTTATGGATTCAACTTTCAAGCACAAATGGTCTAATGTAGAAGAGTAGGAAGTGTTATTATAAGCCAGAAGATGTAGCATGCACCTGAAAGCGCCTGCATAACGTACTGAATTATATGCACAAGTCTCTCTCACTCTCTCTATCATAGCATTGTCCTCTTTCACTGTTGTGTAAAAGCTTCTGGATAACGTACAACTTCTTTGTCTTTTAGTACCAGGCGAATAGCCCGCTTAATTTTATTAATCAAAAGAGATGCTAGTTATTCCGATCTCAAACGTTGATCTTTGTTAATATTCGCGCATTAGAACTTACTTAGTTGAGGTTCATGCATGAAAAAATTTGAACCCTTGAGATCCGAAAAACAGGTTCTGTTACTCCCAAGGAATAACAGAAGATTTATTTCCTTACAAGGTGAGGCAGATCCAAGTACATGGAAGGTTACAATAATGCATAAATCGTCTGGGGCCACAAAATATTAAATATCTTATTTTGTACTCAAATTTAAATTTTTGAAATAAAAAAGTGTGAATATAAACAATTGATCTACTTTATTTTATAAGTGAAGAGAGTAATTTTAATGAGCATTCATTACATTTTTGACCACTTAATATTTATAAAATTTCTAAAACATCATAAAAGCGAACATGTGATTTGTTTTCTTATAGAATACAAACAAAATGGTTAATCTTTTTTTACCACTTTTGGGGCTAAATTCAAGGTTTTGTTCATCAAATTTTCAATGTTTTGGACAGTTCTGGGTTATTTGTGCTATATTTCAATATTTGTTTAGTAAATATTTTTTAGGTTTTGAATAGTTTTTGGCCGGGGTTAATTCTGATAAATTTTTTATTAATTGTGTGATTAATTATATATAGTTTTGGAATATTACAATTGATTAACCTAAGATTAAAACTGAAGGCAATGATTCTGAGATAGGACTATTTGTTGAAGCCATGAGAACGGTGCAAGCTTTCACGAATCAACTTGTCCTTCCATATGTCCCTCCCCCAATAAAAGAAAAACCAGACATCCCTCTGCAAACCTCTAGTAAAGCAGTCAAACAGCGATACAAGAAGAGAGCCATTCCACTGGTGAGTGAGTGATGCCGCAGCAAATGGGTCAAGATGACAACCTCTGATAGAGAGAGCCATGCTACTGGTGCCGAGGATCGAGAACAAAGAGACTGGCATGACGGGCACCTCTGGTATAACCTTACTTATAAAGTTTTATTTTAGTACATTAAGTTTAAATAGTACACTGAATCTCTTTTTTATTTTTTTCTAATACCCTCTTGTTTCACTGTCGGTTAGGATCTATGAAAGAGTATGGGACAGAGGCATATTGGTTTCGGTTTTATGTTCCTGACCAACCGGGGACCCCTGATTATGATTATTATAAATTTATGCTGTTAGTTTCTAGTGTTGTAGCAAGAGAACCATTTATGTTGCTTGGTTTTGAACATAGGCATCTCTCTCTTGTATGTTTGTTTTTTTTTTATGTTGAAGAGAGACAACAGAGGAATATACAAGTAATTAAATGGTACATTGTTCTCTTGCTTCAATTTATGATGATGTTGTATATATTATATGTGGTTGTATGTTATTTAATTTAAGATGCTTGTATGTTGTTTGGAAAAAGTATTGTATGTTATTTTAGGTACGCAATTTTGTGGTTATTATGGCTAGCAAATTGGCCCACTAGTCAATTATATAAATGAAATTTTGCGATATAATTAAAAAACTTTCTTCTATCAGTACTTAACATATAACTGATAGAAGAAGGGCTTTCTTCTATCGGATGATAATACATAACCGATAGAAGAACAACCCTTCTTCTATCGGTAATGGATTCCATACCGATAAAACAATGTAAATCTTCTATCAGCACAGTGCCGATAGAAGCCATTTATGTTCTTCTATCGTGTTGGTCTCTAGCAGTAGGGAATCCATTAGTAGAGACATTTTTTTTAGAAGACTGCATTTGTGTAGCAGTATCGTTTTCAGTTGGGCGGTGTCATTGTCAGTTGCTTCAAAATAAATATTAAGAACAAATGTTCTCAATATTCTTTGCTATGAATTAATTGTTACTGCTAATTATTGGCCTTCTTTTAAACTTATTTGAAATGATTATGACAGTTTTGATACTAAAACTTGTAAATAACCTTATTAGTTAATTATAAACCTAAAAAATATAGTGCTTTAATGATTATCGAAACCAAGATATGGCCCATATTCATAAGATCCAAGAAGTGGTCCTAAATGTCCATTATTCGAAAGAAAACCAGGAGATATCGATCCCACGTGAACAAACCATGCAAAGACTTGGCATTCTCGTATATATGTTAGATCGAGTTTGTAAAATTATTGATCTCAAATTACGTTATGATTGGACCTTGGGTACTGTAAATAATTATTTGATATATATGTTAGTGAATACTGTTGGAAATTTCAGATGGATAAAGAAACAAAAACAGAGACAGGAGAATATTTGCTGCAGAAATAAACTCTTCTATTGCATTAATTTCGGATACAAAGTACATCTGAATATATAGCTAAACATTAATCTAAATAAGGACTCCATTAACCCTACTACATTCTATTTCTGCCTAGTGTAAATAAGGAAACCACTTTCTCCACTAACTACACTAATTATAGAACTTCTAATACAAACACACCTACAGACTCCTAATTTTGATACACACGTATTCTCCACTGTTTCTAATTTTAGTGTTATCAATTTTGGATCAATATTCAACAAATACACCTATTCGCAATATTTGAAAGATAAGAGTGCTAGCCACGGTGCAAGATGGACTCAAAGGTACACATGCCTACGTAAATCAACTGCCGAGAATATGTAGCGATCATGTAATTAAATAGATAATTGAATTGAATAAGGTTAATTTAGGTTAATTTAGGAACGTAGTTTAATTGGAAACCCTTTTCAACTTGAATTGGTTTTGATTATCGAATATAATAAGTTGTACTCAAATCTGTGTTTTGATGATCATAGAAACCAAGATATGGCCCATCTTCATAAGATCCAAGAAGTGGTCCTAAATGTCAATTAATTGAAAAAACAAAGGAGACATCGATCCCACGTGAACAAACTAACCAAAGACTTGGCGTTCTCGTGTAAATGTTAGATCTAGTTTGTAAAATTATTGGTCTAAAATTATGTTATAATCGGATCTTGGGTACAATAAATAACTATTTGATATTTATGCATCAGAACAGACCTATTCGGCAATATTTGAAAGATTAGATAGAGTGCTAGGCATGGTGCAAGATGGACTCACATGTACACACACGCATATGGAAACCACCTGCTGAAAATATATAGTGATGAAAATATATAGTGATCATGATAATCGCATAAATAATTGAATAGAATAAGGTTAATTTAGGTTAATTTAGGAAAGTAGTTTAATTGAAAACTCTTTTCAACGTGAATTCATCTAGATAATCAAATAGAATAAAGTTTAATTGGAAACTCGAACGATTGGGTTGTGAGCTTGCAACCTTTCTATTGGTTTGTATTAGAGTATATTTTATGATCACCTGATTGATTTTACATCACAGTATTACAAGAGATTGTATACTACTCGACAAAAGGGACAACAGGTGAGAATCCGGGTTAATACATCAAACAATGTGAACACACTGCCTACCAATTGATGGCAGTCCCAACAAAGGAGGAATAATGAAAATTATTTCGCATAGACCCGGCTAAATCTACAAAGTACCAATTGGAACCTTTTTAGGATAAACTTATCCTGAGCAATTCAACATGTTTTTACCATACGGTTAACACCAACTGACCAGTCGTCAAGTTATATTATTCTCATTCCAAAAACTGATGAGCCCACAACGCCAAAGATTATCTATCGATCACAGTCAGTAACGTGATTTACATATTGCTATTGAAGATAGTGGTAACAAGACTCTAACCTTACATGGAAACAATTATTTTCAACAAACCAGGCGGTCTTTTTGAAGGGGAGGAATATTGCAAACAACACAATTATAATGAGGGAGGTTATATACTCATTTAATGCCCCAACATATGCAGATAAAACATTCCTACTGAAATCCAATATCAGTAAGGCCTTTGATACAATGTGATGGCAATTTGTTCAGTGTTAATTCATGTATTGAATGCTAAAACCAAACTGATACACCTCATTATTTCTTCTATGGCATCGAGCCGAATTACAATTTTTCTAAATAAAAGTGGAGATGAATTTATAACCCTGAATAGGACTCTGACATGGATATCCATCATCCCCCTATCTATTTATATTACCAATGGAATTCGCCAACAAACATATTCAAATTTCCCTAAATAGAAGCCAAATTACTGGAGTTCAGCTTGCAAGAACGGCACCAAAATTGATCAATGTTATGTATGCCGATGACCTCATGATTATGGGACAAGTCACACTACAAGAGGTATGTGAGTACAAGTAAATACTGGTTGTTTTTGCAAGAAACTCGGGTTTGTTATGAACTCGAAAAATCAATAGCATTTTAGTTAATAAAATCAATAGCAAGATAGCGGGATGGAAAATTAATATATAACATTTTAGTTAATAAAATCAAGACCTGACAGATAACATTTTAGTTAATAAACAAGACCTGACATATAACATTTTAGTTAATAAAATCAATATCACGATAGCGGGATGGAAAATTAATATATTATTGCATGCGCAGAAGCTTTCTTTGATCAAATAGTTCATAATGTCCATATTAGTTTAATATATATGTCTATGGCGATGCTACCAACAAGAACAGTGAATGACATAAACTCCATAATGAGAAAGTTGCACATTATGACGATAAATTGTGGGTACATGTTATTAGGGTTTTCATGAGAACAGTGAACAGTGAATGACAAAATACTACCCTAGGAGAGGGTTTTCGTGGGGGTTAAAACAAAAGGGAGAATTAGAAAATTATGGAGAACTGTACAACACCTGATAAAAAATTTCTTCAGCGATGAAACTCATTGGCAGGGAGGGGATGAGAAAGCTATTAGGGCCTATTTATTTTATCACAGCCTATAACAGTGGAAAAATGAATACATACCATGACTAATAGCCTCTCAGGTGATACAATCCATTCAGGACAAGGCTCAAAGGCCAACAACCTGCCCTGTAGTTAATGACAAGCTAATATGGTTGCAAAGTAGAACAGGGGCCTACACGACAAAAGAAGGGGATGAGAGGTTTAGGCAAACCATTCGGACTACACTTGTGTATGAAGAGGCGCAGAATATGACGAGGGAAAAATTATGGACATGAAAAGGGATTTTACCACGAGTTAAAACTTTCGTATGGATAGCGCTGCATGAGGGGCTGCCGACACTCATGGTGTTGCATAGACAAATTCCTACAATAAATACGACATGCCCATGGTATGGTCCCCAAAATGAATTCACAATGCATATGTTATTCTTCTACCCGGTTTCACAAGCCGCATGGCAGACCTCGCAATTTATGCTTCAAGTTAACAGGCTCCTACTAGTATTTACTACCAGTATGCTGGAGATTATGGATGAACTGGACCCAGACCACATTACCTCATTTGCAACATCTTGTGTGGTGCTTGTCGAATGCTAGGAACAAGGAGTTTTTCTCAGAAAAAAAAATGGTGCCTGCTTCAATCATTGCACAATACAGCATGGTAGAACCGAAATCGTAAACCCTAATCCTAAATTACCAAAAACAACTTTTTAAGAAAAATTACGAAATTTTTTAAAGTTAAATCATAAATACTAAACTCTAACCCTAAACCATAAACCCAAAAAATTCAGAAAAAAATTGAAACTTAAACTAAATTACACAATTTGTCTATAATTACACTAAATTATATTAAACTAAGCACTCCTCTACAATTACAGTAAATTACATTGTGATAAAATTACCAACATATGTAAGAACACACTACTACAAGAAGGTAGATTGTACAGGGTTAAAAGATGGGTTTGTGCACGGTTCCGCAACTGTTCCCACACGCATCGTGTATGAAAGTGTCAGTATATTGTATACCATTGTAGAGACGTGTAGATTTTTTTCAAAAACAGCATGATATTTTTCGCAAAAACATTCATATATAGTTTTTTAAGTGAAAATTGTTTATGTAAACACCAATCAGACACAGTTTTAATTAAAAAAAAACTGTGTATAATTCATATTTTTTTTTTTAAATTAACAATCAAACCTTATATCTGAATTCAAATAAAAAATTATATTTACCAATATACCAAGAATACTAAATTTCAGAAAAAAAAAAACTATAATTTTAACACTACACATACTGAAAACACTACATTTACTGATATAAACAACATTGGTAAATGAACAATTTTCTAAGACCGTAGATCTAAGACTTCAGACATTTACATGAATAATGCCTAAGAAAAATTAAGGTACAAAAGTCCAAAATCCTACATTTACATTTACATGAACAATGTTGAAATCGGACACTTGAGCGAAAAGTTACGTCCATTTGAAGCTTCTTCATCTCCAATCACCATACCCTCGCCTTAGCCTTGCCAATTTAGAAGTGATTCCTCAGAGAACTACATGTATAGGGAAGAAAAAATTTATAAATGATAGAAATGCCTTATAAAAGCTAGATACAAATGCATTATAACAGAAAGGGATAGATCGATGACATGAAAATTTTTGTGTTTCTTGCATCACACACATATCATACAATAACACTGCGTGTGATGACAAGCATAATTTTTTTTCGAAAAATCATACGGAACATACATACATGGTTGGTAGAAAGAAAACCATATATGATTACATGCAGGATTTTTCTCCAAAAAATCCTACGGAGCATTTCATACACGGTTCGTACAAAGAAATAGCATACAATTGTTGGAGCACATTCATACACGGTTAATTAATATAAAACCATGTACAATTACTTTCCAATTGTACACATTTTTTTTATAATGAATCATGTCTGAATGTTGAAACACATATATACACGTTCTATTTTAAATAACTGGATTTAAATGTTGAAACTCATTTTCAAACGAACTCCCTTTTCCTTGACACACGGATTTACTGGAAATATGTCACATTCGTGTATTATTAACGTTTTTGCACTACTGACAAAACAAAAAGGAAAATCATGGAGCCCAGTGATCACGTGGCTCTTATTTCATATTTCATGATCAAACAGTATCTCGTACAAATTGGCAAAAAAACAAAAAAGAAAAATACAATTTACTGACTGTCAAACGTGCACACATCTCCCCAGAATTTAATCTACAACCTGCGCCGACTGTCTACACCGCACGAACAACACAAACATGTTCTTCTTTGGCTATGCTCCTGTGACAAACATATTGAAACTCTGAATTAAATACAATGCTTCCCGCTCCGCTGAAAGTTGTATGGAGACTAGTTAAGGACGGTTCTTTTATTCTTAATTTTTGCACGTTTGCCTTGCAATATTCATATATAATATGTGAACATATGTGATGATTTTAATTATTTATGTTTATATATCCTCGATCTATTGCAAAAGAAAATAAAAATCGTGTATAATTATACTGTGCTCTCATGTCATAATCGTCTACCGACTAAGGAATTTTGATGAGAATGTGTTCTTCAACTCGGTCAACTACCTACATACTGTGGCACAAACAGGGGCGGAACTAGAAAATCTCGATAGGGGGGGCTAAAAATAAAAATACACAAATTGTGGCTGGTGGGAATTGTACCCAAGCTCTCTACAGTAACTACATAAGCTCTTACAACTAAACTACAAGTGAAATGTGATAATTTATGACAAAGGCTAGACTATATAAAATGTTCCAAAAAAAAAAAATTAAATTAAATTTCAGTACATATAACTAAAAATATAAAATTATAGGGGTGGCTTAGCCACCTTTTGAATGGCTTTAGATCCTCCCCTGGGCACAAATATGGAGTATCATATTCCATCCTAGAGATTAATTAGAATTGAAAAAGACAACACAATCGCATAACAATAACAATGAACGATATGTAAGATAGAGGCTCGGACATCAAACAAAAATATGCATCACTGTCAACTAGTAGCAGGTACATATCATTTATTAAAACTTCCATTTCAATTACAACTTTACTAAATGAATAACTAAATTTATATTTGGATTGCAGAAAATGCTGGAGCTTATTCTAGTAGGATAAAACATTGATGCATGTAATTTAGGTGTTGACTTTTGCCACTAGATCAAATATTGGTTTTTAAATTTCTACGTATGTTATAAGACATTTAGATATTATTACATGTAAATAATTTAAGTATTGTTTAATGATATGTATCAAGAACCATTAAAATTGTAAGTAATTTACTATACGGTGAAACATACATCAAGTCTAATCACATTTTATAATATATGATATGAATGATATCAATCATGCCTATAATATTGAATTTTAAATTTAACCTTTATTCATTTTTTAAAATGGTCAAGGTTCTCAAATATTATCAAATGATCCCCGTTTATAATTAGTTCTCACAAGTGATGATTCAGATTGGTCTACTCCAAACATTATTAAGTACAAACATATCTTGCCAGGATCTTTCTTAGTAATAACAACTCTGTGATTACAAAATTAACTAATTTACAAACAAAACCTTGCTTTCAAGGTTCCACTTGTCACAGTGTTAATTTGGTTCTTGCACTCGTGATAGGGCGGAAGCTCCGGAATTATTGGATGGAAAATATATGTGGACCTTGTTTGGTCATTTTTAGATAAATATCCGATACAGTATCTTTTTTGCTCTCTTTACTTGCACCAAAAACATATTTATTTTTCTCCACAGCGTGGTCTGTAGCCTGCAGGTGTACCTTGCTCCACAAGTCTCACTTTTACTAATCACTGATACATGTCCCCAAGCAAACCCTGGCCAGGACCATTCTACTTTAACCTGTTTATTAAAGGACAATATTGTAGCACATTGATGCATGATATTGTCGTTGTGTCAGATTAATTAGTGCCATCCATTTGACTTTATATATTTTCATTTTCCACTATTAGAATATGTGTTTTATGCAGGGGGCAAATCCAATTCACTACACGGTACATCAATTGCGTGTTGGATTTATTGCCAACCTCGTTGTTTTTAATGCCAGCATTGAGCATATATGTAATATAATTATGGATTGTTTACTGTCATATATGGTTGTCAATTAAAGTGATCAAATAAGATAAAAGACAATCAATATATTCATTAGGATGTGGTCTAGAAATATGTAGAATAATTTAAGCAAAGATCAAATCATTGATGAATTGATTCTGAGATTTGCAATTTAGAAAACTGTCATTTAAGATGATTGTTAGGACAACACGGATATCAATGCAGCCGCACGGATTTCAATGTGACAGCACGGTTTTTGATGCATTTGCACATGATACCTTTTTCAAGTTGGCAGATAACCAAATAGGTTACTGTATATAAGGATTGATCCCCAAAGTATAAGATAACATAGATAAATACGAAAACTAAAAATACGTTTTTCTCTTTAGAAAAATACAGCTCTGTGTGCCTTCTCTTCTTCTTTTACCATCAAAGAATAGAGAGAGAAATCAATTAGAAAATTTGGAAATGATATCTCAAGGGCCATATCTTGCTGTCTTGAAAGACTTGATTCACGACTATACGACGAAAATGCGAGAAGGCTTTTTGCCATTGAAGACTTGTCACGTGCTCACGAAATTTTTTCGTTGATTTTTGTTGGATTTTTCTTGATTGTTTTAGATATGAAAATTTTGGTTTGGAGAGCACAAAACTTGTGAAAGTTTACAGCCATAATTGAAC
Source organism: Carex myosuroides (assembly GCA_028015225.1). Classification (NCBI taxonomy): domain Eukaryota; kingdom Viridiplantae; phylum Streptophyta; class Magnoliopsida; order Poales; family Cyperaceae; genus Carex; species Carex myosuroides. Next base: position 3,342,475 of record CM051465.1, read on the forward strand.
ATTTTTCAGTTATTAAGTTGGTTAGAATTTGCTAGAAGATTTCCAGTAGAAATCGCAAAATTCTAATCAAGATTCGGTCCTGAAAGAGTTTGTGCAACCCTCTGTGCGGACGCACAGAGGCCACACAGAATTTCGCACAAATTTTAATAAGCAGTTATGAAATTTTGGGTTTTGGTGAAATTTATTTTTTGATAAAATTTTGTAAAACAAATATACAGATTTGCAATTCAATTTCTAAATTTGAAAGGTTATTTAAGGTACTTCCAAAATTAAAAAATCTCTCTAGATCATGGGTCAATTTCAGCATAATAAATGTTTTACAGTTACTTAGACAAAGATGCGGCCACATGGATTTTGATGCAATTGCACGGTTTTTGATGCATAAGCACAAAATGCTTTTCTTAATTTGGCAGACTGCACAAAATTTTGTGGGGGCCGCACAGCTCTCTGGAAAATTACAGAATATTTGCTGAGATTAAAATTGCAGTTATTATGATGCAATTATATATATTTATTTAATTGCACTTTTGATGAGGTTAATTCAAATGCATTTTATGAAGGAAGTTAAGATGTAATTAATGGATGTAATCATTATCGGCCCAAAGGAAGGTAATGGGTACAAAATTATTTGTGGAAGTGAATGATAATAAAGTATAGTGATGACCAAAAATTTTACACATATGTCAACATTGTCGGCCCAAAGGAAGGCATGTTGTTCGGTATGTTCTAGGTTATCAGTAATTTATTATTGCGCCAAAGTATCATAAGAAATTGACCCGTTACCCAAAGGTAGCCGCTTAATGGAAACCGATACTTTGTTTTTATGATGGAATTAAGACTCACAAAATATGTGGTGATTTATTAAGACAAGTTGTAACAATATGAACGTAACAATGTCAAGGCAGGTTCTGTCTAGGCAAGTCGGAATTTGAAGCAGATCCTTGTGATCCCTGACTTACTTGAGAACTTACCTGGTTGTGAAATTCGGATGTGTTGTGATTATAAGGAAAAATCATCAAATATTTTTTTTTAGCATTATGGCCTTTACTAGAATTTATAATTTATAATTTAAAATTTCTGAATCAAGACTAAATCGTGTTTATGGTGTGTTTTTTCGTGAATCAACTAGCATTACTACAGGTCTTCAGGATATGTCTATGTTGAATGGGACCAATTTCAAGTATTGGCAGGAGAGCTTAATGATAGTTCTCGGTGTCGTAGATCTGGACCTTGCGTTTAGATAAACTTGTCCCACTATTACGGCTACAAGTACTTTTGATCAAAAGAAAGAAAAGGAAAAGTTGGACATGTCTAATCGCGCCTGAGTCTGATGATAATGAAACGATCCATTCTGGAGGTATTTTGGGGCGCTATTTCAGAGTCTATTTTGAGCGCTGAACTCTTCCTTAAGGACATTGAGGGTAGATTTGTCAAGAAGGATAAATGGAAAATAAATGAGCTAAAGGAGGGTATTGAGTCAAATTTCCGGTACACCCTTGCTATATTTGGAAGAAAAACTATTTCGGTACAGCCTTACAATTAAAAAGCTACTTTTTAATTGCTTAAAAAAATATTTTAAATGACGAATCTCGATGCATTGCTTTAGTGTAGTTTGTACTGGTTCAGTATAATCCAGGTACCTAGCTAACACCAACCTAAGTTAGTGATGGTGATTTATATGAACTGGAGGCAACTTTAATCCGGTTGTAATTTCACTAATTGTGAATGTTATTGGTGCCTTGTTTTAAGTTAATAGGTTATTATTATTTTCTTCGATGAAATTGCAAATGGTATGACAAAGAACTCACTTTTACATGCAATACAATTAAGTATCATGGGTTTTACTAGCATGTATCTTTCCAGCATAGCTTGTTCTCATACATTCATGGGGGTAAAATCAAAGAATCAATTCCCTTTCAATACAATTTCATTAATTCAAATTCAAACTATTCTTGGATCTATGGAGCCCTATTTTATAGAAAATCCATATATTAAATGTAAGATTGAAATTGGTTATCAATCCGCCAGAAATAACACAAGAGTAGCGGGGACAAAAAGAATTTGTATCTTTCAACTAAAGCCTCGACATAGCTGCTTTCTACCTTGTAATCAGGACCCAGTTTCTGTACAGGGTGTCGATAATTGCCAACCTGAATTATTTGAGATGTCCCAAAAATCAGATAAGATGTACAAAATGCACATAGATGGACAAAAAACGAAAAGAAAAGTAAAATCTGATATATCATTTGAACCTAATTCATTTGAGGTTTTGACTACCAGTGGAATTAAAGGAATTCTAACTAATCCATGCCATTGTTTATACTTACTATTTAATTTTATTTGTTTATTGTTGGATATTGAAACAGCAAGGGAGAAACATAGACACGAGCACAATTCCCTTCCCACTTTTTAAATGCTAGTAACAGAGAGTTTTCACCAAAAGAAAAAACAGAGCACAACAAGAAGCTCCTGTCAAGAGATAGAGAAAATGGAAGACTGGGAGTATTCTTCACACGGCCATACTTTAGCCAAAAGAGAGCATTTATGAGGAAGAATAAAAGTAAGAAAAAATGGAAAGTCTATTTCAGTACCATTTTTTCATTCTCAGAAGGAGAAAAGAAAGAGAGAGGAAGAGAAAGAGAAGGGAGAAAAGCAGGAAATAAAATTGTGTGCACAACCAGTCATGAGAGACAGACAAAGAGTTCCTCTTTTTCTTAGAGAGAAAGAGAAAAGCAGGAAATAAATGGATTGACACCAAAAACACAGGAATTAAGCAACAAAAAAGATTTTAATATACTGGTACAAGAAAAAGAAGAAGTCTGGTCCAGGAACAGAGTGATAGTATTAGTTTCTCATGACCACTAATTCTTATTTCCGAAAGCTCAATCCCTTTATTTCCAACAGAAAAATTTTCAAATTTATTCCTTTATTTAGATTTACTTCTAATACCAATCAGGATTGTTATAATTTAAACTTTGAGCCTCCATTTTTGTGAATTCAATTTCTATGTTTTGAAGCAATCAATATTCCCTAATATCTAGTATGAACAACACATGAGAAACCAGCCTGTAAGGACTGTCAACACAATGAAAGCTACTTTTGGAAATAAAATAAAAGAAAAAGGAATTTATTAGTCTTACAACCCACCAGGGCAGGTCCTGCCAAGCTCTTCAGATACGGCCAGTCGTCTTTCTGTAGAAGCTCTACCAGTAGCACATCACTTGCCTACATTTACCAGCATACAACCAATTATTAAGGATAATATGACAAATTTTATTATATCAAGCAAATGGAATTCTCAATTATTACATACAGTTTATTACCCTTGCTTCCTAGAGGAAATGTTGAGGCCAAAAAGTCATTAAAAATCTATATAATATCACCGTGTTCAGTTCTTGTTCCTTGATTGGCAAAAATCTGTATTCCGCATACATTTTCAGATGCAAGTCAAAAATGCAACAGACAAATGAACACAAGCATAGAAGATCTGAAAATAGTTGAGGTTTTGCATCAAATATCTAATAATGGCAAGATAGCAAATTACATAACAGAAAGTACCTTGTAGTTAATGCTATATTGCAGGAGCACCATTCCCTTAAACTAGGGCCAATATTGTCAATTTTGATTCTATTTGTGAATTACATGCATAGAATGTCTGCATGTAGCAGCTGGATTGCAAAATTCATAAAAATTATATTCTATCGCCGACAGGACGGAGTCCAGAGTACTACAACCAATGAGACAATAATCACTAGTCCTTCTGATGAATATATAATAACTAAATCTTACTATATTATTTGTTGAAATTACAAAAATACAACATAAAAATTGTAAAATTGAACTATATATTAAATATGCATTTCAAAACACTGATAGCGGGAGATGCAATCAGTATTCTGATGGAAATTAAATGGTCGGATCAAATCATTTTAATTTGTTCCAGACGCTAGGACTCTTCAATTGATTTTTTTCTCCATTTTATAGACATCAGATATAATTTAATTACCACTGCGAAACCACCCATATAAGTAAATAATGTTAGAGCCAAATTGATTCAGCGTTATTTAACCAATACATGAAAGAAATGTTCTATTTTGTGATGGCATCAAGAAATTTTGTTTAGGAATTAGGATTACAGAACACTGCATTGATAAACCGATAATCCTCATTCTGTAAGTGATATTCTATTTGGAACCTTGTGCGTTAGAATAGTCATGTCTCAAATTTGGAAATTACATCACTCATATGCAATATTTCAGTCTCAATTCACTTGCACAGTTATTGAACATCAATTAGACTCAAACCTCAATCTACCCTTACTTGCATTGTTATTACGACTTAAAATTGTCACGCAAAAGGTTAGCAAACGGTCCATATATACATCCTTCTTAAGTTCTCCTGAATTTCGCCAGTGTCACGCATGTGCTATTGATTTTTGTATGGCTACTTGATCATTTATCATGTACTCTGTTCTTTCAATTTATGTTCTCTGTTCTTTCCATTTATCATGTATATGTTGTAATGGTTATTTTTTTAACCCCTCAAAAAAGTAAACATGTTGTGTAACAATACATGTTATCCGATTGAGAATTAGATTTTCTGAAAGCCCAAGGCCCAAGGCCCAAAGCCCAAACTAAAGATAAAGATATAGAGTTTGGTGATATTGATATCTCATATTTTGAACAGGGCATTTGTTATGTTGAAGCTGGCTGGAAGAGCCCAAGGGGAAGAGCCCAAGGCCCAAACTAAAGTGAAGACAGCCTTGCTTTTGTACAATCACTTATAGAAGTAAACAATACATGTTATCTGATTTAGAATTGGATTTTCCAAAACCTTATTTGTATTTCCCTTTAGTACAGTATTAAATTAAGAGCACCTAAACCCTTTAATGCTACCCCAAATTCTTATTATTTTGCATCAAATCCTTCTTTGTAGAGAATTTTTTAGTTAGTTTTCGTGATATTAGAAATATAAATGTGGCATTAATTGATAAAATACATAAACAAACATACACAACGCACTGTAAAAATATAATTTAATTCTTACATAGAGCTACAGTAGCTGGTTGATCCAATTTTTTTACAGCTTTTCTTTAAGTGTTGGAATCTTTAATCTTCTTTGGACTGATTCTTTTTGCACAAAATTTATTCAGTTGAGTGTATGGACCGGGACCATTACACACTTTCTAAGGAACTCTTTCTTCTTTTTTTCCTCCAAAAAAAAAAGCAAAAATACTATGTACAGTCCACCTACAAGACTACAATGCTAAAAGCTGTTTGAAAAGTGTTCAAACAAAAATAAAATTACAACATTACTTTAATTCAATTGACGGTTTAGAAATTTTTGTCATGTTACTAGAAATAATTGCAGAGATGAACTCCAGTATTAAAGCCTGCTGGATTTTAACCCTATTGAACTTTCAAGGGGTTTTATTATTGTTTTTTGTACTCGAGATTAATTGCATGAGGCAGTAATATGGACAAATCAACCTGTATATGCATAAGAAAAACATGGATATATAGAATCAAAGAAGGTGGGTGAAGTAATTTCACTTGCAAATGAACCTTGTGAAAACAGGTATAGACCATGCATGATACATTATAATTATAGTATGAAATTACATCACGACACTTTGTTTCCAATAAGAACAATGAGTTTATGTTACTATTAAGTACATACAAATCTTGGGTAACAATTAATTTATATCAAATCCAACAGTTCGTCAAAATATGACGAAAAATGGTTGATGGAAACTGTGCTAGCAACAATATTATCAAACAAATTCAATATATAACAATATGCAATTTGAAGGAAGCATCATTTTTGGCTTGTTAAAAAACCTTCTCCTCGACTCTGTACGAATCCCAATGCGGCACTTTCTGACTGAAAAACTTCCCGACGACCTTCTTATCTAACACAGAGACGGCATCACCCGAGTTGATGCAGCGCGGGGTTTTGTACTGGTTGACAGACGAGCCTCTTGATAAACAAAAATCCATCAAAGCATCAAATGCCCCATTACCGACCACCCGTATTTCCAGTGGCCCAATCGATCTGTCTTGACTCCTGCCGCGCTGATATATTAAGTCCAAGCCGCTCTCGACTAGAGCACAACATTCCTCCAGCACTTTAGGATTGAGAAGGACCTCGAGTTCTTTGGAGGTACCAGTGCAGGGATCAGTTCCCAAAAGAGGACGTAGTGTCCGGGGAGGGAGGAAGTGTCAGGAAAAGAGGTGAAGTCAGAAAGAAAGAGAGACAGTTGCGAGAGGAGAGGTTTGGTAGCAGAGATTGCTTTGAGGAGGTTCTCTTCAGTGGTCTTGTCCGTGTCGATGCTCAGCACGACATCGCGACGACGAACGAATTTGAATTGTGGTGCAGCATTGTAAAATCCTGTCACCTTCAGGATGTCACCAACTCGATACCGGTATAGACCTGAATATGGCCAAAACATGACTCTTGTCAGTAGAGGTTTGACACTTCTTAATTATAATTAACAAGAAATGTCAATATGTCATTGAAGGTATATTTGTTTTTTAAAAAGGAAATAAATTAACTCTTTGCACTCTCCTATACTTCTATTTTTCTTTAGTAAAGTTGGGCGTACCCAACTATTTTAATATCTGGCCATCTGAATTTCAATCATGCGACCTTTCACACAGAGATCATTGCCTTTGCCACTAGACCATTGGTTGATTCTTTACTCTCCTCTATTTTCTAGTACTAAATTATTTACATTTAATAATTAACACTCTTGTATTACATATATCACGCAATATTTTAACCAAGTTATGGAATCAACTCATAAATTAGTTGCTTAACAAAACCATACTATGCTTGTCGGTTAGCACAAAAGGGTGAATCTAGTGCATGCCAAACAAGGAATGCTTAGCTACGCTTATGATTTTAAAAACTTTTAATCATGAATATTGAAACTTAATTAATTTTTTTTAAAGTGTTCATATGGTTCTGTTTCCTTCATAGATAGCTCAATATGTGGATGTAGTTTAGTGGTTAGAATTCTATTTTGAGATCGTGAAGACTTAAGTTCGAATTTCAAATGCCAAACACTTGGCATTTTACGTACGCCCAATCTATATTTCTAGTACCGTCCTGATAGCACCAATGCACCATATAAGCTTTGGATGCCAGCTTAAAATCCTTTTTAATAATTTTAAATGATTATAATTATAATTTTATTTTCTCTTACGTACCCCAGAGTTAATTCTTTTGCACCGAGATGCATGTCAGTTAATTATTTTCATAAAAATGTCCAATTAAACAGATATTTGACTTTCTAAGTACATGATTGATCTTTCTGCAAAAAAGACCATTATAATAAAAGGAATGCTCTACGAATGGGTACATGATCAACTAAATAAATAAATACCTTGAGTCTAAGTGTATTAAATTAGAAATTAATGAATAAGCTTGTATCAAGTGGTGGCTTATATATGATGACTTTCAGTCAAGTGTAAGTGGAAATCAATTGTAGTTATTAAATAATTTCTAAGATCTGGGGTTAGTATATTCATGCTGCATTTATAAAAAGGTTGTTTCCTTCTAAACAATGCAGTTGCCGACAATGCTCATGAAATCTTGCATTATGTAAAATTACAAAAAAATAAAGTTTTTTGCTCAAAATTGATTTAGAGAAAACTTATGATAGAATAAAATGGTAGTTTATAGATAAATTACTACATTTTTTTATTAACGAGTTCCAGTACACTCCAACATCTTTTTGATATTTTTCTCGACAATTGAACATGCATCTCTTTAAAGAGAGACGAGAGCTTATGCCTCTGCACTAAACATGTGGTTCACATGAGTCACTACTAATTAGTAGAAGATTTCATATCACTTGGGTTAAATGGATTATGCAATTGTTTCATGGTTCTCAAAATGGCATCAATTTGAATGGTAAATTATCTAGTTATTTTTGATGTAAAAGACGCCTTTGACAAGGAGACCTCCCTCTATCTCCCTATATCTTTAAAATAGTCTAACGAGGAGTAGATGTTGTTGTAATTCAGGGGCTTGATTCCTCTCTGGAGGATAATAAAAGACTAGATAGTAAATTTTCATTATGCCGATGATACAATCATGTTTTTAGCAACATTCTCATTTATAGTTAGGATGAAACCAAAATAAAATAGGCAAATCAATTTTTTTTTCCGATTTTTCAAAATACAACTGAACCAACCGAATTAAAACATGTTTTGAAACTTTATCTAGTATCAAACAAATTTTAATAAAACATTATTATTTCCCTTGAATTTGCCGGAGGATATATAATTAAAGGACACATGTTGGTAGGAATTCTCAATTGCAAAGTCTCTTCTTACAATTCAAATATATATATATAGAGAGAGAGATAGGCTATGGTGAGTTGTGAAGTAAAACGTTGTTTTACTTCACGCCTTATTTTTATTTTGAAAATCTAAACAACCGATCCGAACCGTTCAACTTTTTCTAAATATTGAAATGTGCTTGGAGACTAAATTTTACATTTTTTGGAATTTTTTTACTATTTATTAAGCCACTTTGAAATCGCTGATCCACTGTGAACAGTAAAAAACAGTAAAATTTTCTGGATCACCGGATCAGCGATTTTCAAAGTGGCTAAATAAATAGTAAAAAAATTCCAAAAAATGTAAAATTTAGTCTCCAAGCATATTTCAATATTTAGAACATGTTGAACGGTTCGGATCGGTTGTTTGGATTTTGAAAATGAAAATATGAGCGTGAAGTAAAAATGACATCTTACTTCACAACTCACCATAGCCCAGCTCTATATATATATATATATATATATATATATATATATATATATATATATAAGTTCCTTTACATTATAGGGACGCTGTTCTCACTTGGGAGGTATACTGGATTTATATATGGTTTAGGGTTTAGGTATAGTGGATAAAGTTGGATCTAAATTGCAAAATTTGAAATGAGTTATTTTCTATATATAGGAGGCCGAGTCACTTTACTAAATTATGTCCTCTATGTTGTTCTTTTATACACACTTCCTCTCTATAAGATGCATGCCTGGAGGTTAAACAGAAAGATAAGATTAGATATAGATTTCTACAGCGAGTTTAAAAAAAGAAAAAAAAAATGTGCACTATCAATTTTAAGAAAGTGTATATGAAAGAGCAACATGGTTTTTTGGGTATTAAATTTGGTTCAGATAATTCAAACACTGTTTGTCCCATGGTTATAAAAATTCAAACACTTTGTTGAAATTCTGGACAGGTATGTATATAGTTGGACTCATGAGATTAAAGAAGCTGTGCAATTTTGGCTGCCGCCAGATCTATATATGGATTTTGATGCTCTACATATAAAAGAAGGAAGATATTACCATGAGATAATTTAATTTATTAAAAAAGTGGGTGGCCTAAGAATTTTATTTTTGTTAGTTCGGTGATCACCTTTTGTTATCTTTCTATTGTTTTAACTATCTGGAAGTGGAATGTTGTTCCAATTACAATTGACTTTTTTAGAACTAGACTAAAGATTATTGTATACCTCTGAAGGTAAAAGGAAAAAAAGAGTAGAGGTTTTTTCATGTGGATATCATTTGATTTTTTAATCTACTATATTTCAATGGTGGTATTTGAAAACCTAAAGCGAATTAGGTGCTAAAATTATAGATCTAGCAATATTTGTTGTGAAGCTAAGGCAAAGTAATATTAGTTTTTTCTTAATTTCTCTTATATTGTCTTGTGATATGAAATGCCTACAACAGATACTGTCGGATATAAAAGTTATAGGCTATGAGCAGTCTCGACCAAACATAACTGAAGTGGGGAGTCTTTTGGACGACCAAATTTTACATTTTTAGAAAATCATAAATACTTTTTTAAGAATTGTAAATATGGTGAATTTTTTTATATTTTTCATAGAAAAAACCACACCAAATATGTGAATTTTATTGTATTTTTATATCGGTGATGGTTTTGAAATGATAGAAGAAATTAAAATTTGAGTGCCTTTTCAAATAATCTGTCAATCTCCCTGATCACTTTGTGGATCGTGAGACCGATCGACCTATAGGTAGGGTTCGTCATTGGTTTGGTTATCCATGTGGCCGACCACCATTATGGAGAAGGTGACACACTTAATTATATATATATATATTAAGTGTATGCATGTTGATTAATTAAATATAAAAAATTGTAAGTAAAAGTCACTCATGGAGAAAGTGAATAAATGAATTTAACATAAAACATGCATGTTATTTAAAATAGAAGTGTTCAAGATAAATTTGAAACGTAATTCATTTAATATTTAAAAATCAGATAACAAACAAGTAATATTTCCATCTTCTATCGGTTATGAAATTTGGCTATGAGCAGTCAATATTCCGCTATAAGATCAATACCCCTTATGAAATTTGGCTAAGTACTTGAAACTTTCAAAATCAGTAACTTAGGTAGAACCGCTAGAAGGGAAGGTACATAGCTAACTTGGTCAGATCATTCTTCTAGTGGTTCATACACATTTTTATTACTCTATATATTGCATTATAATTTAGTTTCACTTATCAGCGCACTGTTGAATCTTTATGTACAATATAATGCTAAATAAACCAATATAAACCTCGACCTCAATTTCTGCATTGTTTTGTTTCACTTTCTATTTTTTTTTGTTTTGTTTTGTCATTGAAGTACTTATGCATGTATGATATTTTTTCAAATGCGTTTCTATTCAAGTCAAAGAATGCCAAACACTAGCTAGCTATTTTCGAGCAACCTACGCAAAAGTTAATAGTACATACGTCATTATTGCAAAAGTGGATGGTTAAAGCTTGAACGATAGAGTATTTATCTGGTGCAGAGATATATTCTTTTGTTAAGATAGAAACGCAAAAGAGGAAAACCTTTAAGAGGATATCGCGGTATAATGAAGCACAATAAGAGGATATATATGGGTTTCTTTTTATCTCTAATCTCCTTGTTTCCTAGTTTTTAAGTTCTGACCAAGCTTGTCTCCTTGCCCTTCTGATGGTACACATCATTAATTAAGCTAGCGGGGGATTGAGGTGATAAAGATACTGACATCGCTGATTTTGACTCTATAACTGTAGAAATCAATCGGTAGTTTAGATGTATGTTTAGATTTCTATTGTAAGATTTAGTTTCTATAACTGTAGAAATCAATCGGTATTTTTTTATTTCTATTATCCTTATTTACTAGTTTTTGGGAATTTTTTATCCATAAAAATTATTAAAATAAGATGTACATAAACAAAAAGAGTACTTTGATTGCAATATATTTAGAAAGATGGGGACCAATAGTCCCTATCCATTAATTTGTTGGGATGGAACCGGGATCATTGGTCTCGATCTTTCTAAATATGTTGTAATTAAGATACTCTTTCCATTTCCGTACATCTCATTTTAATAATTTCTATGGATACAAAAACCTCATAGTTTTTGGGTCTGACCAAGCTTGTCTCCTTGCCCTTTTCATGGTACACATCATTAATTAAGCTAGCGGGGGATTGAGCTGATAAAGACACTGACATTGCTTATTTTGTATATAGAAAAAGGACATGTCCTTTAATTAATCAGTCCATGCCGACAGAGTGTATATCCTTGTCATCACAGCATAATTGTAATAAGTAAAAAAAAAATGAGATTTTGTTCAGAGCACATACTGCTACCAAGGGTAGGAAATATATAGAATCGGAACAGTTTAGATGTATGTTTAGATTTATATTGTAAGATTCAGTTTCTATACCTATAGAAATCGATCTGTGGCTGGGGCCGCTCTTTCAAAATAAAAAAATAGTAAGATAATTTATTGATCAATTAGACTATTTCTTTGATATTTGTATTGGGTCTTCAATTCATTATATATATATGAGTATTAAATATTACAAATAAAATGAGTATTTAGTCAAAATTTCTTTCTGGTTTTAAAGAGCACTAAAAATCAATTTTCTAGGAGTATTTAGCTTCCCAATAACATGAGTATTTAGCTAATATATATTATTTAGCTTCCCAATAACAGAACCTTGATGATAATTTTTTTCTAGGATAATTTTGACCTAGCTAATATATATCTTGAAACAAAACAATTTCTTATATCACAAAATTGCCATAGCTCAGAGGGTTTTGGTACTACTAGTTTGTTTTTTTGCATTCATATTTGTGATTTCATAGTTCAAATAGTCGATTTGAACTTCTCAACATGTTCTCCATATATATTAAAATGTACTTGGTGACAAAATTTTACATTTTTGTAATATTTTTTTAGAATTTTTGAAAATTACCGTTTTAATAATTAAAATAATAAAAAATAAAAATTTTGGTCTCCAATAACATTTTAATATGGTGTACATGTTGAAATCATAAAAACAAACGAAGACCTTTGGCATACAACTATGAGCTTAGCCATCCTCTCTCTCTCTCTCTCTCTCTCTCTCAATCTCTCTCTCTCTCTCTCTCTCTCTCTCTCTCTCTCTCTAATATAGACACATGACGAGTAGGTATATGAAAAATCAGTAACTCACTTGTTGATTATAGGAATCAAAATATTGTACATAAATGTTTTTATATCCAACTCTTCTTCAGTTGATGGCATCAGCTTAGGCTGCCCTCCAGATGTACCTGAGCTGCAAAAAGAAACATAATAAAATATTGTTATAATAAACTGATATATTTTTTTAAAAACAACAAAAGCCATGTCAGCGAGTGGATATATATCTAATTCTCCAGTTCAAAATAAGTGCACTTCAAAGAAATAAATCATACAAAAATGAAAAAAAAAATGCTAAGAGAAAGAAGAAAATAATGGTCTAAACTCTTTAATATCAGATTATCAGCTCTATGATCAATTTAACTAAATACCTTGTAAGAAGCTCTACAATTGGCTTTGCAGAGATGATATTAGAATTTTCTCCATTTGCTATTCTGACTATGTAAGGCTTCACCTTGTCATAGTCTACTATTGGCACTTGCTCCCGGAACAAATCTTTATCTCTCTCTCCTTTAATAAAACCATGTAAATATTCAGTTTCTGAATTTCTTTTTAGTATCTCATCCAAAACCATCTCTTGGATTAGGTGGGCATTTTTTATTAATTGTTCGACAAGTTGAATGCCTCCAAGATGGTTGTGTGGATCGCAACTTGGTATCATAGCTGAGCTTGTGAACAAATGATCTAATGTAGAAGAGTAGGTTTTCATGGTTTCAAGTTTCAAGAGAAAATGATCTAATGTAGAAGAGTAGGTTTTCATGGTTTAAACATTCAATAAAAATGATCTAATGTAGAAGAGTAGGAAGTGTTATTATAAGCCAGAAGATGTAGCATGCACCTGAAAGCGCCTGGATAATGTACTACATTATACGCACAAGTCTCTCTATCAATCTTTCTATCATGGCACTGTCCTCTTTCACTGTTGTGTAAAAGCTCCTGGATAATGTACGACTTCTTTGTCTTTTAGTACCAGGTGAATAGCCCGCTTAAATTTTATTAATCAGAAGAGATGCTAGTTTACAAGGTGGAAATAAATCTGCGGGAATAACAGGAACCTGTTATTCCGATCTCAACCGTTTATCTTCATTGAGGTTCGCGCATGAAAACTTACTTCATTGAGGTTTGCGCATGAAAAAATTTGACCGGTTGAGATCGGAATAACACGTTCTGTTATTCCCAAGGAATAACAGAAGATTAATTTCCTTACAATGTGAGGCAGATCCATGTACATGAAAGGTTACAATAATGCATAAATCGTCTGGGGCCACAAAATATTAAATATCGTATTTTTGTACTCATATTTAAAATTTTGAAATAAAAAATCGTAAATATAAACAATTGATCTACTTTATTTTATAAGTGAAGAGAGCAATTTTAATGAGCGTTAATTTAATTTTCGACCACTTAATCTTGTATAAAAGAATTCTAAAACATCATAAAAGCGAAAACGTAATTTGTTTTTTTAGGGAATACAAACAAAATGGTTAATTTTTTTACCACATTTGGGGCAAAATTCAAGGGTTTGTTCAGTAAATTTTCAATGTTTTGCACAGTTCTGGGTTATTTATGCTATATTTCATGATTTGTTTTGGTAAATATTTGTTTAGGTTTTGCATAGTTTTGGGCCGGGGTTAATTCTGCTAACATTGTTATTAATTGTGTGATTAATTATGTATAGTTTTGGAATATTACAATTGATTAACCTAAGTTTAAAACTTAGTATATTTAATTTATATTTAATTGTATAAACATGTCAGTTATTTTAATTTTGGAGTACAAATATGTTATAGGAGTTTTGGAAGAAAAATTACGTATGTTTAGTCCATTTGTTCAGCTACCCGCTCGTTCATCAATTGATGCTAAGTTAAAGCTACTCAAACTGAAGGCAATATTGATTATGAGATAGGACTATTTGTTGAAGCCATGAGAGTGGTGCAAGCCTTCCATATGGCCCTCCCCCAATAAAAGAAGAGAGCCTTCTGCAAACCTTCTGCAAACCTCTAGTAAAGCTTCTGCAAACCTTCTGCAAGCCATGAGAGTGGTGCAAGCCTTCTGCAAACCTCTAGTAAAGCTAGAAAACGGCGATACAAGAAGAGAGCCATTCCACCAGTGGTGAGTGATGCCACAGCGAAGGTTCAAAATGACAACCTCCGGTAGAGAGAGCCATGCCACTGGTGCCAAGGATCGAGAACAAAGAGTGGCAAGACGGGCACCTCCGGTATAACTTTACTCATAAAGTTTTATTTTAGTACATTAAGTTTAGATAGTACACTGAATCTTTTCTTTTTCACTAATACTCTGTCTTGTTTCACTGTCGGTTAGGATCCGGGGACCCCTGATTATGATTATTATTAATTTATGCTGTTAGTTTCTAGTGTTGTGAATTATTTATGTTGCTTGGTTTTAAACATAGGCATCTCTCTCTTGTTTGTTTTTTTATGTTGAAGATGAAGAGAGACAACAGAGGAATATATAAGTAATTAGATGGTACATTGATCTCTTGCTTCAATTCATGATGACGTTGTATATATTATGTGTGATTGTATGTTATTTAATATAAGTTGCTTGTATTTTGTTTGGAAAAAGTACTTTTTATTTTTTGTATGCATTTTTTTTGTTATTATGGCTAGAAAATTGGAGCACTAGCTAGCCAATTATATAAATGAAATTTTGCTATATAATTAAAAAACTTTCTTCTATCAGTACATAACATATAACAGATAGAACGGCTTTTCTTCTATTGGTTGATAATACATAACCGATAGAAGAACAAATCTTCTTTTATCGGTAATGGATTCCATACCGATAAAACAATGTAAATCTTCTATCAGCACGGTGTCGATAGAAGACATTTAAGTTCTTCTATCGTGTTAGTCTCTAGCGGTAGGGAATTCGTTAGTAGAGACCTTTTTTTAGAAGACGGCATTTGTGTAGCAGTATCGTTTTCAGTTGGGCGGTGTCATTTTCAGTTGTCTCAATATTCTTTGCTATGAATTAATTGTTACTGCTAATTAATGCCCAAATTTTAAACTTATTTAAAATGATTTTGACAGTTTTGACACAAAAACTTGTAAATATTCTTATTATTAGTTAATTATAAACCTAAAAAATACAGTGCTTTGATGATCACGGAAACCAAGATATGGCCCATGCATATTCATAAGATCCAAGAAGTGGTCCTAAATGTCAATTATTTCAAAAGAAAACCAGGAGACAACGATCCCACGTGAACAGACCATGCAAAGAATTGGCATTCTAGTATATATGTAAGATCCTGTTTGTAAAATTATTGATCTCAAATTTCGTTATGATCGGATCTTAGGTACAATACATAATTGTTTGATATATATATGTTACAGAACACACCTATTCGGCAATATTTGAAGGATTAAAGTGCTAGCCACAGTGCAAGATGGACTCAAAGGTACGCACATGCATACGTAAATCACCTGCCGAGAATATAATTTAAAAAATAATAATTTTGATGCAAAAAAAATATTTTGTATAATTTTAGGTGTTATTTGAAAATAACTGCAAGTTTGAGAAGTGGTTCGGTTTTGAAATCTTCTAGAAGCTGGCACTCTAAAAGTACATCAAGTGGTCCCCGCGGAAAGTACATGTAGTTTGGCAAGTTGTGGAAGTTGCAAACGGTTAGCAACAAACTTGGGACCACTTGCAAGAGTCGTTGGTTGTTAGAATTTTGAATTATGTATCATATATGATTTGTCATTGAAGATACAATATGGAGTATAGAGTTTTACAGTATTCGCGCAAGTCAAATGACAGTTGGTTTGAGTAAAAACTGGGTACAACTCGCTGGGTACAATTAGTCGCTTCCATTTTTTTAACCTTTCGTACAAGTAAACATATTTTGTAACAAATTAACAATACATGCCATTTTGAACAGGTATATTAGATTATTACGCAAGGATCAAGTAAATGACAATGTTGATAATTAATTATTGATGTTTTCATGGCATATTTGTTATGTTGAAGGTTGCGGGAAGAGCCCAAGGCCCAAACTAAAGGGAAGACCGTCTTGCTTGGTTCAATCACTTGTAAAAGTAAACATATTGGGTAACAATACATGTTATCTGGATTAGAATTTGATTTTCCAAAGTGTATTTCCCTTTAGTATATATAGTAATAAATTAAGAGCATCTAAAACTTTCAGTGCTACCCCAAATTCTGCTTATTTTGCATTATAAGATACTTCTTTACAGAGGACATATATAGATGTTATTAGTTAGTTTTTGTGATATTAGGAATATAAATGTGGCCTAAATTGATTACATACAAAAAAGACACATACAACGTACTACAAAAATATTTTGGAAGATTTTTATGTGTAATATTCGATCTTTCTGCTTGAGTATGGAACAAATAAATTGATGAAGTTTTACATGACTTATGTTTATGGTTATTCATTAGTTTATAGGTGCTGCTAGGAACATTAAAGTGAGTTAAATTTGATGATATACATACTGTAAATACTATTTAGAAGAATTTGTGTAATATTTGATCTATCTGTTTGATATTTGGGCAAATGAGGACTTACATTTGGGATTATCCGTTAGTTTAGGTGATATTATGCCTTGCATAATGACACCCGCCATAATTTAAGAAAAGGTCATTTAGATTTATGTATCTTACTTTTATACTAGACGGAGGGGAGAAAATAAAAGGAATTTTAATTCTTATAGAGCTACGCAACGTTGTAAAATGCAGTTTTGTTCCTGCATGCAGAAGGTCACTGATACTGTATATGCGGATTTTAATGCTGACTTACATATGCGGATTTTAATGCGGACTTACATATGCGGATTTTAAATACAATTAAATTATCAAATTAACTAACTGCAACCAAATTAATTAATTAACCAACTTATACAACCAGATTATACAACCAATTAATGAAACCTGCGGCTGTCACTGGCCAGCCTTTAATGAAACCTGCTGGTTCGGTTCATGCCATATGGGAAACATCATGGGCAATGGTAAGGGCGGGAGGCTACCTATCAAAAAGAGATTGGACTACAGGGTTCATATGCACAGCCTGGTGCATTTGGAAACAACGAAATGCAGTCATATTCAGGGAAGAACACCTTCAACCAAGTATCTTGGCAATGAGATGCTTGCACGAGATGAAGCTTTGGAGAAAGTTTGGCTAGGTCACTTGTCTGGTTTGAATCCGGTATTGATTGGGTTTGGTTAGTCTTTGTTTTTAGTTCATATCAAATTCTGTTTTGGCTTTACAGAGATCTGGTGAAAGCGTGGGGTGCGATGAGTGGTTTAGAAAATTCAATTATAAGAAAGGGTGAACAATGTATTTTTTTTTTCCTTTTTATAAATGCATATACTCAAGGCAGCTTCTGCCTGGTTTTCAAAAAAAAAAAAGTGTTCAAACAAAAAAAAAATTCAACATTACTTTATTTCAATTGACGGTTTAGAAATTTTTGTCATGTGTAAATTGCAGAGATGAACTTCACTATCAAAGCCTGGTGGATTTTAACCCTCTTGAACTTTGAAGGGATTTTATTGTTGTTATTTGTACTCGAGATGTATTGCATGAGGCAGCAATATTGACTAATCAACCTGTACATAAGAACAACATGAATATATAGAATCAAAGAAGGTGGATGAACTAAAATGCATGACACTTTATAATTATGGTATCAAATTACATCACGACACTTTGTTTCCAATAAGAACATTGAGTTTATGCTACTATTAAGTACATACAAATCTTGAGTAACAATTAATTTATATCAAATCCAACAGTTCATCAAATATGACGAAATATGGTCGATGGAAGCTGTACTAGCAACAATATTATCAAATATTTCCATCGATTTCCAACATATTCAATATATAACAATATGCAATTTCAAGGAAGCATCATTTTCGGCTTCTTAAACAACCTTCTCCTCTACTCTGTACGAATCCCAATGCGGCACTTTCTGACTGAAAAACTTCCCCACGACCTTCTCATCTAACACAGAGACAGCATCACCCGAGTTGATGCAACGCGGGGTTTTGTACTGGTTGATAGAGGAGCCTCTTGACAAACAAAAATCCATCAAAGAATCAAATGCCCCATTACCAACCACCCTTATTTCCAGTGGCCCAATCGATTTGTCTTGACTCCTGCCGCGCCGATATATCGAGTCCAAGTCGCTCTCGACTAGAGCACAACATTCCTCCAGCACTTTAGGATCGAGAAGGACCTCGAGTTCTTTGGAGGTACCAGTGCAGGTGGCAGGTATCAGTTCCCAAAAGAGGACGTAGTGTCCGGGGAGGGAGGAAGTGTCCGGAAAAGAGGTGAAGTCAGAAACAAAGAGAGAGAGTTGTGAGAGGAGAGGTTTGGTAGCAGAGATGGCTTTGAGGAGGTCCTCTTCAGTGGTCTTGTCCATGTCAATGCTCAGCACGACATCGCGACGACGGACGAATTTGAATTGTGGTGCAGCATTGTAGAAACCTGTCACCTTTAGGATGTCACCGACTCGGTACCGGTACAGACCTGAATATGGCCAAAACATTACACTTGTCAGTAGATGTCTGACACTCCTTAATTTATAATTAACAAGCAATGGCAATATGTCACTGAAGGTATATTTCTTTTTTAAAAAGGAAATAACTTGACACTATGTACTCTTCTCTACTATTTTTTGTAAGTAAAATTCGGAGGCAAGTTATCCAACTATTTTACCTCCGGGTTTCAAACATGCGACCTTCCACACAGAGAACATTGTCTTTGCCACTAGACCATTGGCTGGTTATTTATTCTCCTGTATTTTTAGTACTATATTATTTGCTTTTAAGAATTAACACTTGTGTACTACATCTATATATAGGAATCAACTCATTAATTAGTTGCTTAACAAAACCATACTAAGCTTGTCAGGTAGCACACAAGGGTGAATCTTGTGCCAAACGAGGAATGCTTAGGCACGCTCATGATTTTAAAAACTTTTAATCATGAATATTGGAACTTAATTGATTTTCTTTAAAAGTATATATATGGCCAGGTTTAGTCTCCCCCTCATAGATCACTTAAAATATGGGTGCCGGCTTAATATCCTTTTTTAATAATTTGAAATTATCATAATTATAATTTTATTGTCTCTTATATACTCCAGAGTAAATTCTTTTGCACCGAGATGTCAGTTGATTATTTTAATAGAAGTGTCCAATTAAACATAGATTTTTTTTAAGTAAGAATAGGAGTCGTGCTTCTATTTTATTGACCGCATTTGGTTACATTGTTTGTTGGGGAATTAAACATAGATTTGACATTGTAAGTACTTGATTGATCTTTCTGCAACATGTGGGAACATAATCAAATATTAAATAACTACCTTGAGTCTAGGTGTATCAAATTTAGAAATTAATGAATAAGCTGGTATCAAGTGGTGGCTTAGATATGAACCTTCAGTCAAGGGTAAGTGGAAATCAATTGTAGTTATTAAATAATTTCTAAGATCTTGGGTTAGCATATGCAAGCTGCATTTGTAAACATTGTAGTTCTCGACAATGTAGTTGAAGATCATGAAATCTTGCATAATGCAAAAGTGCAAAAATAATAAAGTACTCTCAAAATTGATTTTGATAAAATTTATGATAGAATAAACTGGTAGTATATACATGAGTTACTACATTTTTTTTTCATTAAAGAGTTCTAGTACACTCCAACATCTTGTAGATGCTATTTTTGAGAATTGAACATGCATCTCTCCGAAGAGAAATGAAGACTTGTGCCACTGCACTAGGCCCGCGGTTCACATGAGTTACTAAGTAGAGGATTTCATATCACTTGGGTTAAATGGTTTATGCAATTGTTACGTGGTTCTCAAAATAGCATCAATTTGAATGGTAAATTATCTAGTTAATTTAGATGTAATAGAGGCATTAGACAAGGCGACCCTATGTCTCTCTGTATCTTTAAAATAATCTAACGAGGAGTAGATGCTTTATTTTCTATTTACTTAAAAAACATAGAGAGAAAAAAATGGCTTAACCATGGGAGGCAAAAATAGAGAGGATGGCAAACCGCAAACCAAATGATGTGAACTAACCTGTGAAAGTTGTCACTATTAGCTCGTAGTAACACCCCAATTGCACATCCACCAATGGGACCACCTCCTCCGCCGGAACACCAGCAATGGTATTTCCATCTCTGCCAATGGCACCATCTTCTTCATCCTTTACCCTTATAAACTCATAGTAACACATATTAGGCAATAGTGTGTATGCTACGTCACACGGCTTGTCCAACGGCCTCAAATTGATCCCAAAAAAACACTCCGATGATGCATACATGGTTGAAACAAGAGGTAAACCACCGCCGTAGAACTCTAGGAGTGGTACGTATTGCATCATTGATCCCGTCACAATCACTTCAATGAACTTGGTCTTTGGCCATAGCCTCTTGACTATTCCTTCCCAGGGTTGTTTCTTGCACTCCGACTCTATCGTATCCGCCAGCTCTGCGTTTGGTCCCGTTAAGATTTTCCCCAGTACCTGATACATGTTTGAGTGCAAAAATTACAAGTTAAATAGGCTAGCTGATGACTATTTAACTAAATTATTTTATTTGATCTACATCAAGTTTAAAGGCTGCTATAAATCATTTGAAATTACCGACTCTATACAGCTTGGGTCTGTAACACAACTGCTAATGTCACCGGTTCTAATATCGTAGCATAGCTCTTTCCAGTGATCTTCTAAGAACTTTATGGCACGAAGAAAAGCCGACGCAAAGATGGCACCAACACGAAGGACTTCATCCCGTTGTATCAGACCACAAAGAAGCTGAGTGTACAAACTCTGACAGTTGTCAGAGCAGAGGATGGCTGCATCAGGGCTTGTATACTTGTTGTAGAGGTTGAAGGGGCGCTCACGAAAATGCTGGCTTTTGTAGTAACTTGTGAGCACGGGTCTACAAGTGAGGCCAGATGGGGTGGTGATCTCTGGCTTAATGAAGAGAAGATACATGCCTTTTCCTTCTCCTAATCCTTTCACATATCTGCATCAAAGAAATTTTATAGCTCATGAGTTGCCGAATTTTTTTTTCTTGCCATCTTTCAAAAAAGAATAAGCCCAACAGCTACTGTTTTGGAAAAATTTTGTAACCACCAGATTCGCAACCCTTCGTTTATTTATTTTAAAGGATTTTTGGATGAAATGATAATATATCGTATGGTTTACAATTTATTAGATTTCTAGTTTGAGACTTTTACGTTGAACAAAACACTGTACTCATTTAGAAAGCACATAGTTGAACAAATATAAAATTCATTATACAACCAAATATCATTCTTAACAATACAACACAAACATGACTGCGCAGGCCAATGATAGAGGAATCATGACTACACACAGTTTAGCTGCGCACCTTAGAGTGGCAGGTCCAAATAGGTTGCGCAGCCATTAGTTGTGAACCCAGCCTAAAACTTGTGTATCTATTAGCTGCGAACCTCGTGATTCTGAAATTTTTTCCATAACAGGTTGAGTTTTTTCTTTTTTGGAACATGGTAGGAAGGAAAATTTAACATGAGTTGCTTGCTATCAATTTTATGTTTCTTTATGATCGAAACAAACGGAAATTGCATGATTTGTGCTTTTGAGTAAATCAAATAACCTTGATGACAATTTTTTTCTAGAATAAATTTTAACCAGTTAATATATATCTTGAAACAAAACAATTTCTTATATTACAAAATTGCCAAAGCTTAGAGGGTCGTACGAATATTAGAGAAACCATGTACATAATATATGAGTATATAAAAAAATTTCTGTATGATCAAGGCTTTAGTACTACCAATTTGCTTTTGCGTTCATTTTTGCTATTTCGAAGTTCACATAGTCGATCTGAACTTCTCAGCATGTTTTACTATGTATATATACACACGCGCATGCGCACGGGTATATGAAAAATTAGTAACTCACTTGTTGATTATAGGAACCAAAATATTGTACATAAATGTTTTTCTATTCAACTCTTCTTCAGTTGATGGCATCAGCTTAGGCTGCCCTCCAGATGTACCTGAGCTGCAAAAAGAAACAATAATAAAATATTGTTATAACAAAACTGATATAATCTTTTAAGAACAACAAAAACGAAGTCGTTTGTGGACATATATATAATTCTGCAGTTCAAAATAAGTGCTCTTCAAACAAATAAATCATACAAAAATGAAAATAAAAAATGCTAACATAATGAACAAAATAATAGTCTAAATTAAACTCTTCATTGATATCATATTATTAGCTCTATCAATTATCAAAATACCTTGTAAGAAGCTCTACAATTGGCTTTGCAGAGATAATATTAGAATTTTCTCCATTTGCTATTCTGACTATGTAAGGCTTCACCTTGTCGTAGTCTACTATTGGCACTTGCTCCCGGAACAAACCTTTATCTCTCTCTCCTTTCATAAAACCATGCAAATATTCAGTTTCTGAATTTCTTTTTAGTATCTCACCCAAAACCATCTCTTGGATTAGGTGGGCATTTTTTGTTAACAGTTCAACAAGTTGAATCCCTCCAAGCTGGTCGTGCGGATCGCAACTTGGTATCATAGCTGAGCTTGTGAACAAATGATCTAATGTAGAAAAGTAGGTTTTCATGGTTTCAACTTTCAAGAGAAAATGATCTAATGTAGAAGAGTAGGTTTTTATGGATTCAACTTTCAAGCACAAATGGTCTAATGTAGAAGAGTAGGAAGTGTTATTATAAGCCAGAAGATGTAGCATGCACCTGAAAGCGCCTGCATAACGTACTGAATTATATGCACAAGTCTCTCTCACTCTCTCTATCATAGCATTGTCCTCTTTCACTGTTGTGTAAAAGCTTCTGGATAACGTACAACTTCTTTGTCTTTTAGTACCAGGCGAATAGCCCGCTTAATTTTATTAATCAAAAGAGATGCTAGTTATTCCGATCTCAAACGTTGATCTTTGTTAATATTCGCGCATTAGAACTTACTTAGTTGAGGTTCATGCATGAAAAAATTTGAACCCTTGAGATCCGAAAAACAGGTTCTGTTACTCCCAAGGAATAACAGAAGATTTATTTCCTTACAAGGTGAGGCAGATCCAAGTACATGGAAGGTTACAATAATGCATAAATCGTCTGGGGCCACAAAATATTAAATATCTTATTTTGTACTCAAATTAAAATTTTTGAAATAAAAAAGTGTGAATATAAACAATTGATCTACTTTATTTTATAAGTGAAGAGAGTAATTTTAATGAGCATTCATTACATTTTTGACCACTTAATATTTATAAAATTTCTAAAACATCATAAAAGCGAACATGTGATTTGTTTTCTTATAGAATACAAACAAAATGGTTAATCTTTTTTTACCACTTTTGGGGCTAAATTCAAGGTTTTGTTCATCAAATTTTCAATGTTTTGGACAGTTCTGGGTTATTTGTGCTATATTTCAATATTTGTTTAGTAAATATTTTTTAGGTTTTGAATAGTTTTTGGCCGGGGTTAATTCTGATAAATTTTTTATTAATTGTGTGATTAATTATATATAGTTTTGGAATATTACAATTGATTAACCTAAGATTAAAACTGAAGGCAATGATTCTGAGATAGGACTATTTGTTGAAGCCATGAGAACGGTGCAAGCTTTCACGAATCAACTTGTCCTTCCATATGTCCCTCCCCCAATAAAAGAAAAACCAGACATCCCTCTGCAAACCTCTAGTAAAGCAGTCAAACAGCGATACAAGAAGAGAGCCATTCCACTGGTGAGTGAGTGATGCCGCAGCAAATGGGTCAAGATGACAACCTCTGATAGAGAGAGCCATGCTACTGGTGCCGAGGATCGAGAACAAAGAGACTGGCATGACGGGCACCTCTGGTATAACCTTACTTATAAAGTTTTATTTTAGTACATTAAGTTTAAATAGTACACTGAATCTCTTTTTTATTTTTTTCTAATACCCTCTTGTTTCACTGTCGGTTAGGATCTATGAAAGAGTATGGGACAGAGGCATATTGGTTTCGGTTTTATGTTCCTGACCAACCGGGGACCCCTGATTATGATTATTATAAATTTATGCTGTTAGTTTCTAGTGTTGTAGCAAGAGAACCATTTATGTTGCTTGGTTTTGAACATAGGCATCTCTCTCTTGTATGTTTGTTTTTTTTTTATGTTGAAGAGAGACAACAGAGGAATATACAAGTAATTAAATGGTACATTGTTCTCTTGCTTCAATTTATGATGATGTTGTATATATTATATGTGGTTGTATGTTATTTAATTTAAGATGCTTGTATGTTGTTTGGAAAAAGTATTGTATGTTATTTTAGGTACGCAATTTTGTGGTTATTATGGCTAGCAAATTGGCCCACTAGTCAATTATATAAATGAAATTTTGCGATATAATTAAAAAACTTTCTTCTATCAGTACTTAACATATAACTGATAGAAGAAGGGCTTTCTTCTATCGGATGATAATACATAACCGATAGAAGAACAACCCTTCTTCTATCGGTAATGGATTCCATACCGATAAAACAATGTAAATCTTCTATCAGCACAGTGCCGATAGAAGCCATTTATGTTCTTCTATCGTGTTGGTCTCTAGCAGTAGGGAATCCATTAGTAGAGACATTTTTTTTAGAAGACTGCATTTGTGTAGCAGTATCGTTTTCAGTTGGGCGGTGTCATTGTCAGTTGCTTCAAAATAAATATTAAGAACAAATGTTCTCAATATTCTTTGCTATGAATTAATTGTTACTGCTAATTATTGGCCTTCTTTTAAACTTATTTGAAATGATTATGACAGTTTTGATACTAAAACTTGTAAATAACCTTATTAGTTAATTATAAACCTAAAAAATATAGTGCTTTAATGATTATCGAAACCAAGATATGGCCCATATTCATAAGATCCAAGAAGTGGTCCTAAATGTCCATTATTCGAAAGAAAACCAGGAGATATCGATCCCACGTGAACAAACCATGCAAAGACTTGGCATTCTCGTATATATGTTAGATCGAGTTTGTAAAATTATTGATCTCAAATTACGTTATGATTGGACCTTGGGTACTGTAAATAATTATTTGATATATATGTTAGTGAATACTGTTGGAAATTTCAGATGGATAAAGAAACAAAAACAGAGACAGGAGAATATTTGCTGCAGAAATAAACTCTTCTATTGCATTAATTTCGGATACAAAGTACATCTGAATATATAGCTAAACATTAATCTAAATAAGGACTCCATTAACCCTACTACATTCTATTTCTGCCTAGTGTAAATAAGGAAACCACTTTCTCCACTAACTACACTAATTATAGAACTTCTAATACAAACACACCTACAGACTCCTAATTTTGATACACACGTATTCTCCACTGTTTCTAATTTTAGTGTTATCAATTTTGGATCAATATTCAACAAATACACCTATTCGCAATATTTGAAAGATAAGAGTGCTAGCCACGGTGCAAGATGGACTCAAAGGTACACATGCCTACGTAAATCAACTGCCGAGAATATGTAGCGATCATGTAATTAAATAGATAATTGAATTGAATAAGGTTAATTTAGGTTAATTTAGGAACGTAGTTTAATTGGAAACCCTTTTCAACTTGAATTGGTTTTGATTATCGAATATAATAAGTTGTACTCAAATCTGTGTTTTGATGATCATAGAAACCAAGATATGGCCCATCTTCATAAGATCCAAGAAGTGGTCCTAAATGTCAATTAATTGAAAAAACAAAGGAGACATCGATCCCACGTGAACAAACTAACCAAAGACTTGGCGTTCTCGTGTAAATGTTAGATCTAGTTTGTAAAATTATTGGTCTAAAATTATGTTATAATCGGATCTTGGGTACAATAAATAACTATTTGATATTTATGCATCAGAACAGACCTATTCGGCAATATTTGAAAGATTAGATAGAGTGCTAGGCATGGTGCAAGATGGACTCACATGTACACACACGCATATGGAAACCACCTGCTGAAAATATATAGTGATGAAAATATATAGTGATCATGATAATCGCATAAATAATTGAATAGAATAAGGTTAATTTAGGTTAATTTAGGAAAGTAGTTTAATTGAAAACTCTTTTCAACGTGAATTCATCTAGATAATCAAATAGAATAAAGTTTAATTGGAAACTCGAACGATTGGGTTGTGAGCTTGCAACCTTTCTATTGGTTTGTATTAGAGTATATTTTATGATCACCTGATTGATTTTACATCACAGTATTACAAGAGATTGTATACTACTCGACAAAAGGGACAACAGGTGAGAATCCGGGTTAATACATCAAACAATGTGAACACACTGCCTACCAATTGATGGCAGTCCCAACAAAGGAGGAATAATGAAAATTATTTCGCATAGACCCGGCTAAATCTACAAAGTACCAATTGGAACCTTTTTAGGATAAACTTATCCTGAGCAATTCAACATGTTTTTACCATACGGTTAACACCAACTGACCAGTCGTCAAGTTATATTATTCTCATTCCAAAAACTGATGAGCCCACAACGCCAAAGATTATCTATCGATCACAGTCAGTAACGTGATTTACATATTGCTATTGAAGATAGTGGTAACAAGACTCTAACCTTACATGGAAACAATTATTTTCAACAAACCAGGCGGTCTTTTTGAAGGGGAGGAATATTGCAAACAACACAATTATAATGAGGGAGGTTATATACTCATTTAATGCCCCAACATATGCAGATAAAACATTCCTACTGAAATCCAATATCAGTAAGGCCTTTGATACAATGTGATGGCAATTTGTTCAGTGTTAATTCATGTATTGAATGCTAAAACCAAACTGATACACCTCATTATTTCTTCTATGGCATCGAGCCGAATTACAATTTTTCTAAATAAAAGTGGAGATGAATTTATAACCCTGAATAGGACTCTGACATGGATATCCATCATCCCCCTATCTATTTATATTACCAATGGAATTCGCCAACAAACATATTCAAATTTCCCTAAATAGAAGCCAAATTACTGGAGTTCAGCTTGCAAGAACGGCACCAAAATTGATCAATGTTATGTATGCCGATGACCTCATGATTATGGGACAAGTCACACTACAAGAGGTATGTGAGTACAAGTAAATACTGGTTGTTTTTGCAAGAAACTCGGGTTTGTTATGAACTCGAAAAATCAATAGCATTTTAGTTAATAAAATCAATAGCAAGATAGCGGGATGGAAAATTAATATATAACATTTTAGTTAATAAAATCAAGACCTGACAGATAACATTTTAGTTAATAAACAAGACCTGACATATAACATTTTAGTTAATAAAATCAATATCACGATAGCGGGATGGAAAATTAATATATTATTGCATGCGCAGAAGCTTTCTTTGATCAAATAGTTCATAATGTCCATATTAGTTTAATATATATGTCTATGGCGATGCTACCAACAAGAACAGTGAATGACATAAACTCCATAATGAGAAAGTTGCACATTATGACGATAAATTGTGGGTACATGTTATTAGGGTTTTCATGAGAACAGTGAACAGTGAATGACAAAATACTACCCTAGGAGAGGGTTTTCGTGGGGGTTAAAACAAAAGGGAGAATTAGAAAATTATGGAGAACTGTACAACACCTGATAAAAAATTTCTTCAGCGATGAAACTCATTGGCAGGGAGGGGATGAGAAAGCTATTAGGGCCTATTTATTTTATCACAGCCTATAACAGTGGAAAAATGAATACATACCATGACTAATAGCCTCTCAGGTGATACAATCCATTCAGGACAAGGCTCAAAGGCCAACAACCTGCCCTGTAGTTAATGACAAGCTAATATGGTTGCAAAGTAGAACAGGGGCCTACACGACAAAAGAAGGGGATGAGAGGTTTAGGCAAACCATTCGGACTACACTTGTGTATGAAGAGGCGCAGAATATGACGAGGGAAAAATTATGGACATGAAAAGGGATTTTACCACGAGTTAAAACTTTCGTATGGATAGCGCTGCATGAGGGGCTGCCGACACTCATGGTGTTGCATAGACAAATTCCTACAATAAATACGACATGCCCATGGTATGGTCCCCAAAATGAATTCACAATGCATATGTTATTCTTCTACCCGGTTTCACAAGCCGCATGGCAGACCTCGCAATTTATGCTTCAAGTTAACAGGCTCCTACTAGTATTTACTACCAGTATGCTGGAGATTATGGATGAACTGGACCCAGACCACATTACCTCATTTGCAACATCTTGTGTGGTGCTTGTCGAATGCTAGGAACAAGGAGTTTTTCTCAGAAAAAAAAATGGTGCCTGCTTCAATCATTGCACAATACAGCATGGTAGAACCGAAATCGTAAACCCTAATCCTAAATTACCAAAAACAACTTTTTAAGAAAAATTACGAAATTTTTTAAAGTTAAATCATAAATACTAAACTCTAACCCTAAACCATAAACCCAAAAAATTCAGAAAAAAATTGAAACTTAAACTAAATTACACAATTTGTCTATAATTACACTAAATTATATTAAACTAAGCACTCCTCTACAATTACAGTAAATTACATTGTGATAAAATTACCAACATATGTAAGAACACACTACTACAAGAAGGTAGATTGTACAGGGTTAAAAGATGGGTTTGTGCACGGTTCCGCAACTGTTCCCACACGCATCGTGTATGAAAGTGTCAGTATATTGTATACCATTGTAGAGACGTGTAGATTTTTTTCAAAAACAGCATGATATTTTTCGCAAAAACATTCATATATAGTTTTTTAAGTGAAAATTGTTTATGTAAACACCAATCAGACACAGTTTTAATTAAAAAAAAACTGTGTATAATTCATATTTTTTTTTTTAAATTAACAATCAAACCTTATATCTGAATTCAAATAAAAAATTATATTTACCAATATACCAAGAATACTAAATTTCAGAAAAAAAAAACTATAATTTTAACACTACACATACTGAAAACACTACATTTACTGATATAAACAACATTGGTAAATGAACAATTTTCTAAGACCGTAGATCTAAGACTTCAGACATTTACATGAATAATGCCTAAGAAAAATTAAGGTACAAAAGTCCAAAATCCTACATTTACATTTACATGAACAATGTTGAAATCGGACACTTGAGCGAAAAGTTACGTCCATTTGAAGCTTCTTCATCTCCAATCACCATACCCTCGCCTTAGCCTTGCCAATTTAGAAGTGATTCCTCAGAGAACTACATGTATAGGGAAGAAAAAATTTATAAATGATAGAAATGCCTTATAAAAGCTAGATACAAATGCATTATAACAGAAAGGGATAGATCGATGACATGAAAATTTTTGTGTTTCTTGCATCACACACATATCATACAATAACACTGCGTGTGATGACAAGCATAATTTTTTTTCGAAAAATCATACGGAACATACATACATGGTTGGTAGAAAGAAAACCATATATGATTACATGCAGGATTTTTCTCCAAAAAATCCTACGGAGCATTTCATACACGGTTCGTACAAAGAAATAGCATACAATTGTTGGAGCACATTCATACACGGTTAATTAATATAAAACCATGTACAATTACTTTCCAATTGTACACATTTTTTTTATAATGAATCATGTCTGAATGTTGAAACACATATATACACGTTCTATTTTAAATAACTGGATTTAAATGTTGAAACTCATTTTCAAACGAACTCCCTTTTCCTTGACACACGGATTTACTGGAAATATGTCACATTCGTGTATTATTAACGTTTTTGCACTACTGACAAAACAAAAAGGAAAATCATGGAGCCCAGTGATCACGTGGCTCTTATTTCATATTTCATGATCAAACAGTATCTCGTACAAATTGGCAAAAAAACAAAAAAGAAAAATACAATTTACTGACTGTCAAACGTGCACACATCTCCCCAGAATTTAATCTACAACCTGCGCCGACTGTCTACACCGCACGAACAACACAAACATGTTCTTCTTTGGCTATGCTCCTGTGACAAACATATTGAAACTCTGAATTAAATACAATGTTTCCCGCTCCGCTGAAAGTTGTGTGGAGACTAGTTAAGGACGGTTCTTTTATTCTTAATTTTTGCACGTTTGCCTTGCTATATTCATATATAATATGTGAACATATGTCAACAGATGATGATTTTAATTATTTATGTTTATATATCCTCGATCTATTGCAAAAAAAAATCGAGTATAATTATACTGTGCTCTCATGTCAAATCATCTACCGACTAAGGAACTTTGATGACAATGTGTTCTTCAACTCTGTCAACTACCTACATGCTGTGGCACAATGCACAAATATGGGGTATCACATTCCATCCTAAAGATTAATTAGGATTGAAAAACAAAACACAATCGCATACCAATAACAATGAACGATATGTAAGATAGACGACTCGGACATCAAACAAAAATATGCATCACTGTCAACTTGTAGCAGGTACACATCATTTATTAAAACTTCTATTTCAATTACAACTTTACTAAATGAATAACTAAATTTTTATTTGGATTGCAGAAAATGCTGGAGCTTATTATAGTAGGATAAAACATTGATGCACGTAATTAAGGTGTTGAGTTTTGCAACTCGGATAAAACATTGATGCACGTAATTAAGGTGTTGAGTTTTGTAACTCGGATAAAACATTGATGCACATATTAGTAGGACATTTGTCACACTCTGAGACACCCGCCATGTATTTACACATAAGGCGTGTGCATATCACATACATTATCAATAATAAATACTCATGCAACATTTTAAAATCAAACAAAGTCTTCTAACACCACAAATAGTTCAAGTACATAACATACATTCAACGTGAGATCAAGACAAACATGGCAAACAAACCGACAATTGCCATGTTAGTCAATGTATCCACTTTCAAAGAGAGAATTAAAGTTTAACTAAAAGAAAATAAAAAGGTACTTGAGCCATCTGCTCATTGAATTCCTGATCCACATCCCTCCTATTCGTGCTCCTCGTCGGCTTCATCATTTCCTGGAACCCACATAAAAGTGGAACGGGTGAGAGATCGAACAGTCTCTCAGTACGAGATTTAATTTCAGTCCCGGAGTTTGTCAAATTGACTTATTAACACAAACATAATATTATACACTCACATGAAATCTTACTAATGCATATTTAAATCACACACACACACACGCACACACTTCTTTAGTTATCTTTCAATTTTTCCGTTAAACCATTTATTTGCCAATCCAATGGGAAATCCATCCAACATTGGAAGACCGCCAACTTGCTGGAAAATCCAACCAACAACGAGAGACTTTCTCACTAGAGGGGGAATCCACCCTACGCTAGATCTTGACCCGTGATGGGAAATCCAACCAACGCCACGTTATCGAGGGGTCTAGTCAAACCCAGACCCAATGTATACATTCCAACGTATGTTCAATTAACACACGTTGGCCCCTTTCCTTTAACTTATCCGTTATCTTCCATGTTCATTTCATTTAACACTACACAAAGTCATGCTTAACACATCCTACTTACAAGTCTCATGATCGATATGAATAATCCTATTATTTTTCTAAACAAGCCAAAGGGATCATTCATTCAATATGCACAATTTCAAAAATAAATAAATAAAATGCACACAAAATGGTAAGTAGCAATTTGACAATGTCCAGGAAATCCGTACCTGCTGTCGTGGGTAGTTTACTGTTGTCTCTGCTTCTCTCCTTATTTCGTCACTCGGATCTAGACCACGAAACATGATTTCTAAATTAATATTTATACATATTTCTATTTAGATAAATCTGTTACTAAACTAATTTTTGTTTAGTACCTAATCCGAATGTCATTTATAAGATCTAAAATGAAATATAGTTGTTACTAAAGCTTTTAGAATAGATTTATTTGTAACAAAAATAATTAGGGTTATTAATTGGTGAATAAACTTTCAGGATCTTCGGTGAAAAATTACCATTTAATAAACTAATGGATACTATTCAAAAAAAATCTGACAATTGAAATAATTATTCTCACCGAACATCTAAATTTTCATGAGTTTTGCAAATGATACATGTATAAACCTCATAGTGTTCATAAAATTGTATAATCAACGTATTACGACACTAGATGAATTATTTGGGAATAATTTGCTTAATTCATAATTTTCTTTAGAACATGTGCTAAAAATATATAACAAATACACGTAGCAGATGTTAATAAAAATACTTATAAATATAATACAAATATAATGCCGAAATTCTATAATGAATAAACATAATCTTTTACAATAAAATTAGAAGAATTGATCTTCATGAAATAAATCAATTTTCTTGAAATTGAATCTGAGCGTTTTTTACAAACGTAAATTCAGATTATATAGTAAAAGAACTATTTGATAATCAATTAATTTTTTAAGACATCCGATCATAAGTCAATATCAACAATAAGTAATTTTCAAAGAAACTTATCAAATAAATCAATACAATAAATTATTTATTTACTTACTAGCCACAAATTAAATGTAAAATTGGAATACCTTAATCTCAGAATTTGATTTTGCAAGGGATACGGCTTGGGTCTTATATGGGTGCTACGAAGGAAAAAGGAATTAAATATGGTCTCCTTTCTAATTTCTGTGAAGAAAGCGAATAGATAGAGAGAGTCGGCAGAGGGAGTTAGTTAAATAATATTTACAAGGGAAGATGCGCTATTTGATTGAGGCGGATATGCTAATTATTATATTTGAGAGTTATTATTTCAATTTAAATAATTATTATTTGTATGATTTTTGACTGCCGAATCATATGCTTAATCGGTCACTTTATAAATACATACTAACTTATATATTGTTATAGTATACGGATGTCGGGCAGTAATTTTATACTTATATACTAATATATATATGTTATATGAGGAGGGATCAAGTTACAACAAAGTTACAACAATCATTTTTTTCATTTTCAAAGTCCAAATCGTCGATCCAAACCGTTCAACATGATCTCCACAATAAAATGTGCTTGCAGATCAAATTTTATATTTTTTCTGAATTTTTTTACATTTTATTAAGTATTTTACAAAAAATAGTCATATTCAGACCATTGAATTTTGTAACCATTTTAATAAATAGTAAAAAAAAATTCAAAAATATGTAAAATTTGATCTGCAAGCACATTTTATTTAGATAATCATGTTGAACGGTTTGGATCAACGATTTGGACTTTGAAAATGAAAAAATGGTTGTTATAACTTTGTTGTAACTCAAATTTGTTGTAACTTGATCCCTCCTCATGTTATATATATTATACGGCTATTAGTCAGACCACAGAATTTCTATTCGGGAGGTTATTTTAAGTTACTTGTTCTTATTAAATTAAACTATTTAAATACGGAAGGAAGAAAGGTTGCTCAATAAATTTTCAATATATGTACCTTAATTAATATAGTATTTTCAGTACGTGGTATTACACATATAGATATATAGCCTAACAAGTATATTACATGTAAATAATTTAAGTATTGTTTAATGATATGTATCAAGAACCATTAAAATTGTAAGTAATTTACTATACGGTGAAACATACATCAAGTCTAATCATATTTTACAAAATATGATATGAATGATATCAATCATGCCTATCATATTGAATTTTAAATTTAACCTTTATTCATTTTTTAAAATGGTCAAGGTTCTCAAATATTATCAAATGATCCCCGTTTATAATTAGTTCTCACAAGTGATGATTCAGATTGCTCTACTCCAAACATTATTAAGTACAAACATATCTTGCCAGGATCTTTCTTAGTAATAACAACTCTGTGATTACAAAATTAACTAATTTACAAACAAAGCCTTGCTTTCAAGGTCCCACTTGTCACAATGTTAATTTGGTTCTTCCACTCGTGATAGGGCGGCAGCTCTGGAATTATTGGATGGAAAATATATGTGGACCTTGCCTGGTCATTTTTATAGATAAATATCTTTTTACTTTCTTTACTTGCACCAAAAACATATATTTTTCTCCACAGCGTGGTCTGTAGCCTGCAGGTGTACCTTCCACCACAAGTCTCACTTTTACTAATCACTGTTACAAGTCCCCAAGCAAACCCTGGCCAGGACCATTCTACTTTAACCCGTTTATTAAAGGACAATATTGTAGCACATTGATGCATGATATTGTCGTTGTGTCAGATTAATTATTGCCATCCATTTGACTATTATATATTTTCATTTTCCACTACTAGAATATGTGTTTTATGCAGGGGCGAAACCAATTCACAACACGGTACATCAATTGCG
This sequence comes from Carex myosuroides, assembly GCA_028015225.1. Taxonomy (NCBI): domain Eukaryota; kingdom Viridiplantae; phylum Streptophyta; class Magnoliopsida; order Poales; family Cyperaceae; genus Carex; species Carex myosuroides. The sequence goes on from CM051465.1 coordinate 3,377,291, forward strand.
TGTTGGATTTATTGCCAACATTGAGCATATATGCAATCTAATTATGGATTGTTTACTGTCATATATGGTTGTCAATTAAAGTGATCAAATAAGGTATAGACAATCAATATATTCATTAGGATATGGTCCATAAATGTGTAGAACAATTTAGACAAAAATCAAATCATTGATGGACTGGTTATGAGATTTGCAATTTAGAAAACTGTCATTTAAGAGGATTGTGTGGGCCCCACGGATATCAATGCGCCTGCACGGATTTTGATGTGGCCGCACGGATTTTGATGCAACAGCATGGTTTTTGATGCAGTCGCACGAAATACCTTTTTCAATGTGGCAGATCACCAGATAGGTTACTGTATATAAGGATTAGTCCCCTAGGCACAAGATAATATAGAAAAATACAGAAACTGAAAATATATTTTTCTCTTTAGAAAACTGTCATTTAAGAGGATTGTGTGGGCCCCACGGATATCAATGCGGCTGCACGGATTTTGATGTGGCCTTTATGATTCCCCAACAAGTGGTATCAGAGCCTTCCTATGCCGAAGGAAAGTCTTTTAGGATCTAGAGAGAATTAGGAATTATTGATGATTTTTTCGTTGATTTTTGTTGGATTTTTCTCGATTGTTTTAGATCTGAAAATTTTGGTTTGGAGAGCACAAAACTTGTAAAAGTTGACAGCCATAATTGCATATTTTTTAGTTATTAAGTTGGTTAGAATTTGCTAGAAGATTTCCAATTGAAATCGCAAAATTCTAATCAAGATTCGGTCTTGGCAGAGTTTGTGCAACCCTCTATGCGGACGCATAGAGGCCACACAAAATTCCACACAAATTTTAATAGGTTGTTATGGAATTTTGGATTTTGGTGAAATTTATTTTTTGATAAATTTCGTCAAAGAAAATATACAGATTTAGAATTGAATTTCTAAATTTGAAAGGTTATTTAAGGTGCTTCCAAAATTAAAAAATTTCTCTAAATCATGGGTCAATTTCAGCATAATAAATGCAATTTTACAGTTACTCAGACAAAGATGCGGCCACACGGATTATGATGATATCACACAGTTTTTGATGCGTATGCACAAAATACTTTTTTTTAATTTGGCAAACCGCACAAAATACTTTTTTCCAGCATTGTCTCAAACAATCTGGCCTACAATAGCATCTTCAAGATCTTCGGGCTACCTTGAGTGGCCTACACCCGTCTCTGGATTTTCATTTTGTGTTGTTTCAACTTTTTGAGTTTGAGTTTCAATAATGATTTCGTCCATAATGGTGTTTTGAGTAAAACTCGGATCTATATCCACAAAATTTGCAACACTTGATGGAATATTTGCATATTCCTCTTCGAAATCAACAATTTTCTCACTCCCCACAAACTCAACATCCTCCAAAAATTTTGAATTTCCCGTCTCAAATAAATTATGTTATGTAGGATTATAAAAATTTTAACCTCTTGAGCGTTCGGCATACCAATAAAATAACAACTAACTGTCCTTTCATTCAGTTTCTTTTCGGTAGGCTTGTAAGGCCTTGCCTCGGTTGAACATCCCCATACTCGCCAATGACCTAAACTTGGCTTACGCCTGGTCCAAATCTCATATGGGGTTTTGTTAGTTGCTTTAGTGGGTACTCTATTAAGGATATAAGCTGCAAACTTTTAGGCCTCACCCCATCGATTATCTGGTAAAGTAGTATGACTAATCATACTTCTTACCATGTCCTTAAGCATTCTATTGCGCCTGTAAGATACTTCATTTATTGCTGTCAAACCAGGCAATGTATAATGAGGGACAATTCTGCATTCATCTATGAACTGAGCAAAAGGCCCTCGATGTTGTTCACCTGATCCATCATATATGCCATAGTATTCTCCACCATGGTCATATCTGATAGCCTTAATGCGTTTGTTGAGTTGTAGCTCAACTTCCGCCTTGAAACTTTTGAACATGTCAAGGGCTTGAGCATTTTCTTTAATCAAATATACAGAGCCATATCTCGAATGGTTGTCTATGAAAGAAATGAAATAACAGTGTTCGTTTCTTGTGGCCGTTGGAAACGGACCACAGATATCCGTATGTATCAATTCTAAGACTTCTGAACACTTTCTGGCTTGATATTTCATTAAGTTGGTTTGTTTCCCTTTTATCTAATTAACAAATCATTAATATCTAAGAAATCTAAGGGTTGGAGAATTTCATTTGACATAAGGCGTTCAATTCTTTTTATAGAAATGTTACCTAATTGCTTGTGCCATAATGTGGCTGAGTTCTCATTTATTAATTTTCTTTTTCTTGTATATGTTTGCAAAGCCCTCAATGTACGAGCTATTTACATCCAATGTGTATAGATTATCACAAGCAGAAAGAAAACCAGAGCCAGCATACTTTGAATCATGAAACAAATTAAATTTTCCATTACCGGAATTACAAGCAAAACCATGCTTGTTCAAAGATGATACATTAATAAAATTTCGTCTAAAATACATAACAACAAAGGTTTCATACAAATCCAAATAAAAGCCTGATTTTATTAATAATCTAAACAGTCCAATAGCTTGCACTTTCACCTTGCTACCATCGCCCACAAAGATGAATCTTTCATTATCACTTGACTTCCGGTAACTTTGGCAGCTCTGCAAACATACACTTATGTGAGTAGTTACTCCTGAATCTATCCACCAAGTGTATCTAGATATATAAATCAAATTAACTTCTATACAAACCAAAGCAAGAGATGTACCTTTCTTAGCATGCCATGCATGGTAGACTTGATAGTACTTCTCCTTGTGTCTTGTTCCATTGCAGAAGAAGCAAACCGGCACATCAGCTTTTGCAAATGACTTGCCCTTATTTGGTTTGTTCTGCTGCATGGGGACTGTAATTTAGTATCCTTAGACTTGTCCGGTTTCTTGCACTTGGCTCCGCCCTTAGTCTTAGAGGTAGTAGCAACATAAACATTGTTTGTCTTATCCCGTTTCAGCCTCTCGTCTTTCTCCACACAGTGTGAAATTAACTCATTTATTTTCCATTTATCCTTCTGACAATTGTAGCTGATTTTAAACTGTCCAAAGTGTGAGGGAAGAGAGATCAATGCTAGGAGCACTAGAAGATCATCAGATATCTCCATCTTTAGTGCTCTAAGCATAGAAAAGATATTAGACATCTCCATGATGTACTCTCTAATGTTTCCTTTTTCCTTATATTTCATTGAGACTAGTCTTGTCAAGAGTGTTCCAATTTCACCTTTCTCACATTTGACAAATTTATGTTCAATGTCCTTAAGGTAGAGTTTAGCGCTCAAAATAGACTACGAAATAGCGCCTCGAAATACCTCTGGAATGGACCGTTTCATTATCATGAGACTCATGCGATTAGACCTGTCCCATTTTTCTTTTTCCTTATTTTGATCAGAAATACTTGTATCCGTAATAGTGGGACAAGTTTCTCTAAACGCAAGGTCCAGATCCATGACACCGAGAACTATCATTAAGCTCTCCTGCCAATACTTGAAATTGGTCCCATTCAACATAGGCATATCCTTAAGACCTGTAGTAATGCTAGCTGATTCATGAAAAACACACCATAAACACGATTTAGTCTTAATTTAGAAATTTTAAATTTTAAATTATAAATTCTTGTAAAGGCCAAAATGCTAAAAAAATATTTGATTATTTTCCCTTATTGTCACAAAACATCCAAATTTCACAACAAGGTAAGTCAGGGATCACAAGGATTTGCTTCAAATTCTGACTTGCCTGGACAAAACTTGTTTTGACATTGTTACGTTCATTGTGTTTCCACTTGTCTTAATAAATCACCATATATTTTATCAGTCTTAATACCATCATAAAATGAAAGTATCGGTTTTCATTAAGCGGTTACCTTTGGGTAACGGGTCAATTTCTTATGATACATTGGCGCAACAATAAAGTACTGATAACCTAGAACATACCGAACAACCTGTCTTTCTTTGGGCTGACAATGTTGACATATATGTAAAAATTTTGGTCCTCACTATACTTTATTATCACTCACTTGCACAAATAATTTTGTAACCATTACCTTCCTTTGAGCCGATAATGATTACATCCATTAATTGCACCTTAACTTCCTTCATAAATGCATTTGAATTAACCTCATCAAAAGAGATACCTTTGGGCACAATTAGGAATCAATTAATTCAAATCCAAACTAGATATCCCTTTGCCTTTAAAAGAATTATAATTTATACCTTAGCCATAAAATAAAAGTGCAATTAAATAAGGGTAAACAGCTGGAGGTCACTAAACTTTGTCCTTTGTCACGAATTGGTCACAAAACTTTGATTTGTCCCTCCATAGCCACTGAACTTTTATTTTGTCCCAATCAAGTCACCCTATAACTTTTCCATCCAAAATATTAACGGAATATAACTTTTCCGTTAGTATTTTGGACGGAATGAGCATATTCCGTTATAATTTGGATGGAAAAGTTATAGGGTGACTTGATTGGGACAAAATAAAAGTTCAGTGGCTATGGAGGGACAAATCAAAGTTGAGTAACCAATTCGTGACAAAGGACAAAGCTTAGTGACCTCCAGCGAAATTTACCCATTAAATAAATATATACAATTGCATAATAACAGAAATTTTAATCTCATAAAATATTCTATAATTTTCTAGAGAGTTGTGCGGCCACCACGAAATTTTGTTCGGTCCGCCAAATTAAGAAAGGTAATTTGTGCATCCCGCATCAAAAATCATGCGATCACATCAAAATCCGTGCAGCCGCATCTTTTTCTGTGTAAATGTAAAACTGCATTTATTATGCTGAATTGACCCATGATCTAGAGAGATTTCTTAATTTTGGAAACACCTAAAATAACCTTTCAAATTTAGAAATTTAATTCCAACTCTCTATATTTTGTTTTAGGAAATTTATCAAAAAAATAAATTTCACCAAAACCCAAAATTCCATAACAGCCTATTAAAATTTGTGCGGAATTTTGTGTCGCCTCTTTGCGTCCGCACAGAGGGTCGCACAAACTCTACCATGACTGAATTTTGATTAGAATTTTGCGATTTTATTTGGAAATCTTCTAGCAAATTCTAACCAACTTAATAACTGAAAAATAGGCAATTATGGTTGTAAACTTTTACAAGTTTTGTGCTCTCCGAACCAAAATTTTCAGATCTAAAACAATCAAGAAAAATTCAACAAAAATCAACGAAAAAATCATCAAATATTCCTAATTTTCTCTAGATCCTAAAAGCCTTAATCCTTCGGCATAGGAAGGTTCTGGTACCACTTGTCAGAAAATCATAAAGGCCAAACAATTATGCCTTATCTAGAGATCAAACAATTACTTCTCATCTAAGGGTCAAATACTTTCACCCCGGGGAAGGAGAAACAGTTCCCCACCTTAACCTAAGGACCGTCCTATGCCAAAGAGACCCAAAACATAAATCAGAAGTGCGGAACATAATACTTGATTCCATGTCGTTTGTCATGGAATATCCAAACACTAGTGGAAAAAACACATAAGGATTGGTTAACTACGCACATCAGGAACGGACCTAGAGCCGATCCTGTTCCAGCCGTTACAAATAGTCAATCTAAATTGTATCGGTTAAAGAACCGATCCAGATACAAACAATCTGGATCGGTTAATTATAAACAACCGATCTAATTTGTTAGTATCTGGATCGATTAAAATTATTACCCGATCCTGATTTTTTAGTATCTGGATAGGGCAAATTTATTAACCGATCTCGATTACTTAGTATTTGGATAGGTTGAATTTATTAACCGATCCCAATTTGTTAGTATCTGGATCGGTTCTTTAGTTCAACCGATCCTATATGTATTATCTGGCCAAATTTATAAAAAAAATTAAATTACAATTATAAAATTGGATCGGTTCTTTAATTATAAATTTACCCGATCCAATATTCTGGCCAAATATATAAAATATTTTTTAAAATTACAACTACACAACTGGATCGGTTAATTAAACAACCGATTCAGATAACTATCAGGATCGGTTTTTAAACAAGGACCCATCCAGATTGTTGTTATCAGGATCGGTTCATTATAAAGAACCGATCCGGATAGTTAACAAGATCGGTGATATATAAAGAACCTATCATGATTTGTTACTGTGTTTTAAAAAAAAAAATTATATTTGGCCAGCTTCCACTATATTTTGCTGGCCTATATAGGATATCACATGCATTAGGAATTATCACAAAAGACCTATCATATATGCATCAGGAATTATCACAAATTGATACACATCATAAATTATTACAAAAGTATCATGTTTCATGCAAAATTTACACCATATCCTAGAATTAAGCTCCTAAATTATTACAAATTATCACATCCTAAATTGTTTTACTTTTTTGAATGAGTGCCTCCTTTAAGAAATAGTTACACCACAAGTTGCGAATCTCGTCGATTTTGTAATCCGGGTGCATAGTGGGAAAGTCCTGCATTTTTTAAATGATATAAGAGCACAATTAAATATGTACTTAATTATATTTGAATCAACTATGCTTACTTCTGGAAAATATATAAATGTATATATACCTTTAATTTTGAAAAATCACGGAGGAAGCGATTTATTATGTCGTGCACGAACATCATGACATAATATCCACATTTCCAACCACCGGTTTGTTGTGGGCACTACATTACACATCAAGAGAGTTATAAAATTAAGCAATTTTTGCACATATAGATTTTCACCAATTTTAAGTTGCATCTAGGTCCCTATAATCATATCATAACCAAATTTCACCATTTTTTACATCTAAGTCCCTCGTTTAACATCATCAACTTAGCAACTTACAAACAATAAGAGAAGTTAAAAAATAAGTACTTACCCTGCAATATGTAATCTTCAAATTAGAGCTTTTTCCAAATCCTCCAATAATCTGGTCCAATTGGTAGGGTCTGTTGAAAAAAATACTTCAAATTCTAAGAAAAATATTAATGAAAATCTATAGATTTGACAAATGGAAGTTTGAAAAGCATACATTTTGAGCGCATCGTCTATCTTCGGGTTATTTGGAACCGATTTCTTACCAACGGTCTTACCGGAACAATGGACATTGGAAGAATCAAACACGTACACCTGACTCTCTCTTGGCATAAGCATGACCAAGATCCAATGTTCTCTGCATGTTAGGTTTGTATCATCTCACATTCTATAATTTCTAGTAAATGAAAAAACTTAATAAAATTAGAATATATATATAGCACTAACATCTGATGATACGGTATGAATATCAATTTCTTGTCCTGGTTTCGTCTCAGTGCCTCCTTTATGTATGCCTCGATGTAATTTTTTGAGTCGGCATCACCGTCCAACAACAAGAATTTTGTTTTCATGGGATCCATGAAACCAACACGCTCATCTTCTCGATGTTCCTCCTTGTTGTATTTTTGCACATACCTACAAAAAAAGGCATACAGGTGATCTCGATTTTTTCAACATTGAATTAAAAGTACTACATTATGCCATTATTACGAATGTTAACTCACATCATGAAGATCTGAATAATCATGCGGTGAGCCACTCCTTTCGTTTAACCAACGCCAAAAATCATTTGCGTGAACTACTAGGGGTCTTCACCGTGGAAAAGGTCAAGTGGCTGATTGACGTGAAATGCATTGTTAGGTTGGTTCAAAAACCGATCATGCAGAAGGGTATAAGTATGGGGAAAACTCTCAAATTGATACCGGGAAACATGTCCGCGCCAGTTTGTACCACATTCCCACCAGTATGAACTTTGCGTGGTTCCTGCAATTAAGATAATACCATCAACTATAACTCTACCATATAGATACAAATTTATACGTATAAGAAGTTGTAATAATAATATACATTTTTTACCTGATCAACAATGGATATCATCTCCATCAGCCATGCGGTGGAGCTGCCAACGGCTGAGACGATGGTTGGCATGTCATCATTTGGTACAGGTAGAGGGTGTCTTCTTCACCCGAGACCACTTCATCCACCATTACCCTTGCATGGTCGGGTGGTAGAGGCCTCAAGTGAACGGTCTCGTCACAATTTACTAGAAGATTAATTGTCCCCAAAGCCACTTCAACCTTCTTCCCATCTTGTCACAAGTGAACGGTCTCGTCACAATTTGCACGGTACTCTTTAAATCTTGACTTCATATTTAAAATGTATACCCGTTGATGTCAAATCCTTGGAAGATTTTCACGACATGGACTGGACCGAGAGCCAACATTTTGACAATTTCTTTAATGTTTTCTCCCTCCAGAACTTTCATGACTCTATGTGTAAACCATCCTTCGAACTTTTCAATGTGTTCTCCAATCAACCACTTATCGAATTTCTTAGGATTCTGTTGCCGCAAGAAAGTCATGTGCTCGTCTAAAAAAGGATGAACATCAGTGAGGTGCTGCAAAACATGTAAATGTGCTAGTGCCATCATTTTATGTTCAGGCACGATTAATTTCAAACCGATTGTGCCTACCCCGTGAAGTCTTCCGTCGTGCCGAGATTTAGGAATGCCGATGGCTTTTAAATCATCCAGATAATTAGTACCATACTCAATAACCTCTTCTGTAGCTTAGGCTCTTACAATGCTACCCTCAGGACGATATCAGTTCCTCACATATCCCTTTAACAATCCATGTATCTCTCGAACGGATACATGTACCGCAAGAAAACAGGTTCACACATCTTAATTTCTCTAACTAGATAAACAATTAAATGAACCATTATATCAAAAAAAGACGGTGGAAAATATATTTCAAGATGACAGAGAGTGACAACAACCTCCTTCTGCAAAGCATCTAACTTATCAGGATCATTTACTTTGCAACAAATGGCGTTGAAAAAAAAAACAAAGCTTTGTGATGGTCTGCCTAACGCACGGTGGCAATATGCCCCGAATTGCAACATGAAGAAGCTGTGTCATTAAAACATGAAAGTCGTGGGACTTCATACCTGTCAATTTTAAACCCTCCAGTGAAACTAGGTTTTTAAAATTTGAAGAATATCCAGATGGAACTTTGACACAATGAAGGCATTCACATAAACTTGTTTTTTCTTTTTTCGACAACGTATGCATGGCGGATTTTAGATATGTGCAAAGTTTACCCTTTTCTCTTTCCTTCTCTGCTGGTTGTACATCCGGTCGTATGTTCAAGAATTGCATGTCTTTTTGAGCATTGATACTGTCCTTAGTCTTTCTCGGAATATTCAATAATGTTCCAACCATGCTATTACACACATTTTTAACCACATGCATCACATAGAGATAGTGTCGACCATCTAAATGCTCCCAGTATGGCAAATCCCAAAATATTGACCTCTTCTTTGAACTAATTTTTGGAGCCCCTTTGTTTCTCACCGCCTTTTTTTTAATTTCCCAAACTGAACTTTGATATCCTTTACTCGCGAATAACCTTGTTGGCCGGTCAACGGATAATTTACTATGACATTCTCGGTCTTTCCATTGAATGTTTTCTTTCTCTTTCAGTGAGCGTGGTTGGCAGGAAAAAATCTACGATGACCCATGTACACATTTTTAGAGGACTGTGGTAGCCACAGATCGACTGTATCATCCATGCAAATAGGGCACGCTTTTTCTCCTTTAACACTATTGTTTGACCCTAAAAAGTCAAGGATTCAATTATCCAAGATAAGGATGTCATTCAACTGCAAAACTGGTTGATTAAAGGCCAAACATACTTTAATTTGACTTAACATCACGAAATAGGAAATAAAAAATCATTAAATTAAGCTCATGATTAAAATCTACTCGAATAATCATGAATTTTGATATAAGGCACATTTGCTAATTCAAAATGGTTGGAAAGATATTAAAATTACAAAATAAAGGTTTCTGATTGGTGCCATGTGGCATTGAGTACCCATAGCATTTAACCTGAGTGTTTCGGGTGCAAATTGGGTACACATAACTCAAACCTTACAGCCCGGGCCCACAAGCCAGCCTAATGAGCTGAATTTCGCTAATAGGCCAAGATGGATGGGCAGGGTGCACCGAAATAAAATTGGTGAACCAAGGTGGCAGCAACCTGGTGCACTGTGAACCAAATCTACCTAAACCCGAACCCATTTTGAAGCCCGACGCCGGATATATTTGAACCCTTCGTTTCCCGTGCACGTGGAACACAATGAGCCAATGCATGCCCTATACACGGCCCACTGTGAAACGCCCACACCCGAGAAATAAAAAATAACAAAAAAAGAGGAGCTAACCGCTACCCAGTGGGGCTGACAAGCGGGTTCGGACCCGTCAGTCCCATCTTCTACCTCTACTCCCTTCCGATAACCGAAAGAAAGGAAAAATGGAGAAATTAATGAGGAAGAGAGTAAGTTGGTTCAATTCCTCGCAAAGCCTAATGCTATGCCATGCGACAAGGACATTGAGATGATTAATTTAATCTCTCAAGTAGCCGAAGAGAGGAATTGGGAAGAAGAAAAAATCAGGTGAACTCGGGACCCTATAAACTAAATCCCTGAGTGCAAAATTGAGGAGACAAGCATGTTGCTTACCTCTCTGTGATGCTATTTAGCTATTCAATTAAAGAAGAAGAGAAAAGGGGCCGGTCGAATCAGTATGTACCGGCATTCGGGTTCTCACCAAATTAAAATGAGAGACACGAAAAAGAGGCTCGTGAGATGTTTAATAGCTTGCAGGGGATTTATTGAAACTCTGCAGCCAATTAATTGATGTGTATTCAATGAGAAACGCCCGAATTGAAGTGCTGGTGCATTGACAGATAACGGGAAATGGGTACAGTGCATCAAAAATGGAAATTGACAGTCTAAAGGGTGCAATGCTCCTCTAGGCATGATACCCTTATGTTGTACATGCATCCTGGCGCCTTTTTGGAGATTGAGGAGTAATTAAACGGCTATAGGCTATGTTAAGCCGATTTAAACAGCATGCACGCTAGACCAGATGCTCAGCTGGTGTATCAGAGATTTTGTCATCACCTGCACCTGTCCAGGGCTCAAGCAAAGTGCCAAATTAGAAGAATCTTCCCTCAGCCATGCATGAGGAGCATGACCCGAGATACACAAAATCTCAAGCATTGAATAAAAAGATCAAAGGTCATAAACATTTGGCATTATGGATTGCCAACATGGCTGCTTTTTATTAGCCAAAGCACCTGCAAATGAAGTCTTAGTACATAAGCAAAGGATCTGAAGCATTAAAATCAAGAATGAAGAAAATTAAGAGTGGAGATGATGCCAACTCAGCCTATGCCTCAACCCTAAAACCCTGAGCCTCATGGTGACGCAAGGCGGTCCCGATACTATCTTGCCCGTTAAGCTCAAGTACTTAGTTTTATGGTAAGAGACAAAGGGTATTGCTCACAAATAACTCAAACAAACAAACACACAATTTTCTATTCAAAATAATCTGCTTGTAACAGGAGTATTGCTTCATATTTAAAGGGAAACAAAATTAAAAGCTAACTTAGGAATTGTAAACTATTAAATACTAATTTTTTTGTAAACCACAAAGCTGAAGTTCCCATGCGTTTTAATTAATTGAAATTGACTAGAATCTTGAAGACCATGACTTGAAATTGACTAGAATTTTGAAGACCATGCCATCTTAATTATTTTGGAGACCAAGCCATTTAGAAGACCACCCATGCAGCCAACGATATTCATTATATGGTTCAAATTTCGAGTTGCACAAATAAATTCTTAATCGGCTTGAATTTGGTGTGACCATCATCCGTGTCCGAGTCTGAATCGGACACCACCTCGGGACGCACTGCGTCAAGCTCCCCGGGTTGATCGAAGCTTGACCTCAAGCTTGCGTCTGCATAGTATTTGTGGAGATGGCTTACGTTGAACGTGTTGGAGATATGCAAATCATCAGGTAGCTTCACACGGTAGGCATTTGCTCCAAACTTTTCCAAGATCTCGCACGGTCCCACCTTTCTTTTCTTAAGTTTGTGATATTCTCCTCGGGGAAACCGTTCCTTCGGCAAGTAAACCCAAACCAATTCTCCGACTTCGAATTGTACATTTCGGCGCTTTTCATCTGCTTTAGCCTTGTACTTGGAGTAAGTTTGTTCTAAATTTTCACGAACTGTTTTATGTAATTCCCGCAAATCTTCAAGCCTTTCATCCACCTTCTTAACTTTAGACTTCGGTCCTTCAATAGAAAGAATATCAAGGGGACCTCGGGGAATAAATCCATAAACAATTTTAAAGGGTGCGAATCCTGTGGAGCGGTTTACCGAACAATTGTACTCGAACTCAATTTTTGGTAGCAAAGTGTCCCACATGCCGAAAGTTGTAACTTGGGCACGAAGCATGTTTCCGAGACTTCTGTTTACGGCTTCGGTCTGACCATCTGTTTGAGGGTGGAAAGTCGAACTGAACTTCAGTTCGGTCTTTAACTTCTTCCAAAGTTCTATCCAGAATTTGCTCAAAAATTTCGTATCTCGGTCAGAGACAATGGTACTCGGCAAACCATGATGTCGGACAACTTCATGAAAATATAGTTCAGCCACCTTGGGAGCATCCACAGTGGTTTTGCATGCAATGAAAACTGCCATTTTGCTAAAGCGATCAACTACTACCATGATGCTATCGTTCTTCCTTCGTGTCATTGGTAACCCGGTCACGAAGTCCATTGAAATGTCGCGCCAAATTTCAAATGGAAGAGGCAACGGATTGTAGAGACCCTGATTTGTGTTGGTGCCTTTAGAAGTTTGACATACTTGGCATGCTCGGACAAAGTGTTTAACATCCCGCCATAAACTTGGCCAAAAGAACCGTTCTCGCACTAAATGCAAAGTCTTTTCCAACCCGAAATGGCCTTGATTATGCATTTCCTTGATGATGAGGTAGCGCAGAGAAGTTGCCGGGATACAAAGTGCGAGACCCCGAAACAAGTACCCGTTATGTAACGAGTAGTCATCCCGCAAATTTTTCTTCACATCCTCCAGGATCTGTCCGAAGTCAGGATCCTCCTTAATGGTCTCAGGCACGTATTCAAACCCGAGAGTGTAAGTTGACATTGCCGAGAGCAGTCCATGTCGGCGGCTTAGAGCGTCAGCGACTTTGTTGCTTGATCCCGCTTTGTGTACAATGGAGAAAGTGTACTCTTGGAGCGAAGTAACCCACTTGGCATGTCGGGTGCTCAGCTTATTCTGTTCTTGCACAAATTTCAGCGCTTGATGGTCTGTGTATAGCACAAATTCGCGAGATAAAAGGTAATGCCGCCAATGTTGCAACGCTTTTACTATGGCATACAACTCGAGGTCATATACCGGGTAGTTGGTTTTAGCTCCACCCAATTTCTCGCTAAAAAATGCCACGGGCTTCTTCTCTTGTGAAAGTACGGTACCAATACCAACCTTTGAAGCGTCGCATTCTACCTCGAAAGCTTTGTCAAAGTCCGGTAGAGCTAGCACGGGTGCGTGAGTTAAGCAATGCTTGAGTGCATCGAAAGCTTGCTGTGCACCGTCATTCCATTCGAAATTCTTTTGTTTTAGTACCTCGGTGATAGGTGCCGAGATACTGCTGAAGCCTTTGATGAAGCGCCGATAGAATCCCGCTAACCCGAGAAATGATCGTATCTCGGTAAACGAAGAAGGTTTTGGCCAATCTCGGATTGCTAGAATTTTGTCCTCTTCAGGTAAGATACCACTCGCGGAGATCTTAAATCCCAAGAATATTAATGTCGGAGTCATCCAAACACACTTTTTCGAGTTCGCAAAAAGGTTATTACCATGTAGTACTTCAAGAGTTTCTCACAAGTGTTGGAGATGCTCATCTCGGTTTCGGCTATAGATAAGAATGTCGTCAAAATAGACAACGACAAACTTGTTAAGAAAAGGCCGCAAAACCTGGTTCATCACCCTCATGAAGGTGCTAGGAGCATTGGAAAGGCCAAAGGGCATGACAACCCATTCAAACAGACCTTCTTTAGTTTTGAAAGCTGTTTTCCATTCATCTCCAGGTTTGATACAAATTTGGTGATACCCACTTTTAAGATCAATTTTAGAGAATACCTCGGCTCCACTGAGTTGATCGAGCATGTCTTCCAGTCGCGGAATTGGAAATCGGTACCGTACCGTGATCCGATTTATTGCCCTGCTGTCCACACACATGCGGAAACTTCCATCTTTCTTTGGAACCAATAGAGCTGGCACAGCATATGGACTTATGCTCTCCCGCACAAAGCCTTTGTCTAGCAGCTCTTGCACTTGCCGCTTTAACTCTTGGTGTTGTTGTGGGGTCATGCGATAGTGAGCCTTATTGGGAAGACTAGCCCCGGGCACCAAGTCGATTTGGTGTTGAATGTCGCGAAGCGGTGGCAGTCCATCGGGAAGGTCATCAGGTAACACATGCTTGAATTCGGCCAGCAGGGGTTGCACCATCTCGGGTATATTTTGTTCAATCTCAGTGTTGGGGAAGTCGCATGTGGTAAGCGCGAAGCAAATTTCAGCATCCCGCAGTTCCTTCTCAAATTCATCCCGCGGCACACAGAACACCGTATTTGATTCTTTAACCCTTTCTTGAACTGGATTTATGCGTACCTTTTTCGGACCAACTTGAATGGTATATGTGTGCTCCCTCCCATCATAGACGGCTTGATTGTCGTATTGCCAGGGACGCCCGAGAATCAAATGCGAGGCATCCATTGGAACCATATCGGCATAAATAGTGGCGGTGTAAAGTGGCCCGAGTGTGAGTTGAAAATGGCACCTTTTACTGACTTGGATTTCGGCTCCTTTGTTCACCCACCCGAGTTTGTATGGATTCATATGTGTGGTGGTGCTAAGATTAAGTTTTCTTACCGCCTCTTCCGGGATCACATTTTCCCAACTTCCCGAGTCGATTATCACGACACACTTCTTGTTCTCAATAACACACATAGTTTTAAAAATGGCATGCCGCTTCCAATCTTCTGTTGATTTCGGCCCCAAGCAAAGCCTTCTCATAACTAAGCTTTCAGCCGTGAGATCCTCGGGATTCACGTCATGAATTTCTTCCTTTTCATCCCCATTTTCAAGCCACCCGTCCTCTTCCTCAAAACCCTCGTTGGCATATAAATGAGGTCGGACCTGTGGACATTCTCTTGCATAATGGCCCATTGCACGGCAATTGTGACAACGGATATTGGCTTTAGAGTTTTCTGGGGCATTCTGGTTTGGTTTATGTGGAGGTGGGAGTAATTGGGGTCGGTTGGAATTTGTAGTGTTGTTTGGAGTGGGGCGAAAATGAGAAGAGTTAGAGTTGGTAGAAGAAGTATTACCACGGTTAAAGTTGCGGCTTTTTGCGAGCTGTTTTTCGACGGCTTTCGCCTTGGATTGAGCTTCGCCCACATTGATGAAAGTGTGAACCACCAGCATATCCTGAATATTCATTCGAAGGCCATGCAAATATCGCGCAACCCTCAAATCTTCGGTCTCATTGATTTGGTTTCGTGCCTCCAGTTTATAAAACTCAAGAGTGTATTCCTCCACACTCTTCGCACCTTGAGAGAGAGATTGAAATTGCTGGAAAAGAGTTTGGCGGTAGTTAAGAGGGAGAAACTCACGGTTCATCTCACGCTTCAAGTCGAGCCAATCGTTGAGAGGGGGAAGGCTGTCGAGATAGCGGCGATACTTGAATGATTGCCACCATGCTGCTGCCCTATCTCGGAACCGGATTGTCACCAACGGTACCTGTTTGTCCGGAGGGATTTCTTTGAGCTCGAAGACTTCTTCAACTTTGTTCGTCCAGTCAAGATACTCTTCGGGATTTAAACTGCCCGAGTAATCTGGAATTTCTACTCGTAGGCCGACATCCCACTTAGATTCTCGGTTTTGTGGATTTCCATCATTGTTAATATGTGGATTTTGTGGATTTTGTGGATTGTTGATGGGAGCAAGGCGTTCCACAAGATTAGTGATGATTTGCATGGTTTCGGCATGGTTTTGTTGCATACGATCGAGAACAGCGAGAAGGTTAGGATCGGCCATGATGTTGGTGATAGGTGGAAATAGCGTGAGGTTTTGTTGATGGAGATGGTTGTCGAATTTGGTGGTTGTCGAAGATACAACTTCCCGCAAGCGCGAAGGTGGTTGTTGAACCTGGCTCTGATACCAATTGACGCAAGGCGGTCCCGATACTATCTTGCCCGTTAAGCTCAAGTACTCGGTTTTATGGTAAGAGACAAAGGGTATTGCTCACAAATAACTCAAACAAACAAACACACAATTTTCTATTCAAAATAATATGCTTGTAACAGGAGTATTGCTTCATATTTAAAGGGAAACAAAATTAAAAGCTAACTTAGGAATTGTAAACTATTAAATACTAATTTTTTTGTAAACCACAAAGCTGAAGTTCCCATGCGTTTTAATTAATTGAAATTGACTAGAATCTTGAAGACCATGACTTGAAATTGACTAGAATTTTGAAGACCATGCCATCTTAATTATTTTGGAGACCAAGCCATTTAGAAGACCACCCATGCAGCCAACGATATTCATTATATGGTTCAAATTTCGAGTTGCACAAATAAATTCTTAATCGGCTTGAATTTGGTGTGACCATCATCAGTGTCCGAGTCTGAATCGGACACCACCTCGGAACGCACTGCGTCACATGGCTATATAAACTCATGAAGTAAAGAAGAGAGAGGATCGAAAAATTTCCAGCATATCCAGAGAATATTAGGCAAGCACCATTAGAGAGAAAAGAAATAGACTTAAAAAAAGAAAGAACTCAAAGCTTCTCATCTAGCCAAAACTATACAAAAAAACTAGGTAGAACTTTATTCTTTTGCAATGTAGAAGCTTAGTGAAGCTCGATCTTTCATGTATTAATGAAATGAATTCTTGCTTTATCATTCTTTTTTTTATGCATTTTTGGATTTTCTTCCTTTCTTTCATTTCTATCTTGTACTTTCTGTGATAAAGTTGATTGCTTCAACTCATAAAAATGAGTTTGAAGGCATGAAGCTCCTTAAACAAAATAAACTTCTTTTTGCATGATAATCAAATATTATGTTGAAAGGATTTCAAGAAAAATATGTATATACCTAATGAAGGAAATGGCTATCATAGTTGATCTTAAAAACGAAAGATATATATATGTATGCATATATGCATGATTATTATCACTTGAACCCCTTTTTCTTTTTCTTCTTCTGTTTTCTTTTCTAAACAAAATATATGTATATAAAAGAAATATTTCTATTCTTTCTTTCCCTTCTTTGTCTTCTTCTTTTGATCACCCTCTTAGAGCTCTTAATAAAGTGATATATTAGTAAAGATATGTGTAGTTGAGCCGGCTGGCATCCTTGCATATCCAATCTCTTATTCATTTTAATTAAGAGATCTTATTTAGAGGGATAAAGTGACAAATAAAAAAATTAATGCACAAGGATTGTGAAGTTGAGGCCGGCTGGCTTCCTTTACATTTCCTCAAACATAAAGGACCTATTTGCAAAGAAGAAAAGGAATTCAAGGTACAATGTTATAAGGCTAAAGGAAAACTTGCTAAATAACAATACCTTGGAGGACTTATTTGCAAAAAGTGAGAGGTGGAGGGCTAAGATATATATAGGCAGCAACCATAATTGCATTATGCCATTTATACTCCTAAACCCTATGATACCTTAATGATTTGTCCTTTCAATATGTAAAAATACATAACAAACATGAATTTCCAAAAACTCAGGGACTTCCCTGCATAAATGCAGTTTCTGACAAAATATTGATGCTTGAAAATGGTGATTAAGTCTCTTTATTTTGGAGCTTTTGTTCTTGCTTCTTTGTTACTGATATAAGTTGGTAATTAGCAATGTTCCTTGTTTAATTAAGTTCCCTTTATACTGCTAGTGCCCTCTAAATAACCTCTGGTACCATACTAAATGAGTATATGACAGCCAAGTACCAACTGGTACAGAGAAACACCTAAAATGCAAAAATAGACATCACAGTTAAATGAAGGACTTCAAAACACATAAAATTGACACAAACTTTGCATTTTTCTGACTTCATCTCAATTTAATATGAATTTTCAAAAGTCAGCTTGTTAAAAATAGAAATCCAGCAATTAATTTGGTAAAATTACCTTCACTGCCCCCTCAGTCGAAATAAATGCTTTAAAAATAGAAATAAAATTCTAATAATCATGAAATTTATCTTGAAGATAGTATAAACACCCCTTCATGAATCAATAATAAGATATTGCATGATCATCAACAAAATAATGAATATGAGTTAATTCAATTTTGTAGAAATTAAGAAACTTCATAGAACCGACATTCTCATTGTTAAAAAACAAATTCATGTCAAAGAACAAACTTAGATTAGCTCAAATAAGTCCAGAATGCTTAAATCAATGCGTATCATCTCTCAATTGAAATTCAAAGGAGCTCACTGCCTCAACTGGTACTAAACCGGTATGAAACCGAAAATTCAAAACCAAAGCACACTTAAATCTCAACAAAAAGTGAAATTGGATCCGTATATAGCTCTTACATATCTAAATGAGACTAAGTGATCAAACAATTGAAGAAAACAACTACGGAATCAAAAGAAATCGAGTAGAGGCCGCGGTCGGTATTGAAAACTGAAGTTGGCCGTGTTCCGTCGCTTCCGGTGGTCAACCACCGCCGACAACGCATCCAATAGGTTTGTGAGCTTGAGACGACGTCAATGGCGTCTTCCTTTCACATCGCCGTGACTAGAATAACATCGGAGATTGGGACCCTAAAGCCGGTGTCGGAACTTGAGTTCATATCACGGTTGGCACGAAGTTCAAAGCTAGCACGAAGTTTAAAGCATTTAGACTCGTCGGATGTGGGCGCCAAAATGAGACACTCAAATAAACCCGAATCTTAAGGAAAAAGGTGATCCGAAAGCTCAAATGAATGTATAAGTCACTGACACTATAGGCCCACATGTCGGGTCTAATTAAAAAACCTTCTGCGCGAATCTTGAAGTTGGGATTAAATGGCTAGCACCAATATTAAAGTATACAGCCCAAATCTCAGAACACCGATTGTTTATATGTCGATCTAAACCTTAAAACGCACATCTCTAAACCAAGCACCAATCTTCAATCCCAAAACTCAAATCTTAAAGCCCAATATTTGAATCTCAAAGCCCACGATCTGAGTCCATTTATCTGCACAAATCGTAGAACAGAATTTAAATCTAAAAGTTTCCTTCACACGTCTCAAAGGCCCAAGCTAAAATCTCAAAGCCCATAAAATAATAAAAGAAGATCCTTTTACAAAGAGGCCCCTCCGACAAAACTTCTTCACGGCGCAGTCCCTGACTATTCGCAAATAAGTCCTTAGTTACCTAAAATCTCTTCAAATGAGCCCCCTGGAAGCCCAATTTTCACTTCAGACCTTGCCAAAAGCCCAAATCAAGAATTCCAGTCCCTTCAGTTTTACAAATAGGTCCCTAGAACCTTGAAACTTCACAAATAAGCCCTTCCCAATCCTTTTGGTCATAACTTATTCATCTCAAGTCCAAATTGACTCAAACCACCTTCAAATGAACCCAAATCAAATCCTACATATTTCTAAACCAAAATCAAACATGTCCAAGCATCAGCTAAACCCTGAAATAACCAAAATACCCTTTTTTCAAAATTAAATGATTTCATTTCTTAAATAATCAACAAAATGTATATAAATATGTCATAATTCAAATATAAACAAACAATGTATATAAGTCTCTCCAATATTCAAATTCTTATTTCAAAAATATAATTCTAATAAGAAATCACACACGCATGTACCCAAATACATAGAAAATTAAATCAGTACCAGAATCTATACATGAGTCCCCTTTTAGCCCCTTTATTCAATTCACTTAAATAGGCCCCAAATCCCGGAATGGACGAGGTGTTCAGCATGGCTTGGAAGGGTCATCTGATGTAATTAACAGCGGGGGCTTGCGCCCGCTGGGAGTTAAACGTCCCCACAATCAATAAACTCCCTCGATGGACTGATTATGAACAATAGGTCTGTCGAGGGTGAACCAGAAGGAATAGCAGGAAGAAAGTAAATGTTTCAAGTTCGATGTTCTCTCCATGTCTAAAACAATTAGAGAGCGTTGAACCCTGAGACATTTAAATACATATGCACACACCTTCCATACCAGCTGTGCAACTTTCTGCACCCTACAGGGTTTTGGCATGCCCGGTGGGACATTCTCCTCCTCACAGGTTCGGGATCCGATACGAAGATAAAAGGAACATACTCAAGTAGCCAATGACCTCAAAAACACTCAAACAACAAGTCATTGGACCGCTTGAGTTATGTCATTTTCTTTTATATTCGATATCGACGCCCATGGATTGAATAATCGGGCTAACACTCATGTATAAGTTTACATATGAAAATTGACTAATGAAATTTTGAGTTTTGCTTGTTTGCAGGAATGGCTTACACCGCAGTC
The DNA here is from genome assembly GCA_028015225.1 of Carex myosuroides. Classification (NCBI taxonomy): domain Eukaryota; kingdom Viridiplantae; phylum Streptophyta; class Magnoliopsida; order Poales; family Cyperaceae; genus Carex; species Carex myosuroides. Next base: position 3,397,734 of record CM051465.1, read on the forward strand.
AACGCACGTTCTTTTTCCCAAGTTGCCAGCCTCCCAGCTGGCGAAGAGGTGGTTTATTTTGGGACTTTCGCAGTCCCTGTTGATGAAGTTAGGGCATTCAAAGCCCCTGTTCCCGCTCTAATGAATGAACAACTGTCCCTCGGGTCTATCACCGAGGAAGAAGTTACAGATGATGATGAAGTATGTTACTTTCTCACCCCTAAAGGGATGGACGGCAAGACGTTCATTCCTCTCTCCAAAACTAGGCGCGCAAGAAGGCGCGTGTTTAAGAAAATCAACCAAATTCCCGTGACCCCTCTGTCGGTCACCAAGAAAAGAAATCTCCAAGCATACCAGGATGAGTTGGTGGCTCAACCAGCCCTCCCTGTCAGCAACTCATTCTCCCCTCTCAGGATAGTGAGGAGGAATTCTTCTACTGCACACATACGTGCAGCGGGAGAAGTCCCTCAAACCGTCTCGTTCATCCATAAACCAAAAAGGATGAACACCAACCGCAAAATGGTTGATGATACTGCTATGGCCATTCATAAGGCCCACAAGCAGCTTCGCATGTTGAAGCAGCGTAAGAATCGATACTACGTGCATCCTGCGCAAGAAACCTCTACATCCCTATCCGTCAAATCTAGGTTGACGTTTCCAGCCCAAAAGCTGGGGGCATCCAATGACGCCCAACCCTCAATCAAATCGAGGCTGACATTCCCAGCCTCAAGACCAAAACCAACCTTTTCAGCCTCAAGGCTGGGGGCACCTGATGTTGCCCCGCTAAAACCAAAACTCTGTCGAGAGATGCGTGCAAGCACCTCTCAAAGCTCGAGCAAAGAGGGATCAAATCAAACCCCTCGAATTCTGAGAAGACCAACCAGTGTACATGATAGGCTGGGGGCACGAATCGATCCGCGCCCCTCCAACACTGGAAGCTTGACAATAGTGGCCCCAAATGCCACTCACAAGAAGCGAAGGGTCGCTAAAACGTACTCTAAGCAAGAAGAAGAAGCGATGGTCTTCATGATAACCATTAATGAAGACCTCGAAGAGGAAGATGACCATAAACCCTCCAACCCTACCGTATGCATGGTGAGAAAAGGGAAGGACCCCATCGTCGAAAATCCAAGTGACGATGAAGAGGAGTCTGATGCAGCATGCCCGCCTCCTATAAATGCCAGACCCAAAACCGTAAGTAGCTCAGATATAGGTCATATGGATGGGCCCGCATTGGGTAACTTCCATACCGTCTTGGCGACTTCTCCATGTGCTGGTGAAAGTCAAACCGGCACACAAACGCAAGAATAAATGTTATCTGCCTTCAATCAAATGCAAGCCGAGATACAAAATCTTAGAGCTGAAGTACATCAAACCCACGAAAGGGAGCAAAGGTTAATAGCTGAAATCCGAGGAAAAGGCCTCGCTGGCTCCGAACTCGAAAGAGGAGAAACATCAAATCGATCCAGCCCCGTAAACGGGCTCGAAAGATCAGAAAGATCAAACCCTCAAGAAAGACGTAGGGTACATTGGGAAGATGAAAGGCGAGAAACCTCCCCAACCTTTACTGCGGTTGATGTTCAAGAAATGATCAGCCGTCAGTTACAAGAAATGGGGATTGCCCCAAAACAAACAACACTGCGAATAGAGAAGCCATACCCTCCCGAATTCGATGTACCAAAATACCCCCCAACATACACCGTTCCTTTATTCTCCAAGTTTTCAGGAAATGGGACAGATGAAACGGGACCTGAACAGCATGTCAGCCACTTCATGATTCAATGTGGTGACTCTTCAAGAGAAGAAGCGTTCCTTTGTCGCCAATTCGCTAGAAGTCTTTCAGGACCAGCTTTCCAATGGTATTGTTCCCTAAAACCAGGAAGTATAAAATCTTGGGACCAAATGGCACGTGCCTTCATAGACAGGTTCGCGAGCAGTCCAATAAGACTTGCCGATTTAGCATGGGCCAAACAAGGGCCAAACGAAACTCTTCTGGCATACATCAACCGCTGGAGAAATATGAGCAACAAGTCGAGCCATTCTATACCCGAAAGGGAGGCAGTTGATTTACTCATAAGAAGTACATCCGGCAAAACGAGAGAAATGTTAATCATTGCCAACCCTAATAGTTATCAAGATCTGGTAGACACTGTATCCAGGTTGGGGCAAACAGATATAGAAGAGAAGTCATCAACCTCTTTCAAACCTAGAAGAGACTTTCCGAAGAAGAAAGAATCGAAGACGGTATACGCCGTCAAAACCAATAAAGCCAACAAAACCGAAAACAGAGATTCTGACTCTTCTGACGAGGAGGCGAGGCAAGTCGATAGCCAACCCACTCAGCCAGTTCTTCGCGATAACCAAAATAATCGTTATTCCAAATCGTTAGAGGAACGAAAGAATAAGAAGTATTCTTTCAAGAAGGAGAAAACGGCTAAGATATTCAAGCAAGCCTTGGAAGATGGTATGGAATTGCCTCCAAGCAAATGCCCCGATCAGGCAGATAAGGTTGATCACCCTAACTACTGCCCATATCATAGGGTGATAGGTCATAAAATAGAAGACTGTTGGGTCTTCAAAGACCTAATAGAAAGAAGAATACAAGAGGGTCGTATGCAATTAGCGCCAAGTGCCGTGCAACAACCCGCACCTCACGAGCAAGTTAATGTTATCTCTCATGATGAGATGATCAAAGAAAAAAGGGTTGAAAGTCCCGCAAATGAAACATGGGAATTCCACCTCTCTAGGAAAACCAAAAAGTTGCTAAGGCAGCTTCTGAAAGAGCCTCAAGTCAAATGGGATAGCAATTTAAACCCCACAGTGCCAAGGCCCTCAAAACGGGTCATCCATCGCAAGCCAAACAAGAATGGCAGCCAAAAGGGCAAGAAGTCACCCAAGCCAGCAGAGTTGCCTACACCTTTTGAAATCCGGAAACACATACAAACTTTAGAGAATCATAAGCAAGATACGCCGCTACCGCTGACCCTTTCAGACTTCTTAACAGGAGATGTATTAGCCTTAATGTTGGGCCTCAAAGCTGAGAAAGGGGAAACAAGTAAAACCCCTCAAGAAGGAGAAAAAAATGATGATCATGAGATGCGTGACGTGGATGTCTATGGAGGAAGTTCCTCGAGTGACTCGGATGATAGTGAAGTCACCTTCATCAGAAATGAGGGACCCGACTACCAAGCAGTAATCCAATCGAATACATGCATTCCCGAACGTCAACTACCGCAAGAACACTCTTACAAAAGGAATACGATATTTTTATGTGGGATATGCAACCTAATAGAAAGGAAGCAACCTATAACAGTATGTCCCCGATGCAGAGCCAAACCTGAAAGGTTCCTAATTAGAAGAGCCGAGCGGTTATATGAAGGAGACATTAGATACCTCCGGGATCGAGGAGCATTTGAAATAGATGAGAAGGGCGAGACCTGCGTTGTGAAGCGCGCTATGTCAAACGCCACTTATATTTTAGAAAAAATCCCGTATTCGGATAACGAGAGGGTTGTCAGTGACTTGGGCATAATTGAAAAATCACGCCTTAAGCATAAATACAAAATCAATCGGAATACCTCCGTAAGCTCAGATGATTCTACCTACGAGGCTTGCTACATGGTATCGCTGGAAGTAGAAGAAGAAGGGGAAGAATATGAGATTACCGCGAAGGAGGCTCCCAAAGAATTAGAAGAAGGTGGCCAGAACACGATAGACGAATTGACAGAAATCAATCTAGGGAGTAAGGAGACACCTAGACCCACATTCATAAGTGCCTCTTTGCCCGATGACATGAAAGAATGAGTAACGAAGCTCCTAAGGGAATATATTGATTGCTTTGCATGGAGTTACCATGAAATGCCGGGTTTGGACCCGCGGGTAGCCACCCATAAGTTGAAGATAGACCCTGAATTCAAACCAGTCAAACAAGCACCTCGTCGAATGAGAGTGGAACTGGAAGAGCAAGTCGCGGCCGAAACCAAAAAGTTGATAGATGCAGGGTTTGTACGAGAAGAAGAAACCCCCGACTGGATAGCCAGCATCGTCCCTATCAAAAAGAAGAATGGCCAAATCCGTATATGTGTGGACTTCCGAGACCTCAACAAAGCATGTCCCAAAGATGATTTCCCGTTACCAGTAACAGAGATAATTGTAGATCATACTTCAGCATACGAAGTCTTCTCTTTCATGGATGGATACGCTGGTTACAACCAGATTAAAATGGACGAGGCCGACCAAAAGCATACGTCCTTCCGCACTCCCATAGGGGTGTACTGCTATAAAGTCATGCCCTTTGGTTTAAAGAATGCCGGCGCTACATATCAACGCGCGATGACCAAAATATTCGATGATCTTATACACAAGATTGTCGAATGTTATGTTGATGATTTAGTTGTCAAGGCCATGACCTATGAGAGCATTTGGAGAACCTGCACATAGTCTTCGAAAGACTCAGGCAACATGCCCTAAAGTGTGCCTTGATGGTCTCATCCGGGAAATTCCTCGGGTTCGTAGTAAGGCACCGCGGGATCGAAATTGACCCAAGCAAAATCAAAGCCATAATGGAATTAAAACCCCCCCAAAATCTCAAACAGTTGCGATCTCTCCAAGGGCGACTAGCGTACATACGCCGCTTCATTGCAAATTTATCGGGCAAGATACAACAATTCACCCGACTCACGAAAAAAGATGTTCTGTTTAAATGGGACTCAGATTGTCAAGTCGCTTTTGAGCGAATAAAACAGTACCTTTTGCACCCGCCGGTACTGGCAGCACCTATACCAGGAAAGCCTCTTCTTCTGTATATTACGGCCCTTGAAGGATCATTGGGCGCATTAATGGCTCAGGAAAATGAAGAAGGTAAAGAAAATGCTTTATATTACCTAAGTCGCATGCTGGTGGGGGCTGAACACAATTATTCTCCAATTGAAAGGCATTGCTTAGCCCTGGTGTTCGCAATAAAGAAATTACGACACTACATGCTAGCGCACAAAGTCAAGCTGATATCACGAGTAGATCCCCTCAAGTACTTAATGACTAGACCCATGCTCACAGGAAGATTGACATAACGTATGTGCCTCAAAAGGCCATAAAGGGGCAAGCATTGGCTGACTTTCTGGCAGAACATCCTATACCAGATGATTCACCATTGGCCTGTGATTTTCCTGACGAAGGGATCATGAACGTTGAAGGAGAAAGACCCAGTTGGGAAATGTATTTCGACGGGGCATCATCCATAAGGCCCGTTCCTGGCAATCAGGTGCCTAAGATTCGGGCTGGTATCGGCCTAGTATTCATAACTCCCGCAAAAGGAATAATACGCCATTCCTTCACACTAACAGAACCATGCACAAACAACGAAGCAGAGTACAAAGCTTTGATCGCCGGACTCGAAATAGCGATAGAGACAAATATACAGAAACTAAAAATCTTTGGGGATTCTCAACTAATTATAAGCCAGGTCCTCGGAGAATACAAAGTGCTTAAACCAAAATTGATAAGGTATCATGAAAGGGTAATTGAACTTATGCGGGAAATTCCCGATATCATTTACGAGAAAATAACGAGAGCTTCAAATGGTAAAGCAGATGCCTTGGCTCGTATTGCCAAAGAGTTGTGCGAACTGAAGATAACGAGGTGCATATTTCCATAAGGAACAGACAGCCTCTGTCTCCATGTTTCTCAAAACAAGAACTAGAGAAAGAGAAGACACTCGCCCAAAACGAAGGAGAAATGATAAAAGAGACCCAAACCGAAGTATCAGTAGTACAAGATGAAGAAGATTGGCGTCAACCATTCATCAACTACCTCAAAAGTGGAATACTACCTAATGAGAAGTCCAAGCAAGGGAAAATTAAGAAGCGAGCCCTCCGTTATGTGTTTAACAATGATACCTTGTACCGTAGATCATACGAAAACCTTTGGCTCCGTTGTATAACAAAAAGAGAGGCTCTCCAAGTAATGAAAGAGGTTCATTCTGGGATATGTGGAGCACACCAATCTGGGCCAAAATGCGACTAAAAATCAAACGCATAGGGTACTATTGGCCCTCAATGGTAGCCGATTGCGAAGAATATGCTAAGAGATGTCATCAATGTCAAATACACGGTGATTTCATTCATCGACCCCCAAACCCTTTACATCCCACGATTGCATCTTGGCCATTTGATGCATGGGGTACTGATATTCTGGGACCGATAGATCCACCGTCATCAGAAGGTCACCGCTTCATCCTAGCTGCTACCGACTACTTTTCCATGTGGACAGAAGCAGTGGCCCTTAAAGAAGTGAAAGCTATTGATGTCGTTAAATTTTTCCGGAACCAGATACTCTATCGATATGGAATACCAAGAAGGATAATATCTGACAATGGGACGGCATTCAAGAATGTGAAAATTGACGCTCTTGTCAACCAACATGGCATAGATTGGAGGTATTCCTCCGCTTACAACCCAAGAGCCAATGGGCTGGCTGAAGCTTTCAACAAAACCCTCATCAAAATCTTGAGGAAAACGGTGGGTATAAATCATAGGAACTGGCATGAGAAATTACACGAGGCATTGTGGGATTATCGTACCACTTATCGTACTCCTACCCAAGCCACCCCATATTCTTTGGTATTCGGGGCTGAAGCGGTGTTACCCCTCGAAGTAGAAATTCCGTCCCTGAGGGTGGCATTGCAAACTGAAATGACTGTCAATGAAAGTACAAAACTCAGGTTGGATGAGTTAGATGCCATGGATGAAAAAAGGTTGGTTGCCCATCAAAGCCTAGAGTTATACCAAGCCCAAATGACGAGGTCGTATGATAAATTGGTGCGAGTAAGGACGTTTCGAAAAGGAGATCTAGTCCTGATGCCAAAGCGACCAATACTAGGGCGTCATTCAGGTCCTAAATTCTCAGCCAATTGGGAAGGACCCTATGTAATTAAGCAAGTGTTTGAAGGAGGTGCCTATATATTGGTTGATCACCAGGGCAACGTTGTTACCACTCCTATCAATGGGCGATACCTCAAGAAAGTAAGCATATGGGCTAGTCAGTTACCGAGGAACAGAATAAATTTATGAGAGGTCACAAGATCATATGGGACCGATCTCTCATTTACCCTTTTCAGATTCAGAGGTGCGACGAAAGTACAGCATATGGGCTAGTCAGTTACCGAGAAATAGAGTAAGGATGTGAAAGATCTGAAGAGCCTATGAAGCCGATCTTTCAAGGAGTTTAACGACTTCTTCTGCATTCTACGCGTGACATATATACAGCATACGGGCTAGTCAGTAGTCGAGAAGCAGAGTAAGACTATGGGAGGTCTGAAGAGCCTATGAAGCCGATCTTTCATTCTTACAAACGGGCCCTTAACGGGGTCGCAGGAAATTTCTAACCCTTAACGGGGTCTCGTAATTCTGCGTGCAACCCATATGTAGGCATATGAGCAGGGACAGTCGCGGAGAAAATGATGTGGGAAGGCGGAGGGGCATGTACAGCTTTTTAGCTATCCTTTCATGTCAGTCCCAAGAAATTAGCACCCTTAACGGGGTTTCCGTGTTCTATGCGAGACTTATAAGACGGGTGCTTGCTAGAAGGCAATGCAAGGATGTGGAAGACCGTAAGAAGCGTATGAGCTGGTTCTCCATGACCTTAAGATATTCGGATTTCCGTGTTCTGTGCAAGACTTATAAGACGAGTGCTTACTAGAAGACGATGCAAGGGTGTGGAAGAACCGTAAGAAGCATATGAGCTGGTTCTTCATAACCTTGAGGTCACTATACGTGTGGAGCCATGACGATATAGAGGTCGGTATCCATACGCTCACCATTCACTGAAAGTACAGCTATATAACGGCTGTCCAAGGTGGACAAAACCCAAGCCAGCTGGAGATGCTCGATCGCTTAGAACCCGATTGAATGGATACAGAAGGTTTGAGGTACAGCTTGAGTCTAATGAAGATGCCTTGTCGCTTAGAACCTGATTAGGAGGATTCAGAAGATTCAGGATTAAGCCCTGACTCTAACAAGTTCATCTGATCGCTTAGAACCCGGTTGGAAGGAATTCGAAGGATTCAGGAGAAAAAGACAAAAAGAGAATAAAGGAGAAAACCAAGGCGAACAAGGCCATTCAGTCGCTTAGAACCCGATTGAAAAAGGTTTGGAAGGCTTGAGAGAAAACCCGAGTTGGATGAGTTTACTTGATCGCTTAGAACCCGGTTGAGGAAGATTCATAAAATTCATTCACCAAAAAGAGAAAGAAAGAAGGAGAAAGAGAAAATCACAAAAACAAACATCAACCACAAATACGTATATCCAAACATACGTATATCCAAACATGATCAACCAAAGCCAAAATACACATACAAAGAGTGGGCTCAAAGGCGCGCACTCTCACAACGAATCCACAAAATGGGACCTAAAGGAAAGTGCCATAAGGCACCATAGCCAAGCAAGGCTCCACAGTCGCAGAAACATCCTGGGGGCAACCGATAATCTCTCCTGCCCTAGCATCAGATGAACCTGCAGCACTTGAAACTGACTCTGCAAAGACAAATACGAGTCACAAAAGGAATCCAAAAACAATGAAATAAGAAGAGATAAAGCTAGTAATACCTGGCTGAACAACTGCCCCAGTGGTGGGAGTAGAAGTGCTAGTCTTGTGCCTTTTTCTCTTACGAGAAGCCTTCTCCAGAGGAGGGTCAGAACACTGAAGAATCCTACTAGGGATCCCGAAGGAAGTCAGCACCTCACCCTCCGGCACGCGCAGTGCTAACCAATAAACAAATAAAGGTTAGTGCAATTGAGCAAAATATGTAGAAAGGAAATCTCAATGAAGGAAACATACCAACTATGGGGGGAGCCCTGCTCGTGACTCTGGGAGTAGAGAAACGACTGTCCCGGCTGCACATGCCAGGAACCCTCTCGAGGGGAGGTACAGTCCTCGGGCCGACATGATCATCTGGCCCAGGCAAGACCCTCTCCATCCATTTACCTAAAGGCTCGACATAGCAGACCTGCACCATGTCTCTGTACCATCTCTCATACAAGACAGTGAAGGTCACTAACCTAAAGGCTCGAGGCATAACGAACCACACCTGTGTCTCTATACGAAAAAATGATGTCCAACATCTAACCACCCCTGCCAAGTCAGCGTGAATATCGCTGGAAAGAGGGACATCAGCAGGAATGCACTGGTCTAAACCAAACTGATGCGCACAGCGGTGAGGCATGTACGGCTCTAAGACCACCCTGTCTCCCAAGCGCAAAGGAAGAAGCCCATGGCGAAGGCTAACCAAGAATCCAGCCTCTGCAGAACCCAACCTCAAACTCTCGCGATGGTCTCCCCCAGGGCCCCCGTCAAACAAAACCAAATCCTCAAACCGTTCATCGCGACAAGCAAACTGTCTCCCACCATGAAACCGGAGATAATCATCACTATCGCGAAGGAAAGCACTCGCTCGATGGGCTGAAATACGACTGGCTCTCGCTCCAGCTATCTCAGCCAATACCGGCAAATCATGTCGTAAACCATGATCCATGACAGGAGTATATAACCCTGCCCAATACATATGGACCCAGCCAAACAAGTAATGGTAAGGTATAACCTCATCACAAAAAGAGGGGTCGCATGATGAAGAAATCACTCTCATGCCTTTGAAGAGGTTAGCTAATGCAGGGATCGCCAAAGAAACCAACTCCCCTCGAGCCAATCTACTCGCCATGACAAAGGTCTCAGGTCTAATGACTCCGACTGGCTGGCTAGGAATAACGAAGTAACAAAGCCACCAGGCTAGAAAAGCCGTCAATGTGGTCTCCCTCCCTAGAGCCCTATAAGAAGTGTGACATGCCTCGACACCAGAGCTCTTATGAAAAATCTTCGCCTTTTCTATGCCAAAAGTGTCCAAAGGATGAGCGAAGGACTGACACGGATACCTGACTCGGTCAGTAAAATAGCGAATCCAAGCAGAGAAAGTCACATCACCCCCACGAGAAAGTGTGCGGTGTACGTCGAATAACCGCCTGAGTGAACCAGGAAATGTGTAAATACCCCCAGGAGATCTCTGCTCTAACGCCACGACACTGGGGACATACTCATCGTAAGGATCACCAAAAATGGGTAAACCAGACAACCTATGAAACTCTATGGGTGAAATGGTCAATTCCCGGTCCGCCAAAACTACCGTGTTAGAGGTGTACCTCCACCTTTCCGCCAAAGCCTGGAAAAATGACGGATCCCAAGTATACTCAAAAAGAGAAAGAAATACCGCGCGATAGATGACGACACCCTCGAGAGCGGCCCTCTCTCGCTGCAAAGTAAATCTCACCCAATCGACCAAACCCGCCTCCCTCCTCAAAGTGCCTGGAGGAAGATGCCCGGAAGCCCAAGGGAGAGCCCCGGTACCCATCATGTTGAGGCCCAAGAGATGTAAAGAATGCGGCGTCCGATCCGATGTAATGGGGTGAAGACTGTCACCTAGAAACGAGTGATAGTCCTGCTGTCGCAGCGCAGGTCCAACTCGATAAGTAACTCCCGTCCTCAAAACGGTCTCTGGTGTCCAGTCAATGGGATCACCAGGGAATCTTCCTCTCACAGGAAAAGGTCCCACCGGCAAGGGGTCATGTCTAGTAAAAGGAACTCCTGCACAAACAGAGAAATACTGTGAGAACTACAACCATGGTCCGGAAAGACCCTAAACTAAAACCCATAAGGAAAGGTGGTCCGAAACGACCCTAAACTACAACCATGGTCCGAGAAGACTTTAAACTACAGCCAAAACCGAGTCCCAACCAGGTGAAGTCCAAAGAGACTGTAAACTACAACCATGACCCGAAAGATTCCAAAACATGGCCAAAACCACAAATATAACCAATATCCTACAAATTCCCTACTCAGAAGCAACACAACAGAAGTTTGATAAGATTCTGACTGTTTGTCAAGGAATTAAAGGCGATGCCTTTCTGAACCCTTTGGTACACAAGTTACTAACATGGCTTCTATGTGCCTCCTGTCCGTATGACCTTCGTGGCTGGACAGGTCTTGTCCGTATGACCTTTGTGGCTGGACAGGATTCTTTAGATATGTGTTCGAAGCATAGTCACTACCTGAGGCCCCTATATGAACAAGGGATTAAGTCTTCGGGTAAACCCTAAGAATATGCATCTAAACAGCACATCCACCGTGTAAGAGCAAGTGTATGAGAGACAAGGAGAAGCGTACCTTGATTGCGAGACATGACTGAAGATGATGATCAAGCCAGCTTCCGAGCTTCGGCGTCAAACTAGACTCTGAATAGTGACAAGAAAGCATAGACATATGTTAGCTCAGAGTTTGGAATAAATTGAAGGGAGGGTCCGAAATGACTTTAAACTAAAACATAGTCCGAAAAGACTCTAAACTATAGCCAAAACCAAGTCCAACCAGGCGTGGTCCGAAAAGACTTTAAACTACACCAACAGTCTGAAAAGACCTTAAACTAAAACCAAAACTAAGTCCCAACCTGACATGACCTAGAAGACCCCGAGATACAGCCAAAACCAACCCTGGTTAGCCAAAGACCCCACCGAGAAGCACACGAGAAAAACTGGATCAAAATACAAGATTACACTTACAACCAGAAGGCCATTTTATCTAAACCCTCAATTTTGCAAGTTACCCGCATGGTTCCCGCACTAGATCAGAGATAAAGTTCCCCTGTCTGTAATCCCTCCTCGGTTAGACAGGTTTTCCCATGAGTATGTTTGCAGAGTATGGTCGTTTCCCGGGTCCCCTAATATACAGACAAGGGATTAAGTACTCAAGCAAGCTCTGAAGGATGCATACTCAGCCCTTACCCAGCCATGCAAGTATTATCAAGATGAGATAAAGATAACACATCTTTTGAAGTAGATGTGATCGAAGAAGATGATCAGACCCGCTTCCGAGCTCAATGCCCAATATGGAGTTCAAATACCTGAGATTCAAACAAGAAAAGCAACTCAGAAGGAATTCCATAAAGTTCAAGAGGAACACTGGGGGCACCTGGCTAAGCTGTTCAATCCCAAAGTCTTCGCACCTCACCCAGGTGGGGGGCATTTGTTTGACCCTAAAAAGTCAAGGATTCAATTATCCAAGATAAGGATGTCATTCAACTGCAAAACTGGTTGATTAAAGGCCAAACATACTTTAATTTGACTTAACATCACGAAATAGGAAATAAAAAATCATTAAATTAAGCTCATGATTAAAATCTACTCGAATAATCATGAATTTTGATATAAGGCACATTTGCTAATTCAAAATGGTTGGAAAGATATTAAAATTACAAAATAAAGGTTTCTGATTGGTGCCATGTGGCATTGAGTACCCATAGCATTTAACCTGAGTGTTTCGGGTTCAAATTGGGTACACAGAACTCAAACCTTACAGCCCGGGCCTACAAGCCAGCCTAATGAGCTGAATTTCGCTAATAGGCCAAGATGGATGGGCAGGGTGCACCGAAATAAAATTGGTGAACCAAGGTGGCAGCAACCTGGTGCACTGTGAACCAAATCTACCTAAACCCGAACCCATTTTGAAGCCCGATGCCGGATATATTTGAACCCTTCGTTTCCCGTGCACGTGGAACACAATGAGCCAATGCATGCCCTATACACGGCCCACTGTGAAACGCCCACACCCGAGAAATAAAAAATAACAAAAAAACAGGAGCTAACCGCTACCCAGTGGGGCTGACAAGCGGGTTCGGACCCGTCAGTCCCATCTTCTACCTCTACTCCCTTCCGATAACCGAAAGAAAGGAAAAATGGAGAAATTAATGAGGAAGAGAGTAAGTTGGTTCAATTCCTCGCAAAGCCTAATGCTATGCCATGCGACAAGGACATTGAGATGATTAATTTAATCTCTCAAGTAGCCGAAGAGAGGAATTGGGAAGAAGAAAAAATTAGGTGAACTCGGGACCCTATAAACTAAATCCCCGAGTGCAAAATTGAGGAGACAAGCATGTTCCTTACCTCTCTGCGATGCTATTTAGCTATTTAATTAAAGAAGAAGAGAAAAGGGGCCGGTCGAATCAGTATGTACCGGCATTCGGGTTCTCACCAAATTAAAATGAGAGACACGAAAAAGAGGCTCGTGAGATGTTTAATAGCTTGCAGGGGATTTATTGAAACTCTGCAGCCAATTAATTGATGTGTATTCAATGAGAAACGCCCGAATTGAAGTGCTGGTGCATTGACAGATAACGGGAAATGGGTACAGTGCATCAAAAATGGAAATTGACAGTCTAAAGGGTGCAATGCTCCTCTAGGCATGATACCCTTATGTTGTACATGCATCCTGGCGCCTTTTTGGAGATTGAGGAGTAATTAAATGGCTATAGGCTATGTTAAGCCGATTTAAACAGCAGGCACGCTAGACCAGATGCTCAGCTGGTGTATCAGAGATTTTGTCATCACCTGCACCTGTCCAGGGCTCAAGAAAAGTGCCAAATTAGAAGAATCTTCCCTCAGCCATGCTTGAGGAGCATGACCCGAGATACACAAAATCTCAAGCATTGAATAAAAAGATCAAAGGTCATAAACATTTGGCATTATGGATTGCCAACATGGCTGCTTCTTATTAGCCAAAGCACCTGCAAATGAAGGCTTAGTACATAAGCAAAGGATCTGAAGCATTAAAATCAAGAATGAAGAAAATTAAGAGTGGAGATGATGCCAACTCAGCCTATGCCTCAACCCTAAAACCCTGAGCCTCATGGCTATATAAACTCATGAAGTAAAGAAGAGAGAGGATCGAAAAATTTCCAGCATATCTAGAGAATATTAGGCAAGCACCATTAGAGAGAAAAGAAATAGACTTAAAAAAAGAAAGAACTCAAAGCTTGAGATCTAGCCAAAACTATACAAAAAAACTAGGTAGAACTTTATTCTTTTGCAATGTAGAAGCTTAGTGAAGCTCGATCTTTCATGTATTAATGAAATGAATTCTTGCTTTATCATTCTTTTTTTTTATGCATTTTTGGATTTTCTTCCTTTCTTTCATTTCTATCTTGTACTTTCTGTGATAAAGTTGATTGCTTCAACTCATAAAAATGAGTTTGAAGGCATGAAGCTCCTTAAACAAAATAAACTTCTTTTTGCATGATAATCAAATATTATGTTGAAAGGATTTCAAGAAAAATATGTATATACCTAATGAAGGAAATGGCTATCATAGTTGATCTTAAAAACGAAAGATATATATATGTATACATATATGCATGATTATTATCACTTGAACCCCTTTTTCTTTTTCTTCTTCTGTTTTCTTTTCTAAACAAAATATATGTATATAAAAGAAATATTTCTATTCTTTCTTTGCCTTCTTTGTCTTCTACTTTTGATTACCCTCTTAGAGCTCTTAATAAAGTGATATATTAGTGAAGATATGTGTAGTTGAGCCGGCTGGCATCCTTGCATATCCAATCTCTTATTCATTTTAATTAAGAGATCTTATTTAGAGGGATAAAGTGACAAATAAAAAAATTAATGCACAAGGATTGTGAAGTTGAGGCCGGCTGGCTTCCTTTACATTTCCTCAAACATAAAGGACCTATTTGCAAAGAAGAAAAGGAATTCAAGGTACAATGTTATAAGGCTAAAGGAAAACTTGCTAAATAACAATACCTTGGAGGACTTATTTGCAAAAAGTGAGAGGTGGAGGGCTAAGATATATATAGGCAGCCACCATAATTGCATTATGCCATTTATACTCCTAAACCCTATGATACCTTAATGATTTGTCCTTTCAATATGTAAAAATACATAACAAACATGAATTTCCAAAAACTCAGGGACTTCCCTGCATAAATGCAGTTTCTGACAAAATATTGATGCTTGAAAATGGTGATTAAGTCTCTTTATTTTGGAGCTTTTGTTCTTGCTTCTTTGTTACTGATATAAGTTGGTAATTAGCAATGTTCCTTGTTTAATTAAGTTCCCTTTATACTGCTAGTGCCCTCTAAATAACCTCTGGTACCATACTAAATGAGTATATGACAGCCAAGTACCAACTGGTACAGAGAAACACCTAAAAAAAAAAAAGAACTGAGAAATGACCTCCCCTGGTAAATTTGCCAATACAGACCAGCACAGGGACTAAAATGCAAAAATGGACATCACAGTTAAATGAAGGACTTCAAAACACATAAAATTGACACAAACTTTGCATTTTTCTGACTTCATCTCAATTTAATATGAATTTTCAAAAGTCAGCTTGTTAAAAATAGAAATCCAGCAATTAATTTGGTAAAATTACCTTCACTGCCCCCTCAGTCGAAATAAATGCTTTAAAAATAGAAATAAAATTCTAATAATCATGAAATTTATCTTGAAGATAGTATAAACACCCCTTCATGAATCAATAATAAGATATTGCATGATCATCAACAAAATAATGAATATGAGTTAATTCAATTTTGTAGAAATTAAGAAACTTCATAGAACTGACATTCTCATTGTTAAAAAACAAATTCATGTCAAAGAACAAACTTAGATTAGCTCAAATAAGTCCAGAATGCTTAAATCAATGCGTATCATCTCTCAATTGAAATTCAAAGGAGCTCACTGCCTCAACTGGTACTAAACCGGTATGAAACCGAAAATTCAAAACCAAAGCACACTTAAATCTCAACAAAAAGTGAAATTGGATCCGTATATAGCTCTTACATATCTAAATGAGACTAAGTGATCAAACAATTGAAGAAAACAACTACGGAATCAAAAGAAATCGAGTAGAGGCCGCGGTCGGTATTGAAAACTGAAGTTGGCCGTGTTCCGTCGCTTCCGGTGGTCAACCACTGCCGACAACGCATCCAATAGGTTTGTGAGCTTGAGACGACGTCAATGGCGTCTTCCTTTCATATCGCCGTGACTAGAATAACATCGGAGATCGGGACCCTAAAGCCGGTGTCGGAACTTGAGTTCATATCACGGTTGGCACGAAGTTCAAAGCTAGCACGGAGTTTAAAGCATTTAGACTCGTCGGATGTGGGCGCCAAAATGAGACACTCAAATAAACCCGAATCTTAAGGAAAAAGCTGATCCGAAGGCTCAAATGAATGTATAAGTCACTGACACTATAGGCCCACATGTCGGGTCTAATTAAAAAACCTTCTGCGCGAATCTTGAAGTTGGGATTAAATGGCTAGCACCAATATTAAAGTATACAACCCAAATCTCGGAACACCGATTGTTTATATGTCGATCTAAACCTTAAAACGCACATCTCTAAACCAAGCACCAATCTTCAATCCCAAAACTCAAATCTTAAAGCCCAATATTTGAATCTCAAAGCCCACGATCTGAGTCCATTGATCTGCACAAATTGTAGAACAGAATTTAAATCTAAAAGTCTCCTTCACACGTCTCAAAGGCCCAAGCTAAAATCTCAAAGCCCATAAAATAATAAAAGAAGATCCTTTTACAAAGAGGCCCCTCCGACAAAACTTCTTCACAGCGCAGTCCCTGACTATTCGCAAATAAGTCCTTAGTTACCTAAAATCTCTTCAAATGAGCCCCCTGGAAGCCCAATTTTCACTTCAGACCTTGCCAAAAGCCCAAATCAAGAATTCCAGTCCCTTCAGTTTTACAAATAGGTCCCTAGAACCTTGAAACTTCACAAATAAGCCCTTCCTAGTCCTTTTGGTCATAACTTATTCATCTCAAGTCCAAATTGACTCAAACCACCTTCAAATGAACCCAAATCAAATCCTACATATTTCTAAACCAAAATCAAACATGTCCAAGCATCAGCTAAACCCTGAAATAACCAAAATACCCTTTTTTCAAAATTAAATGATTTCATTTCTTAAATAATCAACAAAATGTATATAAATATGTCATAATTCAAATATAAACAAACAATGTATATAAGTCTCTCCAATATTCAAATTCTTATTTCAAAAATATAATTCTAATAAGAAATCACACACGCATGTACCCAAATACATAGAAAATTAAATCAGTACCAGAATCTATACATGGGTCCCCTTTTAGCCCCTTTATTCAATTCACTTAAATAGGCCCCAAATCCCGGAATGGACGAGGTGTTCAGCATGGCTTGGAAGGGTCATCTGATGTAATTAACAGCGGGAGCTTGCGCCCGCTGGGAGTTAAACGTCCCCACAATCAATAAACTCCCTCGATGGACTGATTATGAACAGTAGGTCTGTCGAGGGTGAACCAGAAGGAATAGCAGGAAGAAAGTAAATGTTTCAAGTTCGATGTTCTCTCCATGTCTAAAACAATTAGAGAGCGTTGAACCCTAAGACATTTAAATACATATGCACACACCTTCCATACCAGCTGTGCAACTTTCTGCGCCCTACAACTATAACCCGACAAATTACCATAGGCCGGAAAATCATTAATGATCAATAAAATCATGGCCCGTAAAGTGAAACGCTCCTTGGTATATGCATCAAATATCTCCACTCCGGGATGCCACAATTTTTTTAAATCCTCGATCAATGGCGCTAGATACACATCTATGTCGTTTTCTGGCTGTTTGGGTCCTGATATCAACAAGGTTAGCATGATGTACTTCCATTTCATACATAACCAAGGCGGAAGATTATAAATGCACAATAGAACCGGCCAACTGCTATGCTTACTGCTCATGCTACTGTGCAGATTCACTCCATCTGCACTCAGCCCGAGCTTTAGGTTTCTTAGGTCACCGCCAAATTTGGCAAACCTTCTGTCAATATTTCTCCACTGAGGAGAATCAGCGGGGTGCCGTAATTTTCCGTCCCTTTTCCTGTTATCGGCTTGCCAACGCAATAATTTTTCTTCTTTGGCATTTGAGAACAAACGTTTGAATCTCGGTATCACGGGGAGGTACCACAGTACTTTTGCCGGAGGTCCTTTATCCATTTTACATAATTCACCTTTATCGTTGGGTAGCTACTTTCTACTATAGCGTGATGCACCACATTTTGGACACTCGTGAAAATCTTCATACTCATTTTGATATAATATACAATCATTTGGACACGCGTTTATTATCTGAACTTCCAAATCCACTGGACACAACATTTTCTTCGCTTCGTAAACATTAGATGGTATCTCGTTTCCTTTCGAAAGTATTTCTTTCAAAGTTTGTAATAACGCAGTAAAACTTTTATCACTCCAACCGTTAGATTCTTTAAGGTTATACAATTTTAATACACCTTTCAATTTTGAAAATTTAGAACAACCGGGATACAATTCCTTATTAGAATCTTCGTACAAATTCTCAAATACACAGTATTGCTTATCATTATCAAAATCATCTTCTAAATCACGTAACATTTGATCAAAATTCCTAATTTCATGTACCACCATATCATCGGTCTCATCGCGTGGCGCATCACCACTTCCGTCACTCCCACCAGTATGGTATTCCTGATGCTCAGTACCAGTACCTATATCGGTTTCCAAACTCTCACCATTCCATATCCAACGCTTATATTGTTGCTTGAATCCACGACGGATTAAATGGTTCCTCACTTGGTTGGGATTGAAAAATTTATTCATATTGTTACAATCACGACAAGGACACGACATCAGCCCATTCCCATTCTTCGCCATATCTTCCGTAGCAACTTTCATAAATTCATCAACACCTGCCATATATTCATTCGTTAGACATGATGTTCCGTACATCCAACTGCAGTCCATCTGCAATTATAAGAAAACACAATTAAGCACAAGGGTAGGGTTAAATGTTCACACAAGGGCTTACATGGGGCCTGTTACCATCCTATCCCACTCTTTGAATACTTTGTCTCAGTAGTGAACACATGTTAGTCGTGTTTTAGTATTTAAGAAAATTTTGACAGCATTTCCCCTTAGTTCCCCAAATATTCGGGGAACTAATAAGAGGAAATGCTGCCAAAATTTCCTTAAATACTAAAACACGACTAACATGTGGTCACATCCTAATTGAGACAAAGTATTCAAAGAGCAGTCCCAAAACAGGGACTATTCAAAATTAATCCCTAATAGATTAATTTTGAACGGGTATCATGACCTAAAGGCATTATATATTCATTTAGTTGTGACTCATAAGACAATACTCTAGCTAGATATCTAATGGAAATATCTTTAATTAACTATATACTATTATCAAAATACATGAGTTTCATTCACAAAACTAAACATGAGTTTCATGTTGTACTTACAATTTTTTTGGATACCGAATCGAGTGAGATGAAGATCGTTGCACCAGATTCCTCAATAATAGCCAATCTACAAAATTAATGAGAATTGAGTTGAGCTTTTGAAGCAAAATACACCACATGTGCCCTAATATAAATACAAATTTTAAATTCTTGATTCTCATCAATCCAAGTTACAAATGCTTCATTAATTTAATTTATATGTGCTTGTAGAATGAGAAATATAGATCAAACAAAAAACACTTGAATTTCCTAATTTCTTGATTCTCTATGAGATTGTGCCTAAAATTAGTTAGCATTTTAAATAAAAAAATGAAGGAATAGGGTTTATATTATCTCAATCAACCATCAACCGAGATAAATCAACAAATAACCAAAATGAGGAAGAGAAAAGACTTGTTTCGATCAGAGAGGGTTTAGAGATCAAAAACACCTCAAAAAGGGCACAGACAGATCGTGCACTAAAGGGAGCAAAAGACCTCGTAATCTGGAAGGGAGAAGATAATAACAAGGTATCAGGATCGGTTATTATTTGATAACCGATCCGGATAATCATCAGCAACGTTTTTATAATTAGACGATCTTGATGGTTACCTATCAGGATCGGTTTGTTATAGAACCGATCCTGATACTTAACAATCACGATCGGTTTATTATTAACCGATCTTGATGGTTATCAAGATCATTTTTTTTAATCATTCTGAAAATTTAAAAATAGATTTTTCTGTTTTTTTTATTTCATGATAAAACTTTAGGAGATTATTATATTTCATGTTGTAATTAATTTTTTAAGATATGAATTCACATCACTTGAGGTTACGTGACTGAGTATAATTGAAAAAGATGGTCTAGGATTGTTATTTGAAGTTGACACGAATCTCAAAGCACAATTAATACTGGCCCCTGCGGTATCCCAGAAAGTCACCGGCTAAGAGTAAATCTAGACCGTCCCTTTCAATTGTCTTGAGTCAGGAACCTCAAGTGATACGGATCCCAAAAATATCGGGTAGCTGGATAAATGCAGAAATACAACCAGGATCGGTTCTTTATAAGGAACCGATCCTGATTGTGGACCATCAGGATCGTTTCTATATAAATAACCAATCCAGATAGTATCATGATCGATTCTTTATATTAAACCGATCCTGGTGGTCCACAATCGGGATCGGTTCTTAATGAGGAGCCTTTCCTCTCAAACCGATCAACTTCCATTCAAAAATCTGGATTTTTCTCTCCTTCAACAATCGTCATTTCTTGCAGTAGGTTTTCTTTGATCACTTTGTCAAGGTTTGAATGTCCTTTCTTTCTTTGATCACTTTGTTTTCATTATTTTTTACGTTGTCTTATTTCTCGTATTAGAAATGCCTCATCTCCGTCGGTACATAACCAGCAAGGGTGATGACTTTGCAAGGTACTTCACCAAGCAAGAATTGAAGAAGTTCTTCAACAGTGATGACCCGGGCTTGGCACTCATTGCTGAATGCATTCTTGATTCCGATCCTTACCTCGATCCTGAGAGTGACGGTGATGATAGCGACGGTGAAGAAGTTGAGCTCGAGGTGAAAGAACGACAAACATTTGCTGAGACAGTGGAGTGTTTCGAGTGCCTCTTGTTGGCCAAGGAGGATGTCATGCTCCATTGTGAGACATGTCGCAACACATTCCATCCGGAATGTGTTGGCAAGGAGGTCAAGGAGAACAAGGACCTCCGACTTATCAAATGGAGATGCCCAACATGAATCGACGGGCCATCAAAGTCTCTTGAATGACTAAGTTTATTTTAGTTATTAATTAAGTTTATTTTGAGATTTGTATGAACTTGACTTTAATTTGGATGAACTTGTTAATTTAGTTTTCCCTTTTTATTGAATGACTTTTGGATGAACTTGTTATATTAGTTACTTCAATGACTTCCCTTCTATTGAACTTGTTGAATGGTAAGTTAACTTATTTATATTATGGTGATTGTGTGATGCTTGATTAAATTGTGATTTGTTTGGCATAATTGTTTTAATTGCATATTTGTATATCATGTGTGAATAATGGGTGTTGATACGTCCTATCTCGGGAGATGAGGCCGTATGGAAGTTTTTGGGTTGGGCTGGATTCGTCCTGCCAAGGAATGGCAGGCCGAGGTGTGGATCGAGTTAGGAACTCGGGGTATTTTATGAGAGATTCGGACTCTGACCTGTATGATCTCTCTCTTAGTAAAAAATTGCGTCCCCTGTTTCATGGGAATCACAGCCTTATATAGTCCAGCCATAACTGCCATCTCGGGCGTTTATGGAGAACGTGGGCAGTTATGTCAGCCGTTACTGGGACGTGGCCATTAAGCTAGCCGTTACTGGGACGTCGGCATTAATCTGGCCGTTTCCCGGCTATCCCGTATGTCGGTTGACCTGGGCCTATTTTGAGGCTCTGGTTTGGGGCCGGCATATTGGGCCCCGGCTTAACGAGTTTTTGGGCTTTTTCATATGACGTCGGGTTGGCCTTGTTAAGGTCCGAATCCCAGTCTTTTATGGCCCAGTTTGGAACAAGTAAAAGGGCCTGTGGAACATGGCCCTATCATTAGCCCCCGAAGTCGGAATGCATCGGCGAGATGCTTTCGACTTGAAGGTGAATAATTCATAAAACATGGTTTCTATTACCGACATTTGTATATTAGTCGTGCTGTAATAGCTCGGGTGTGACATTTGTCGGGTGCATGTCTTGTTACGGACCCAACAATTAACATGTTAACTTATACCTATCTCGGTATGGATCCGATAGTTCATGTGTTACCATACTGAATAACCCGAGACAATTGAGCGTACTTAGCGTCGAGGACTTTTAACACCGACGTTAGTGTATGCTGTAATAATTTTTTTTTTTTTTTTTTTTTTTTTTTTTTTTTTTTTTTATGCGACATGGTATCCGATTTAGTCCAAGATTAGTAAAAGATTAGTAAAAGAAGGTAGTCGTAGAAATGGCAAGGAATCATTGATATTACATTAGTAGAATAAGCCTACATATAAGAAAACATCGAAATCATACAACGCCTCGATCTAGTAAAATATCGAAATCATACAACGCCTAATTAGACTAAACATGGTATATGAAAACATGGGATGCCTGGTAGAATATTTCCAATATTTATGCCATGTCTGTCATGTCGCGTCTCCCAAGCATCGCGCTGTCCATGTTTGACAAAAAGACGGGTGTGATGTCGTTTTTTAAGTTGAAAATCACACTTACACCATGTCATTGTCGGTATCCTCAAAGAGGTTATCCGATATGAGCTCGGGTTCAGTGGCGGTGTACAACGTTGGACCTCCGGCATAGCGTGATAAACATCCAGCACACTTCCAAAACCGGCGACGAGGGTCTGACCGACCTTGGATGTTGTAGTGGGTGAAGCAACTCCACTCACGGCACCCCCGACATTTCACCATCTCGTGCTTGTCTTCTTTTTTACGGCAGATGCGGCACTTACGCAACTTGGGCTCGAGATTGAATCTAGAAATGTCGTTCTCGTCTTCCCTAGTAAACGAGGGTGCGTTAGCAAGGATTAGGTCAAGAAGGTCACCGATTTGGAAGTCCTCATTCGCGAGCATCCAATCCAAATCTTTCTCGGGAAAATGTTGGAGGAGGGTCCATCTCTCAGGCCGAGATAGGGCCCGTATCGTATCCTCAGAATACCGAAGATTAGGGGAAGGTAAAGTGGGGCTACTTTGGCCTTGGTCGGTAGGTTTTTTATTTTTGGAGACCACTCTTTTGATAGGCATCTCGGAAGTATAGAGAATTGTAAAGGCTCAGAGTAAAAATGTGTCTTTTTACCGTATGGTGATTCTGGTATTTATAGTTGGTGGGAAAGATATTGCCATAAATGATGTGGGCCATATTGCCTAAATAGGTAGCCGCCAGCTACTAGCCATAAATGTCATTGGGCATTGCGTAAATTATACGAGATGACAATCTTCCGACGTTGTTGAGGTGGTCAAAAATGTATTAAATAGTACTGAAACGCCGATGTAAAAATGTATATTAATCAAAACAACACGAGGTAAAAACCTCGGCTGGGTGTTACAACATAAGAAAGTAAGAAAATTTAAAAAGTTGCAGTTAATTAAAACAAAAGGCGGGCTATTCCCGCAATACGCTACATATAGCAAGGGTTAGTCACGGCGGTAGCGCTTAGCCCGGCGTTCAATATCCAGACATCTCGTGCAAGTGAAGGATGTGAAGCGGGGATTACCATGGTTCCGAGGTGATCTCCGAGCGAGACATCTGGGGTGAAAAGCTTCTTCGCATCCGTCACAATGGAACATGTGCCGATAGTTCCCACGGGTTTTACAAATAGCACACTTATCCCAGGCCAACGGGTCGTCTTCTTCTTCCCCCAAGTTAATTCGGGGTTGTTCGATGTTGATCTCGGGGTTGCGACGTTGTGGAGATGTGTGTGGTGATGGAATATCTTCTTTCTCCTCCTTGACCTCGTCCTTCATATTTTTACTAGTTGTCATCCTATTATGATTCGAGCTGGAAGGTATGGTTGGGATTGATAGACGTTCCGTTAAAGGAAGATGGAAGTAGTATATATAGTATGTCGGCATTAATTACTCCGACGCCTCGTCTTCCGTTAACCGTCATCAGCCATCAAATCAGCCGTCAAATCAGTCAAAGGTACGAGGTTATAGCGCAATCTCCGCGCGACACTTGGCATCCTTTAGCTCGGTTCGACCCCGAAGCGGTGAAACCGAGGCGTCGCCATGATGAGGGGTGGCAACGCGTCGTCTCGCGGCTTCTTTTCGAAATTCGTGCTAGGATTGAGCGGGAAAAATAGAGACCCTTATATATATCTCATCCCGTTTCGTTCATTCATTATCGATTATTGCGAGGAAATTTATCTCGGAACCATAGAGCGAAAATATTTTTTGGTGATAACGGAGCGAGTTCAGAGCATTTAGGAAACCTCGGAGAAGACATCCGAAGATTGCGTTGCAGAGAAATTTCAACTTCAGGTAATCCTTTCCCATCTCGGTAGTCGAATTTATATTGATTAATTGTGTATGATCATTGCCGAGGTTAATAATGATGTAATGATCACATAGGCATGATAACGTTATCGAGGCTAGGATTAATGATCCAGCCTTGGCAATCGATCCGTAGTGGATAAGTCGGTAAATGGAATACCTTAGAAATAAAGAATAGCGGTTACCTAAGCCAATCCTATTTCTTCGTTAATTTAGAAATGGCCGGAGAACAAGAAGGATCTCGGGATTCGTCGCCCACTACTTCGGGGGAACCGTCCCAGTTATGTTATTTGCCCCCCCGTCCTGGTAAGGGCAAGAGTTTATATGGCATGTTGCCTCCGCATTCCGATGCAATGCCGGAAAACATTGAGGAACAACATGGTGACAGGAACGATGGAGACGGAGGCGATCCATCTCGAGGTGAGCTTGTAGTTGCCCTAGTGGGAACGTCTCGTGAGTCTAAGGAGCCCAAGAAGAAAAAAACTAAAGATGTCTCTCCCCGAGATGGTCATGGGGATGATTCGGATTTTCCAGTATCAGCTGGCATTATTCCTAAACTAGTTGTCCGATGTCAAGCCTATGCTGACGCATTCTATGAGGAACTTGTAGATGAAGCTGATAGAGCAGAGTATCCACGACATGCGCTTAAGTTGACAGCCCCGAGTCTAAATGACCGAGCGCATGACTCGAGTCGTGGGATGTGCATTTACTGGAAAATGCCGAGATGCGGTTTCAAAGTGAGGGTGTCTAAGTTCGTTCGCGAGATATTACGATATCTCGACGTGGCCCCTGCACAGTTAACCGCACCAGCATGGTGTTACATAATGAGTTTTAAGTATTTGTTTGATTTCATGCCCGAGTTAGAGTCGTACTGGCCCAGTACGGGATTGTTCTTTCATTATTTCACGGTATTGTACAATAATGAGAGCCACCTTGCAATTCGGAAGCGCTCTAAAGTTGCGCTTTTTGAAAAGCTGTCAAAAGTGGATGATTGGAACCATGGCTGGGTATACCTCGAGAATCCCAAGGATTTGAAATGCTTTCGGGGGATACGGAGGAAGTGGCGTCCTCTGAATAAAGAAAGTTTGGTTCCGGCTTCTCCTCCACCTCCGACGTCAGATGAATTAAAAGTTATTCAAATTCTTGACAGTTATTTCACAAGTTAGTACCGATATCTTTTTACATCGCATTTGTTCATTAATCCTGCTATATTAAACACATTGTTAAAGTTGGTGTTCTTTTTTGTGTCCTAGGACGCGGGTTTATGGCACTACCCTGGAAGGCTGCTCGTCCTGCTCTTGTTTTTGACACCCCAGAGGACGGCTTCGCAACAGGAAAAGAAGTTGCGACATCCCGAAAACCAACTTCTTCTTCCCAGGGTCCTAAGACAGTAAAGTTGGGGTCTGCTAAAACTACAACGGGTCGCCCGAAATCTACCACAAACGTTGCGGCGACCATCAAAGGAGCTAAGAGTAGTGTTTCCGGGTCCTCCAAGCTCGGGGGTTCCCAGAAGAGGAAGGAAGTTTCCGTTGATCCCCCCGTGCAGTTAACAAGGCGAGAGAAGGGGAAGGAAGTCGAGGTAAAAGAACCTGAGTCGAAAAGGCCAAAGGTTCAGTCCGATATTGTGTTAGAGGTGTCTGGGGCTGCCCCGAAAGAAACACCCCAATCTCGGGTTGAGGCTGCTGAGAGGGAGTTGGAGAGAATTATTGAAGAAGCGGCACGCGACGTGTGGGATCCCGCGAAGGAGCACACCGAGCATCTCAAGTCGTGTATATCAGAACAGGGGCGAAATACCGGATTCGTGTGGGGGACCCATATTTCGCAAGGATTCCCTGATAGTATTTTGGCGTATCTCCCCGGATATTCTACCATGCAGGATGATGAAGAGCATCCCGAAGTACAAGCCGCGTTTTCTCGGGAAACCTTCAGGCTAACCACAACCGCTCATCAAAAGAAGTGGGCTGAAGAGCATCCTGACCAAGTCGTCGGTCAAGTGTTAAGGTCGCTGCATGATGCCGGGGTTTTCTTTGGGTTCCTCAAAGATTCGCTTGAAAATCGCAGTGCTCTTACTATCACAACTGATCAAGAGGCGATTAATAAGGCGATCATGGAAAGGGATTATTTTGTCAAGTTGGCTAAGTTAAAGGAAAGGGAAAGGAAGATAGCCACTGGGGAAGCCGCCGTTGCTTCGGCAAAATACGAGATGGTGCGATTGGTAGGTTTGCAGGCTGACAAAGAGCGCAAGGAGAATGAGGAAAAGGCAAAGCGCTATAAACACAAGGCTAAAGAGTACAAGGACAAAGTCGATGGCCTTAACTCCAAGCTCGAGACCCAGGCCAAGGAGATGGAGGAGGCAAGATCGGAAAATGTCCGACTAAAGGCCGAGATGGCAGGTCTCAAGAGGAAAACGCTGAGCAAATTTTTAGGCAGTAAGGCCTTTGCGCAAGCCGTTCCCTACGCGTGTAAAGAAATGATGACGGAGACCGTTTATTGTTATATGGGTGAACTGGCCAGGATTTACCCGTTCAAACCCGAGCATATGGGTTTTACGAAAGTGGAAACCGAGAAGCTCGTTATTAAGAATCTCTCAGATCATGGCTGGGACGAAGAAAATGACGTTTTGTTGAACCCGGATGGTACTCCTTTCCGAAAAGAGTTGGAACTTGAGAACCATCCTCGTGGAAGGATTGTTCATCCCTGGCCGAAAGATAAATGGCCTCAGCATCTCGAGCTTGTCGATAATGATGCTGAAGGGGAGGATGACGGGATTCCTTTCGAGACTTCTTCTGAGGAAAGTGACGAAGAGGAGACCGACATAAGAGATACCGAGGTGAACGCTGCTGTTATCACCGAGATGAATGTCGAGATGTACCCTGTTGCTCCACAAGGTGATGGAAAGGATCCGGAGGATGTTTCTATCTTATCTTGTGGTGGTGGAACTAACGTGCTTGAGTCGGAAAAGGCTCCAACTTCAGAAAAGGCTCCAACTTCTGTAAGTAAAAGACTTCTAATATCGTGATTGCCGAGATATTGCTTTCACACTTAATCTTATTTCTTTTGTTTTGTTTGTAGGAAGGATGATGGCCAGCACTGGACGCCACCTTGGTCTTACGAAATTTCTGTGCCTCTGATAGTTTGAAGGATTTACCCTTGTTATTTTATTTGTGCCCCCGGGATGTGGGGGTTTAAACAAAAGCGTGTTGTAATATAAAGTTGATATCCCCGGGATGTGGGGATTTAACAGAATATTCGGTGTAACATGATTTTTACTTCTCTCGTTGCATTAGGTTTATTTTTTTTTTCGACATTAGGTTTATCTTTTTCCGAGATCTTCTTTTTGTTTTTTCTGGAATATATCTCGGGGTATTCTTTGAATGTCTTTGTGAACGAGTGAAGTATGTATGATATCCTTAGCCCCCTTTCTTTTTCTTTATTGTTGACAGAAATGGTCAATGTCGGGGGAAAGTTATATTGCCAGAAACGTATGCGTTACCCCGAGGGGTTTTCGATAAATGTTCTCGACATAATAAAATTCAACTTACTGGTTTAACAGTCGTCGTCCCTTAGGACTACGTTAATTTATGTCGCGTATCTTGGGATTTTAACCAAGACATCTTTCGTTGCCTTAGATAGCTTTCGTTCATATATCTTGGACCCAATAATTTAAACACAGTCATAAGTAATATCATATATATATTGATAAAAGCTTAGAACCATACAAAAAATTTGTATCTTGGTCTAAGTGGATACATGAAATAGGAAACAAAGGCTTATCTCGCCCGGAGCACATCGAATCTATTTAAAACATAAACAAAAACGACATACATTAAGTGTAAAATTTCCTTAACTGGCAAGTATTCCACGGGCGAGTGAGTATGAAACCACTCGGGTCTTCCAACTCGTAAGCGCCTTTACCTCGTGGGCGAATGATCTTAAAGGGACCTTCCCATTGAGGAGCAAGTTTGCTTACATGTTTGCCAGTTGCTTCCACAGTTTTGAGTACCAAGTTACCCGGCTGGAATTCCCGAGGTACCACGTGTTTGTCAAATGCACGTTTAACCCTGCGTTGATACTCCGTGGTCCGAATGCGAGCCCTCTCCCGACCTTCTGTGATGAGGTCGAGTTCAACGGCACGTGCATCGCGATTCTCGTCAGTGGAATATGTCAGTGTACGGAGAGATGGTTCCATCATCTCAATTGGCGTTACTGCTTCCATCCCGAACACTAAAGAGTAAGGTGTTTGTTGTGTGGCTTCGCGAGGTGTTGTGCGGTAGGCCCACAAGATTCCATCGAGAATGTCGGGCCAATTCTTCCTGTTAGCCGCCACTTTCTTTTTGAGACCGTCCAAGATGGTACGGTTAGTGACCTCGGCCAATCCATTACTAGCAGGGTGACTGACCGAGGTGAAGTTGTTTTGGACACCCAAGTTGGAGAGGAATGACATGGTGCTGGCTGCATTGAACTGTGTTCCATTGTCTGATATGAGTGCATGGGGTATGCCAAAACGACATATGATGTTCCGCCAGATGAATTTTTCTGCCGCTGCGGCGGTGATATTGGCCAGTGCTTCGGCTTCAACCCATTTAGTAAAATACTCTACGGCTACGATAATCCAGCGGCGTTGCCTGACGGCTTTGGGGAATGGCCCGACGATGTCAATCCCCCATAAGTCGAACGGCCAAGCCCCCGATATGGATATCTGATCGTATGGCGGGATATTGCTCAGCTTGCTGTGGAATTGGCAGCGTTCACATTTTCGGACCAGGGTTGCCGCATCGTGCTGCATGGTTGGCCAATAGAAACCAGCTCTGAGAATTCGTTTGGCGAGAGTTTTTGCTCCTTGATGACTTCCGCAAATGCCTTCATGCACCTCGGAAAGCATTTGCAATGCTACCGCCTCGTTGATGCACTTAAGCCAAGGTCGCACGTATCCCCGTTTGTATAAATGGTTATTGAATATGGAGTACATCGGTGCGATCCTTTTCAAACGTCGGGCTTCCAGCTGATCGGTGGGGAGGACCCCGGTGTTAAGAAAGTTCCACATCGGGGTGAACCAGGACTCACCGGGTTCCCCGATGGCAAGTACAGCTGTGGTGTCAAGGGTGATGCTGGATTCTGGAACATCCATAACAATCACGGGCCGATCTTTGTCAAGGTTGCCCGCGGCGCCAAGTTTGGACAAAGCATCGGCTTGGCAGTTTTTGTTGCGGGAGACATGTTGGATATCAACCTCGTTGAAATGACTCTTGAGCAGGTGAAACTGTTGTCGGTACTTGCGCAACTTATCGTCCATGACGCGGCATTCATCGTTTATTTGCTTTACTGCTAACTCGGAATCACTGCGAAGATGAACCTCGCGGGCGCCCAATTCTTTGGCTAGCTTAAGGCCTGCTATCATGGCTTCATATTCCGCGGTGTTGTTCGTTACCGGGAATTGAAAATGGAGAGCATAATTCAGGGTTTCCCCATGTGGACCAGTGAGGGATACCCCGGCCCCCGCCCCCTGTAATGAAGAAGCGCCATCGACATGGATTGTCCAACGTCCTTCAGATTCGGGGGGAACGCCGGAATACTCGGCGATGAAATCAGCGAAGATCTGTGATTTCAAAGCATTTTGGGGATGGAAAGAAACATCGAACTCGGATAATTCGAGTGCCCAAGCTAGCAATCGCCCGGATGAGTCGAAATTTGCAAATGCCTTCTTGAGTGGGATCCCGGTGTAAACCTTTACGGAATGCGACTGGAAGTAAGGTCTCAATTTCCTTGCGGCTATGACGAGAGCATATGCTGCCTTTTCAATCTGGGAATACCTTGTTTCGGCATCCCGAAGCACATGAGAAACGAAATAAATCGGCTTTTGATCTCGCCCCTCTTCCCGAACAAGGGCAGCACTTACCGCATGATTCGTTGTTGCCAAGTACAATACCAGGACATCGCCCGCGGTCGGCCTGCTAAGGCATGGAGGATTAGCGAGGTAAGCTTTGACTTTTTCGAAGGCCGCGGCACACTCTTCTGTCCACTCAAATTTGGCGGATTTACGCATGGCTTTGAAGAAGGGGAAACACACATCCCCGGACCTCGCAATGAACCTGTTAAGAGCGGCCAGCTTGCCTGTGAGAGATTGCAGTTCTTTGAGGTTCTGAGGCGGCTTCATGTCGAGGATGGCTTGTGATTTGGAAGGATGAATCTCAATGCCTCGCATAGAAACCATGAAACCAAGGAACTTACCCCCGGTTAGGCCGAAAAAACTCTTCTTCGGGTTGAGTTTCATGTTGGCTGAATTCAGTGTCGCGAAGGTTTCTCGGAGATCTCGGATATGGTCAAGGTCCGACATGCTCTTGACGAGCAGGTCATCTACATATGCCTCTACATTTCGCCCGATCTGGTTGTGAAATACCGTGTTAACCATGCGCTGGAATGTGGCTCCAGCGTTGCGCAACCCGAAAGGCATGACTCGGTAGCAGTATAGCCCCGAGTTGGTGGTGAAAGCGGTCTTCTCTTCATCGTCTTGATTCATCCGGATTTGATTGTACCCGGAGAACGCGTCCATAAAACTGAGGTAGGCATGTCCCGAGGTAGAGTCGACCAGTTGATCGATTTTTGGCAAGGGGAATGGATCCATGGGGCATGCCTTATTGAGGTCGGTGTAATCGATACACATACGCCAGTCACCGTTGGACTTCTTGACAAGCACGGGGTTGGCTGTCCATTCCGGGCACTCGACATTTCTGATGAAACCAGCGTCAAGTAGCTTCTGGACTTCACGTTTTACGGCCTGCTGCCGTTCTTCCCCCATGTTACGTTTTCGTTGCCGAACCGGTTTTGAGCCCGGTTTGATATGCAGTCGGTGTTCTGCTATTGACCTCGGAATTCCTGGCATGTCGGCGGCTGTCCAGGCAAAGACGGACTGATTTTCTCGGAGAAATTTGGCGAGTTCGTCTTTCGCTTGCCCCTGGACCGCCTTTCCGATGTTGAGCGTTCTGCCTCCGCCCAACTCGAGTTGTTCGACTTCATCTGCCGGCTCAAGGGAAGTCGTAGTCTCAGCTTTATCAACTGGATCCAGCGCCAGGTTGGTGTTGGGCGGTAGATACGCGGTACTTGAACGCAACCGCTGTTGGTTGGTTTTTGCTTCCGACTGTTCGACTTGGTGGACAGAGCCTCCTTGACTCTGAATGGAAGTCATGTAGCATTCCCGCGCCACCTGCTGTTGGCCACTTTCTTCCCCTATCCCGTTATCTGTATGAAATTTGATTTTTAGGTGGGAAGGGGAGATGATTGCGCCAATTTTGTTCAGAGTTCCTCTTCCCAGAATTGCGTTGTATGCCGAGGGGGCATTAACGATGAGGAAGTCCACCATGACTTCCACCGTGCGAGGGGACTTACCAAATATCACCTTGAGTGGCATCATACCCCGAGGTCGGAGGGCATCTCCCGTAAAGCCTATCAAAGGGGAGATATGCTGTTGGAGGGCGCGAGTGTCGAGGCCCATTTGCGTGAAAGCCGATAAGTACAGGATGTCTGCTGAGCTTCCCGTGTCGACTAACACCCTCCTAACCCGATGGGTGTTAATTTTGAGGTTCAACACCACGGGATCATCGTGTGGGCTGGAAATCTCACCTAGATCCTTCTCGGAGAAAGATATCACTTCTTCTGGGCGAGATCGTTTTTTGTCGGTCTCGACTTGTAAAACAGTGGGATATGGCTTTCGATTGTCGCGAGGCAAGATTTTTCGGATGGTACCGCGATGGCCTCCACTGATCCTTTGCCATTGTATTTCCTGGAGAACTTTCTGAAGAAATCGGGATTGATGAACTCGATCAGCTTACCCTCGCGGGCTAGTCTCTCCAGGATATCTTTGAGTTGAAGGCAATCCGCAGTGGAATGCCCATTGAATCCATGATACTCGCACTTCTTGGAGTTATCTTGTACCGTGAAGATGCCTTCAGGCAATGGTGGGGGCAGGTCGAACATCTCCTCTACGATGTTGTACATCTCGTGTCGTTTTTTCGTGAGAGGCGCGTATCTCACGAAATGTTGTCGGTACCCCTCAGTGCCAAATTTGTGTTCTTGCTCGGTTGATCGGTTTGGTTGGTTTCTCCGAGGTTCCCTTTGGTTGCGAAACCTATCCGGAGCCGGCTGTCTGTTTGTTTGATGGCGGGGAGATCGAGATCTCGGTCTCATGGGACTCCCGTTGTCATCTTCGGCACGGATGTAACCTTCTGCAAAGTTTACAAACTCCCTCAGAGTATTCATTTTCTTCATGTGGGCTTCGTAACGCAAGGTTCCTGGACCCCCTTTGCGGAGTCCTTTCTTGATTGCGGCTAGGGCGAATTCCTCATTGAGATTCTGAATTCGCCGAGATGCTTGTATGAAACGGTTGACAAATGCACCTGTTCTTTCTCGCTGTCCCTGGACTATGTCCAGAAGCATCTCGCACGTGGCTTGCGGCGGTTTGATTATTGTATATCTTTCCAAGAACAGTTTCGCGAAGTCCTCGAATTTGTTGATGGACCTCCGGGGTAGCGTCATGTACCAGTCCCATGCTTCTCCAGTTAAGCAAGTGGTGAAGACTCGGCACATGATGGCATCGGTGGCTCCAAGAAGGCGGAGTCGCTCAAGGAACCCGTACACGAAGTTGTGTGGATCCTGAGTATCCCCACTACCTCGGAAGCTGGGAAGGGTTGTCGGGTATTTGAAATCTGTCATTGATTGGCGGTAGATGTCTCTGGACAGGGGGCCGTCTTCGATTCCCATAGGCCGAGAGTAAGTGCCTGCCTTCTGGGATTCGAGTTCGGCTAGTTTGGCCGCGAGTCTGGTCTGGATCAGTTCTTCGACTTGGGCCATGTTGATACCTCGGGTTGGGGTTGGTGATCGCCGGTTCCTTCTCCGGTCATCGCGGCGAGCTCTATCCCGACCTCGGGGTGGGCTTCGTTCGCGCTCTCTATGGGAGCGAGATTGATCTCTGCGGGAAGGCCTGGACCCTCTGCCATGGTTAGCTGATTCTCGTTCGTTGTTAAGGTGGGCTCTGAGACTTTCGGTGCGTGGTCCTTCCGCGGGGTGTGGCCCCCTATTCTCATCCTGACCTTCCGGGCGTCTTCCTATATCGGGATGTACACCTGTAGGCAGGACATTTTGATCCCTGCGTTCGGATTGGACCTGTTGGTCGGGTAGTGATGGGGTATCTGTCTCATTGCCTGTTCGGACCTGTACGAACTGTCGCTCCAGATTTCTTGGCGACACATTTGCTGGTCGACTATGGACACGGTTGGCAGACAAAGGTCGCGGTACAGCTACGACGGGGGGTACGATTTGGTGGACAGGTCGTAGTGGTATTTGCTGGGAACAATGGGTTGGACCTGTCATGGGATACGTCCCGTGAGCGCCTCCCGGGCCCCATTGCACAGGTGGTGCGGCATAAGGATACTGGGGGCCCGTGGGAGTGTAAGGTGTGTAAGGAGTCGCACCGTAGTGATACAGCGGTGTTTGCTGAGGGTAATACGGTATGTAGGGTATCTGATATGCACCAGTTACCTGATTGTGCTCGATGTAGAGTTGCCTGGTCGCGTTCCCTTCAGCGAATGAAGGTCGGGTTGCGTCGGGGCGAGGTTGAACAGGTTGAGGACCCTGAGGTCGTACCGTTGAGTTATTAGGCCTCGGTCCTAGGACTTGGCTGTGGGAAGGATTTGCTGTGGGTGATGTTACCACTGGAGGTGGTGTGATTGTTACCCCGGGTGGGGTCGTCACCCCTGGTGGGAGCGGAGTTGATGTGGTCGGACGAGCCATCTAGTTCTGTGTTCGAGCTAGGCGTTGCCCCACGGTGGTTGATACGTCCTATCTCGGGAGATGAGGCCGTATGGAAGTTTTTGGGTTGGGCTGGATTCGTCCTGCCAAGGAATGGCAGGCCGAGGTGTGGATCGAGTTAGGAACTCGGGGTATTTTATGAGAGATTCGGACTCTGACCTGTATGATCTCTCTCTTAGTAAAAAATTGCGTCCCCTGTTTCATGGGAATCACAGCCTTATATAGTCCAGCCATAACTGCCATCTCGGGCGTTTATGGAGAACGTGGGCAGTTATGTCAGCCGTTACTGGGACGTGGGCATTAAGCTAGCCGTTACTGGGACGTCGGCATTAATCTGGCCGTTTCCCGGCTATCCCGTATGTCGGTTGACCTGGGCCTATTTTGAGGCTCTGGTTTGGGGCCGGCATATTGGGCCCCGGCTTAACGAGTTTTTGGGCTTTTTCATATGACGTCGGGTTGGCCTTGTTAAGGTCCGAATCCCAGTCTTTTATGGCCCAGTTTGGAACAAGTAAAAGGGCCTGTGGAACATGGCCCTATCAGGTGTGGATCACAAATGAGTTGCTTGAATAATGGGTGTGGATCACAAATTATATGTTTTTATTTATGATTGTGTGATGCTTGATTAAATTGTGATTTGTTTGGCATACTTGTTTTAATTGCATATTTGTATGTCATGTGAATAATGGGTGTGGATCACAAATGAGTTGCTTGAATAATGGGTGTGGATCACAAATTATATGTTTTTCAATATACATATATATCTATATATGCCTGAATTGGAAAAAAAAAATAGCAGAAAGACAAAGTATCAGGATTGGTTATTACTAGTTAACCGATCCTGATAACCATTAGGATCGGTTATTTTATAGAACCGCTCCTGATACTTAACAATCAAGATCGGTTAATAAATTAACCAATCTTGATTGTTATCAGGATCGGTCCAATATAAAAGGCCGATCCTGATTGTCTTTCTGCAAATTTTTTTTAAAGCAACACATATGAAAAAGGATTATTTGTTCAAATTTTTTTTTTCTGCTTATTATATGGCTTTATATTGAAAATGCCAAATCTGGACAAATTGACATGCTTTAGGTAAAGTGCGTGGTTCTTCCCTACTTAGGTCTGGAAGAGCGGTAAAGTGGGTGGTTCTTCCCTTTTGGTTCCATTAAGGTTTACAGAGCCTAACATGAAGATACATGTTTTAATAAATTATATTTCATGTTCAAAAGTTGAATAAAGGATGAAGGACCTTAAAAAAAAAGCAAGAGTCCGATGAAAAGTTCAACAAATCATATGTTTCTTCTATGGAATCGAAAAAATTTATATGTTATTCTATGGAATCAAAAAATTCATACAGAACCAATCCTGATACTTAACAATCAAGATCGGTTAATTTATTAACCGATCTTGATTGTTATTAGGATCGGTTATAAATAAAAGGCCGATCCTGATTGTCTTTCTGCAAAAAAAAAAATTTTTAAAGCAACACATATGAAAAAGCATTGTTTGTTCAAATTTTTATTTTTTCTGCTTATTATATGGCTTTATATTGAAAATGCCAAATCTGGACAAATTGACATGCTTTAGGTAAAGTGCGTGGTTCTTCCCTAGTTAGGTCTGGAAGAGTGATCACTCAAAAGAGAGGAATGTTTCTTTTAATATTTATAAACTCGTAAATGCTATCGGTTCGGACTGCAAACGCACAATCCTATCGAGTAGTATATTCGAGGTCGATCCACAGGGAATATTGGTTCAATGCTTTGAGCGATCGAATCACAATCTTTCGAAAGGCTAGACGAAATCTGAAAATTTAGAGATGTTGTTTTGATTAATGTAAATTAGGAAGCAATTAAAAGTAATTAAAATAAAGATAGAGATGAGAATTCCTAAGGTGTCGGCACACCATTGCCACTCAATCCGCCTTGAAAATATATTCCTGTTGCGTCTGATTTCCTGTTGTTATTTTAATGAAAGACACCACATAGGTCACTGCGATTTATGTTACGCAAGAATGATAGATCTTTCACCGAGATTCTACATAGGACACTGCGATTTACCTTACGCAAATGTCTGATCTCTCAAATACCCCAAATTACTACACAGATCACTGCGATTTACTTTACGCATGTGATGAAATTTGGTACGCATTTTGTTGGTCTGGTTTATGGTTTCCCCGCTAAGGTTTTCTTCACATAAACCTAATAGATCTCAACGAGGCTAATTCATACAAATAGTTTCTCTTACCATTAAAGTACTGTCACTACCCTAACGGACTCAAACTAGATCATTGAAATTAGATGAAGAGATAGTAAATCACAAAAGCATTTTAATACAACAACAAGAAACCATAATCAATAGAAATATATATATATCAAAACATCAAGAGTAACAAGGTTTACTCCCTAGCCCTAAGAAAAGGAACTTAGCCGCGGAACGGCATTGTTACAAGCACTCCTCTCTTCTAACTTTAATCAAATCTAACCCTAATTACAAAGATAACTATTTCTTCTGCCCAGGGGCCTTATATAGGAGTGGAGGGACGTCTGGAGGTTGAGTAGGGGCTAAGAAACTGATCTGGAAACAGCTGTCGGCAGTTATTCCCCAAGGGTCGCCTTCGGATACGGACCGTATCAAGTGATACGGTAAGTATTAGGACCTTGACGGTTAGGGTTTAATGCTTCCAGCGCTATCTCCTGGTCTGTGCTAGGCCTGGTCCGTATTAGGCAATACTGACAGGGACTTAGTGATGAGCGTCGCTGATCTGATTGACCCGTTTCTAGCTCCATTTGGTGTAAAATAGTCCCAAAACCTTTTTTTTACAATAAAACATAAAGAAGGGTGACAGTAGCCTTTTTTCTCTAATTAATTAAACATAAGTGTGAGAAAATATGTAAAACCTAAGCCAAAACCCTACGTAAATCATCATTATTTTGACTCTGATCACGCCTCCCAACTTGAATTGTTGCTTGTCCTCAAGCAACGACATCCCAGCTGGTCAAAGATCCGGTCTAGGTTAAACCATACAATCTCAAGGACTTGTTTAAAATGAAATTAGGGCTTAGGTTTGGTACAATTGACATGACAATAAAAATTTAGAACTTAAAAAAATATTCATGACCTCTCCCTTGAACAATTTATTCACCCCATGATTGACCTCATTATTCTTACCCTAGAAAAATTATAATCGAACAATTTATTTCCCAAATATCCTTAAAATTGAGAGTATTAATTTCTCCTTCGATTATAGATGGATCCCCTCCAATCAATAGGAATTCTAATGATATAAATTTTGATTTTCCTTCCCAATTGATTGGAGCAAAGTATGACAACTAAGTGTGTTGGTACTTGTGACTATTTTGAAAAATTAAATATGTACAAGAATTTAAATTTGGGAGGTTTTCTCGAGCCTATTGGTAACCAGTCTTGTGTAGGCACCCGTACTCTTTTTATCCTCCATCTTTTATTCTATTTTTTTTTCTTTTTCTGAATTTTTCTATTGTTTTTTTGGATTTTTCTCATTTCTGATTTTTTTTGTATTTTTCTATTTTTCTGAAAATAAAATAAAATATTTTTGTGTCACAAGCACCATGATTACACACAATTCCAAGTATTCATTCATACAAGGAATTATTGCATAGTTTCGCTAGGGGTCTATTTATAATAAATGGGTATTTCTAAAACACTATCAAATTTAAAAGACTTCGCAAAAATAAATTACTCAATGAATAAAAATTCTAGGGTTTGCAATTTTTGTCAACACTCATGGTTAGCAATTCATTGCTCACTTTGAGATCACTAATTATTTTTAAAAATTCTGAATTTTTGGTATCATGGCCAATTGTCTAAATCTTAGCCTAATTCAAATTTAAACAATTCCTATTTGATTAACCTACATGCAAATTACCCCTAAATTATATGATCATATCAATGCAAATGCCTATATGCACGCTAGATAAAAATCTCAATCGTTCCTCCCAACTTATCTTAGTTAAGCCTTGAAAAGTGGTCCCGATTGAGTACAACTGCTAGCGAAAAAATGAAAAATAAGGGTCCTACATGCCATGATCCTAGATACAATGCAATTCCTAAACTACTTTCTTACCCCTACCCCCATGCTTAAATTTTGTATTGTCCTCAATGCAAGAAAATAAACAATTAAGAGAGGGATAAGAAAGATCTCACAGATTACTCATTGTGAAGGGGTGGTGGTGGGGTGAATGGAATCGGTGGTGTGAATGGTATTCCCTTGGAAATGCAATATTCATAGAAATTCTCGTGGGCCTTGTTTACCTTGTCCAAATATTCCTCCAAGTAGCGGATGCGTTTCTTCAAATTCTCGAGGGTGTTGTTGGCGTAACGTGTGGTTGGACTGGGTTCACGAGCTTAAGATATGGTTGTCTCTTTTTCCCATCCGGTTGGTGCGGGCATGGAGTTTGCTTCATTGGTGTTATCGCGCGGCGGAATGAGGTGGCGTACGAAAGCCATGTCATGATGGTGGATGGATGAGTGGTGTGATGCGCTATGTGTTTCCTCCATGGGCTCTTCGGTTGGTTCTTCCTCGGTTGGTTCTTCCTCGATTGGTTCCTCCTCTATTGGTTCTTCCTCGTCGCTTCGTGCATCATCTCCATGTTCAGACTTGTATCCAAATTGAAATGACCCCTTATCCGTTCCGATATGGAGGGTCATTCCCTCGCCTATTTTCAACGTGTATTTTATGTCACCTGTGTGTGCATTGAATACTGCTTGCACGTGATTGTTGTTCACTAGGTAGTTCATGTTAAGGCGGTTGTTGCTGAATACTTCAGTTTCGCCGACGAGTTTTATGTTGTGGTGGTGCGCAAGGAGAGTTGCATAAATACCCACGGAAACCACGTGATTGTTCTTTGTGTCGGCGGCCACCGATTTGAGGTGGTGCAAGATGTGGTATCCAAGGTGCGGTTGATGCTTGTGGCTCTTCATGCAGCGCATGATGTAAATGTCCCTCTCTCGCACTTCCGTTGTGTCCTCTCCTATTGGGAATATAGAATTAGTTAAAATAATATGAATATATCTTAATTCTATCGATGAGATGAGGCGTGAGTCTTTGCGGTATATTTTGCGCTCATCAATTGCGATCATTTCCCAGTACTTCATGCATTTCTCCCTCGTGAATTCGGTTTCGCCATTTGTGGGGATGGACAGCGCCTTGCAAAATTCCTCCATTGTTATGGCAAATGGGTGGTTGAACAATCGGTATTTGATCATGTCGCCATCCCATTGTAGTGTTGATAGAAACTCAATGGAGGGCCTCAAATAGACTCTTGTGGTTCGTAGGCGGTCTGCCAAATCCCATAAATTGATATTGTTGAGCGATACTCGCACATAATCATAGCATCCAAGGACCTTCATGGTATTGATACACATCGCTTTGTTGTTAGCGATGGTGCGATCAAGCATTGTTTGAGCACGGTCGAATTATTGTTTATCGCAGAATTTGATCTCCATGGCTGTTGCGAAGGTGTTTTCATTGTCAGATTGAGAGTCGGAGGAACGAGGGCTGTTGTGCGCCATTTTTCTCTGGTTTCGGTCTCTGTTACGGGCCGTATCCACTTGATACGGGGTTGATACGGGCCTGACTTTGAGGATTTCTGTGGACAAGATGCGAATTTTGATCTGAAAATTCTATGAAATGGTGCAAGGAAAAGGAAAGTGGATGAAAGGTTTATATGGCAGTGAAAGGGTGTGATGAATGTGCAGAAGGTGATAGTAGTGGGAAGTTAAATTTGGTTAAAATTCGAACTTCTTTCTTGGAGCGCCGGAATTAGAGAGTTGGTTATTTCTGCACATTGAATACAGTCCGTATCAACTGATACGGTCCGTAACAATTATGCAGTTTTGTGTTGAATTCTGCTTTTCCTGCACCAAGTCCGAGATGGGTCCGTATTGGAGAACTACCTTGTATTGGACTGGTACAGTCCGTAACAGAGAGTAAATCTTCGTGACGGGCTTCGAATTTTTCGACCAAATACTTCCAGCATCTCCTCCTGTAGGTAAGATTAGTAACCCTGTGATCAGTATAATAGTTTAGGATCAAATGAAATATATTTTTGATTTTTTGAATTTTTATATGAAAAAGAAAGCAAAAGTGGCATTGGGTTGCCTCCCAAGAAGCGCTTGTTTAAAGTCATTAACTTGACTTTTTGATTTCATCCATCATTTGGCTGATTCCCGAAGAAATATGTCTCATTATGCTCATCATTTGTTCATGCGATGTAGTGCTTCAACCTCTGACCATTCACCTTGAAATACCCGGTTTCTTGACTCCAGATTTGGACTGCTCCATAAGGGTACATGTAAGTGACCTTGTATGGTCCTGTCCATCTAGATCTCAATTTTCCGGGGAAGAGTTTGAGTCGTGAATTGAAGAGAAGCACCATGTCGCCTTCCTTGAACTCCCTTTTTCTTATCTTTTTGTCATGGTAGAATTTCGCCCGTTCTTTATACATCTTTGCATTGTCGTATGCATGGAGTCTCAGTTCGTCTAGTGCATTCAGATCTAGTAGCCTCTTTTTGCCTGCATCCCGAAGATCATAATTGAATGTTTTGATTGCCCAATATGCCTTGTGTTCTAATTCCACCGGCAGATGACAAGACTTTCCGTAGATCAGCTTGTAGGGTGTCATTCCGATTGGAGTTTTGAACGAGGTTCTGTAGACCCAAAGTGCTTCGTCTAGTTTGAGTGCCCAATTTTTCCTGGACCAAGACACCGTCTTTTGCAAGATGTTCTTGATTTCTCTGTTTGAAATTTCTACTTGCCCACTGGTTTGTGGATGATAAGGAGTTTCCACCTTGTGTGTGACGCCATATTTCTTCAGAAGATTGTTGAATTGATTGTTGATGAAATGCGATCCTCCATCACTTATCACTACTCGAGGGATGCCAAACCTTGGAAATATGATCTTCTGGAACAATCGCTTGACTACATTTTCATCTGCTGAGGGTGCTGGAATTGCTTCCACCCATTTTGAGACATAGTCAACTACTACGAGGATATACTTGTTGTTACCTGAGCTTGGGAATGGCCCTATAAAATCGATTCCCCAGACATCGAAAATCTCTACTTCTAGGATTGAATTTTGCGGCATCTCATCACGTTTGGATATGTTTCCCGTCCGTTGACATGCGTCACAGCGGGAGACATAATCCTTAACATCTCTGAAGATGTCAGGCCAATAAAAACCTGCTTGAAGGATTTTCAATGCTGTCTTTTGGAATGATGCATGGCCACCATATAGCGAGGAGTGGCAGTCATGGATGATGCCTTTCGATTCTTCGTGTGTGACGCATCTTCTGTGTATTCCGTCTACACAAAGACGGAAGAGGTAAGGATCATCCCAGTAGAAATGTTTAGCATTTGCCAAGAATCTCTTCTTTTGCTGAAATGTCATGTCAGGTGGAATGGCCCCACATGCAATGTAGTTGGCCAGATCTGCATACCATGGCCGTTTGCTTATCTCTACAGAGTAGAGATGTTCGTCAGCAAAGGAATCATCAATCGGTTGATCATTCTCGCTTGGTTGTCTCAGTCTTGACAGGTGGTCGGCTACCAAATTCTCTGTGCCCTTTTTGTCCCTAATTTCGATGTCGAACTCTTGTAGGAGAAGTACCCATCGGATGAGTCTAGGTTTTGCGTCCTTCTTGTTGATGAGGTACTTGATTGCTGCATGATCTGTATAGATGATGACCTTTGAGCCTACAAGGTAAGATCGAAATTTGTTAATTGCAAAGATTACTGCGAGTAGTTCTTTCTCAGTTGTTGTGTAATTGCATTGGGCTTCATTTAGAACTTTGCTTGCGTAGTAGATTGCATAGGGCTTCTTATCCTTTCGCTGTCCCAGGACTGCTCCTACTGCGTAATCACTTGCATCGCACATGATCTCAAAAGGATGGTCCCAGTCGGGTGGTTGGAGAATTGGGGCTGAAATCAGAGTATTCCTGAGTGTGTTGAATGCTTCGATACATTTCCCATCGAAGATGAACTCGGCATCCTTCATGGTCAAGTTTGAGAGTGGCTTCACAATTTTTGAGAAGTCCTTGATAAATCTTCGATAAAAACCTGCATGACCAAGAAAACTGCGAATGTCACGAACACATGTTGGTTGAGTTAGCTTTTCAATTACCTCGACTTTTGCTTTGTCAACCTCCAATCCCTTAGAGGAAATGGTATGACCAAGCACAACTCCCACCTGTACCATAAAATGACATTTTTCCCAATTTAATACGAGGTTTACTTCTTCACATCTTTTTAGAACTTTAGACAAGTTCTTCAAACATGAGTCGAAGGTATCCCCATAAACTGAAAAATCATCCATGAATACTTCCATTATTTCTTCAACAAAATCTGAAAAGATAGACACCATGGCTCTTTGGAAGGTCGTTGGGGCGTTGCATAACCCGAAGGGCATGCGTCGGTATGCGAAAGTTCCGTAGGGGCATGTGAATGTGGTCTTTTCTTGATCTTGAGGATGAATTGGAATTTGGAAGAAGCCAGAGTATCCATTAAGGTAGCAGAAATATGAATGCTTTGCTAGTCGCTCCAACAGTTGATCGATGAACAGAAGAGGGTAGTGGTCCTTTCTTGTAGCCACATTTAGTCGCTGATAATCAATGCACATTCGCCATCCTGTAACGACTCTTGTTTGGAGCATTTCGTCGTTATCTCCTTTCACAACTGTGGTGCCTCCCTTCTTCGGAACGACCTGGACGGGACTCACCCAGTTGCTATCAGAGATGGGGTAAATGATTCCTGCGTCTAGCAACTTCAGGACTTCTTTCTTGACCACTTCCTTCAAGTTCGGATTGAGCCTTCTTTGCGGTTCTCGTGAAGGTTTGTGATCTTCCTCTAGCAGAATTCGGTGCATGCAAATGGTAGGACTGAGGCCTTTGATGTCATCAATCGTGTAGCCAATGGATTTCTTGTGTTTCCTGAGTGTATTGACGAGTTTGCTGATTTGGGTCTTGTCAAGCTGAGAGCCGACAATTACCGGATAGGTTCAGTTTGGGCCTAGAAATTCGTATTGTAGGTTGGGTGGAAGAGGTTTAAGCTCGAGTTGTGGAGGAGAGGCTGCCTTTTCCTTTTTCTTCTCTTCGCTACTAACCGTATTGGGAAATACAGGTTGTAGGATTTTGGACACGGGAATTTCTTCTCACTTTTCTGTGACAGTGGTGCAACTTGCGCATGTTTCATTATAAATCTCGTCAGGTTTAGTCGTGAAATCTTGTTCAGGTTGCGCTTCATCATCTTCCCTTCCGAGAAGGCTATCCAGATCCTCTAAACCCATGAACTCTTCAAATTCATCGAATGGGTATTCTTCCTCTTCAAATTCGTCAGTGATGCCCAAATTGAAGACACGATCAATGTCAGAAGGGTATTTTAGAGCCCTGTTTATGTCGTAAGTAACCTTGTCATTTCCGACATTTAGTGAAATTTTCCCATTCTTGACATCATCATTGCTCCACATGTGGCGAGGAATGGCCTTCCAAGGATGATTGGAATCTGCTCATCTTCTTCCATATCAACTACCACAAAATTTCTAGGTATCCAAAAATCT
Source organism: Carex myosuroides (assembly GCA_028015225.1). NCBI lineage: Eukaryota > Viridiplantae > Streptophyta > Magnoliopsida > Poales > Cyperaceae > Carex > Carex myosuroides. Next base: position 3,441,281 of record CM051465.1, read on the forward strand.
CCAACTTTGATCGGTACATCTAGCAATACTCCCTCAGGATACCGGATTGACCGATCAGCCAATTGTAATGCCATTCGAGTTGGTGATAGGTCTCAACAATTCAATCTATCAAATACCGCCTTTGGCATCAAACATTCACTTGCCCCCATATCACATAAATCTTTCTTAAAAATCTGTCGTGCCAATTGTACATGGTATCGAAAAGCTTCCCGGATCTTTCAACTTTGTCGGTAATTTGCTTTGCACGAGCACACTACATTCCAGATTGAGCGGAACTGTTGAGAATTCTTGGAGCCTATTGCGATTTGAGAGAATCTCCTTCACGAGAACCTCCTCACAGGTTCGGGATCCGATACGAAGATAAAAGGAACATACTCAAGTAGCCAATGACCTCAAAAACACTCAAACAACAAGTCATTGGACCGCTTGAGTTATGTCATTTTCTTTTATATTCGATATCGACGCCCATGGATTGAATAATCGGGCTAACACTCATGTATAAGTTTACATATGAAAATTGACTAATGAAATTTTGAGTTTTGCTTGTTTGCAGGAATGGCTTACACCGCAGTCAACGCACGTTCTTTTTCCCAAGTTGCCAGCCTCCCAGCTGGCGAAGAGGTGGTTTATTTTGGGACTTTCGCAGTCCCTGTTGATGAAGTTAGGGCATTCAAAGCCCCTGTTCCCGCTCTAATGAATGAACAACTGTCCCTCGGGTCTATCACCGAGGAAGAAGTTACAGATGATGATGAAGTATGTTACTTTCTCACCCCTAAAGGGATGGACGGCAAGACGTTCATTCCTCTCTCCAAAACTAGGCGCGCAAGAAGGCGCGTGTCTAAGAAAATCAACCAAATTCCCGTGACCCCTCTGTCGGTCACCAAGAAAAGAAATCTCCAAGCATACCAGGATGAGTTGGTGGCTCAACCAGCCCTCCCTGTCAGCAACTCATTCTCCCCTCTCAGGATAGTGAGGAGGAATTCTTCTACTGCACACATACGTGCAGCGGGAGAAGTCCCTCAAACCGTCTCGTTCATCCATAAACCAAAAAGGATGAACACCAACCGCAAAATGGTTGATGATACTGCTATGGCCATTCATAAGGCCCACAAGCAGCTTCGCATGTTGAAGCAGCGTAAGAATCGATACTACGTGCATCCTGCGCAAGAAACCTCTACATCCCTATCCGTCAAATCTAGGTTGACGTTTCCAGCCCAAAAGCTGGGGGCATCCAATGACGCCCAACCCTCAATCAAATCGAGGCTGACATTCCCAGCCTCAAGACCAAAACCAACCTTTTCAGCCTCAAGGCTGGGGGCACCTGATGTTGCCCCGCTAAAACCAAAACTCTGTCGAGAGATGCGTGCAAGCACCTCTCAAAGCTCGAGCAAAGAGGGATCAAATCAAACCCCTCGAATTCTGAGAAGACCAACCAGTGTACATGATAGGCTGGGGGCACGAATCGATCCGCGCCCCTCCAACACTGGAAGCTTGACAATAGTGGCCCCAAATGCCACTCACAAGAAGCGAAGGGTCGCTAAAACGTACTCTAAGCAAGAAGAAGAAGCGATGGTCTTCATGATAACCATTAATGAAGACCTCGAAGAGGAAGATGACCATAAACCCTCCAACCCTACCGTATGCATGGTGAGAAAAGGGAAGGACCCCATCGTCGAAAATCCAAGTGACGATGAAGAGGAGTCTGATGCAGCATGCCCGCCTCCTATAAATGCCAGACCCAAAACCGTAAGTAGCTCAGATATAGGTCATATGGATGGGCCCGCATTGGGTAACTTCCATACCGTCTTGGCGACTTCTCCATGTGCTGGTGAAAGTCAAACCGGCACACAAACGCAAGAATAAATGTTATCTGCCTTCAATCAAATGCAAGCCGAGATACAAAATCTTAGAGCTGAAGTACATCAAACCCACGAAAGGGAGCAAAGGTTAATAGCTGAAATCCGAGGAAAAGGCCTCGCTGGCTCCGAACTCGAAAGAGGAGAAACATCAAATCGATCCAGCCCCGTAAACGGGCTCGAAAGATCAGAAAGATCAAACCCTCAAGAAAGACGTAGGGTACATTGGGAAGATGAAAGGCGAGAAACCTCCCCAACCTTTACTGCGGTTGATGTTCAAGAAATGATCAGCCGTCAGTTACAAGAAATGGGGATTGCCCCAAAACAAACAACACTGCGAATAGAGAAGCCATACCCTCCCGAATTCGATGTACCAAAATACCCCCCAACATACACCGTTCCTTTATTCTCCAAGTTTTCAGGAAATGGGACAGATGAAACGGGACCTGAACAGCATGTCAGCCACTTCATGATTCAATGTGGTGACTCTTCAAGAGAAGAAGCGTTCCTTTGTCGCCAATTCGCTAGAAGTCTTTCAGGACCAGCTTTCCAATGGTATTGTTCCCTAAAACCAGGAAGTATAAAATCTTGGGACCAAATGGCACGTGCCTTCATAGACAGGTTCGCGAGCAGTCCAATAAGACTTGCCGATTTAGCATGGGCCAAACAAGGGCCAAACGAAACTCTTCTGGCATACATCAACCGCTGGAGAAATATGAGCAACAAGTCGAGCCATTCTATACCCGAAAGGGAGGCAGTTGATTTACTCATAAGAAGTACATCCGGCAAAACGAGAGAAATGTTAATCATTGCCAACCCTAATAGTTATCAAGATCTGGTAGACACTGTATCCAGGTTGGGGCAAACAGATATAGAAGAGAAGTCATCAACCTCTTTCAAACCTAGAAGAGACTTTCCGAAGAAGAAAGAATCGAAGACGGTATACGCCGTCAAAACCAATAAAGCCAACAAAACCGAAAACAGAGATTCTGACTCTTCTGACGAGGAGGCGAGGCAAGTCGATAGCCAACCCACTCAGCCAGTTCTTCGCGATAACCAAAATAATCGTTATTCCAAATCGTTAGAGGAACGAAAGAATAAGAAGTATTCTTTCAAGATGGAGAAAACGGCTAAGATATTCAAGCAAGCCTTGGAAGATGGTATGGAATTGCCTCCAAGCAAATGCCCCGATCAGGCAGATAAGGTTGATCACCCTAACTACTGCCCATATCATAGGGTGATAGGTCATAAAATAGAAGACTGTTGGGTCTTCAAAGACCTAATAGAAAGAAGAATACAAGAGGGTCGTATGCAATTAGCGCCAAGTGCCGTGCAACAACCCGCACCTCACGAGCAAGTTAATGTTATCTCTCATGATGAGATGATCAAAGAAAAAAGGGTTGAAAGTCCCGCAAATGAAACATGGGAATTCCACCTCTCTAGGAAAACCAAAAAGTTGCTAAGGCAGCTTCTGAAAGAGCCTCAAGTCAAATGGGATAGCAATTTAAACCCCACAGTGCCAAGGCCCTCAAAACGGGTCATCCATCGCAAGCCAAACAAGAATGGCAGCCAAAAGGGCAAGAAGTCACCCAAGCCAGCAGAGTTGCCTACACCTTTTGAAATCCGGAAACACATACAAACTTTAGAGAATCATAAGCAAGATACGCCGCTACCGCTGACCCTTTCAGACTTCTTAACAGGAGATGTATTAGCCTTAATGTTGGGCCTCAAAGCTGAGAAAGGGGAAACAAGTAAAACCCCTCAAGAAGGAGAAAAAAATGATGATCATGAGATGCGTGACGTGGATGTCTATGGAGGAAGTTCCTCGAGTGACTCGGATGATAGTGAAGTCACCTTCATCAGAAATGAGGGACCCGACTACCAAGCAGTAATCCAATCGAATACATGCATTCCCGAACGTCAACTACCGCAAGAACACTCTTACAAAAGGAATACGATATTTTTATGTGGGATATGCAACCTAATAGAAAGGAAGCAACCTATAACAGTATGTCCCCGATGCAGAGCCAAACCTGAAAGGTTCCTAATTAGAAGAGCCGAGCGGTTATATGAAGGAGACATTAGATACCTCCGGGATCGAGGAGCATTTGAAATAGATGAGAAGGGCGAGACCTGCGTTGTGAAGCGCGCTATGTCAAACGCCACTTATATTTTAGAAAAAATCCCGTATTCGGATAACGAGAGGGTTGTCAGTGACTTGGGCATAATTGAAAAATCACGCCTTAAGCATAAATACAAAATCAATCGGAATACCTCCGTAAGCTCAGATGATTCTACCTACGAGGCTTGCTACATGGTATCGCTGGAAGTAGAAGAAGAAGGGGAAGAATATGAGATTACCGCGAAGGAGGCTCCCAAAGAATTAGAAGAAGGTGGCCAGAACACGATAGACGAATTGACAGAAATCAATCTAGGGAGTAAGGAGACACCTAGACCCACATTCATAAGTGCCTCTTTGCCCGATGACATGAAAGAATGAGTAACGAAGCTCTTAAGGGAATATATTGATTGCTTTGCATGGAGTTACCATGAAATGCCGGGTTTGGACCCGCGGGTAGCCACCCATAAGTTGAAGATAGACCCTGAATTCAAACCAGTCAAACAAGCACCTCGTCGAATGAGAGTGGAACTGGAAGAGCAAGTCGCGGCCGAAACCAAAAAGTTGATAGATGCAGGGTTTGTACGAGAAGAAGAAACCCCCGACTGGATAGCCAGCATCGTCCCTATCAAAAAGAAGAATGGCCAAATCCGTATATGTGTGGACTTCCGAGACCTCAACAAAGCATGTCCCAAAGATGATTTCCCGTTACCAGTAACAGAGATAATTGTAGATCATACTTCAGCATACGAAGTCTTCTCTTTCATGGATGGATACGCTGGTTACAACCAGATTAAAATGGATGAGGCCGACCAAAAGCATACGTCCTTCCGCACTCCCATAGGGGTGTACTGCTATAAAGTCATGCCCTTTGGTTTAAAGAATGCCGGCGCTACATATCAACGCGCGATGACCAAAATATTCGATGATCTTATACACAAGATTGTCGAATGTTATGTTGATGATTTAGTTGTCAAGGCCATGACCTATGAGAGCATTTGGAGAACCTGCACATAGTCTTCGAAAGACTCAGGCAACATGCCCTAAAGTGTGCCTTGATGGTCTCATCCGGGAAATTCCTCGGGTTCGTAGTAAGGCACCGCGGGATCGAAATCGACCCAAGCAAAATCAAAGCCATAATGGAATTAAAACCCCCCCAAAATCTCAAACAGTTGCGATCTCTCCAAGGGCGACTAGCGTACATACGCCGCTTCATTGCAAATTTATCGGGCAAGATACAACAATTCACCCGACTCACGAAAAAAGATGTTCCGTTTAAATGGGACTCAGATTGTCAAGTCGCTTTTGAGCGAATAAAACAGTACCTTTTGCACCCGCCGGTACTGGCAGCACCTATACCAGGAAAGCCTCTTCTTCTGTATATTACGGCCCTTGAAGGATCATTGGGCGCATTAATGGCTCAGGAAAATGAAGAAGGTAAAGAAAATGCTTTATATTACCTAAGTCGCATGCTGGTGGGGGCTGAACACAATTATTCTCCAATTGAAAGGCATTGCTTAGCCCTGGTGTTCGCAATAAAGAAATTACGACACTACATGCTAGCGCACAAAGTCAAGCTGATATCACGAGTAGATCCCCTCAAGTACTTAATGACTAGACCCATGCTCACAGGAAGATTGACATAACGTATGTGCCTCAAAAGGCCATAAAGGGGCAAGCATTGGCTGACTTTCTGGCAGAACATCCTATACCAGATGATTCACCATTGGCCTGTGATTTTCCTGACGAAGGGATCATGAACGTTGAAGGAGAAAGACCCAGTTGGGAAATGTATTTCGACGGGGCATCATCCATAAGGCCCGTTCCTGGCAATCAGGTGCCTAAGATTCGGGCTGGTATCGGCCTAGTATTCATAACTCCCGCAAAAGGAATAATACGCCATTCCTTCACACTAACAGAACCATGCACAAATAACGAAGCAGAGTACAAAGCTTTGATCGCCGGACTCGAAATAGCGATAGAGACAAATATACAGAAACTAAAAATCTTTGGGGATTCTCAACTAATTATAAGCCAGGTCCTCGGAGAATACAAAGTGCTTAAACCAAAATTGATAAGGTATCATGAAAGGGTAATTGAACTTATGCGGGAAATTCCCGATATCATTTACGAGAAAATAACGAGAGCTTCAAATGGTAAAGCAGATGCCTTGGCTCGTATTGCCAAAGAGTTGTGCGAACTGAAGATAACGAGGTGCGTATTTCCATAAGGAACAGACAGCCTCTGTCTCCATGTTTCTCAAAACAAGAACTAGAGAAAGAGAAGACACTCGCCCAAAACGAAGGAGAAATGATAAAAGAGACCCAAACCGAAGTATCAGTAGTACAAGATGAAGAAGATTGGCGTCAACCATTCATCAACTACCTCAAAAGTGGAATACTACCTAATGAGAAGTCCAAGCAAGGGAAAATTAAGAAGCGAGCCCTCCGTTATGTGTTTAACAATGATACCTTGTACCGTAGATCATACGAAAACCTTTGGCTCCGTTGTATAACAAAAAGAGAGGCTCTCCAAGTAATGAAAGAGGTTCATTCTGGGATATGTGGAGCACACCAATCTGGGCCAAAATGCGACTAAAAATCAAACGCATAGGGTACTATTGGCCCTCAATGGTAGCCGATTGCGAAGAATATGCTAAGAGATGTCATCAATGTCAAATACACGGTGATTTCATTCATCGACCCCCAAACCCTTTACATCCCACGATTGCATCTTGGCCATTTGATGCATGGGGTACTGATATTCTGGGACCGATAGATCCACCGTCATCAGAAGGTCACCGCTTCATCCTAGCTGCTACCGACTACTTTTCCATGTGGACAGAAGCAGTGGCCCTTAAAGAAGTGAAAGCTATTGATGTCGTTAAATTTTTCCGGAACCAGATACTCTATCGATATGGAATACCAAGAAGGATAATATCTGACAATGGGACGGCATTCAAGAATGTGAAAATTGACGCTCTTGTCAACCAACATGGCATAGATTGGAGGTATTCCTCCGCTTACAACCCAAGAGCCAATGGGCTGGCTGAAGCTTTCAACAAAACCCTCATCAAAATCTTGAGGAAAACGGTGGGTATAAATCATAGGAACTGGCATGAGAAATTACACGAGGCATTGTGGGATTATCGTACCACTTATCGTACTCCTACCCAAGCCACCCCATATTCTTTGGTATTCGGGGCTGAAGCGGTGTTACCCCTCGAAGTAGAAATTCCGTCCCTGAGGGTGGCATTGCAAACTGAAATGACTGTCAATGAAAGTACAAAACTCAGGTTGGATGAGTTAGATGCCATGGATGAAAAAAGGTTGGTTGCCCATCAAAGCCTAGAGTTATACCAAGCCCAAATGACGAGGTCGTATGATAAATTGGTGCGAGTAAGGACGTTTCGAAAAGGAGATCTAGTCCTGATGCCAAAGCGACCAATACTAGGGCGTCATTCAGGTCCTAAATTCTCAGCCAATTGGGAAGGACCCTATGTAATTAAGCAAGTGTTTGAAGGAGGTGCCTATATATTGGTTGATCACCAGGGCAACGTTGTTACCACTCCTATCAATGGGCGATACCTCAAGAAATATTATGCATAAACGAAAACCCCCACGAATAAAAAGACCAAATCGCAGCATGAGTGGAATTGTCTCGAGCGAAAAAGTAAGGTCCCCCAACTACCCACAAAATCCATAAAGGCCTCACGCCACAAAATGGGTTTTGTTAAGCTTGTACCCTTAAACAATTAACACTGGCAAAGTTTGTCCAGCCAGTACTGAATATGGACAAACAAGTTTTATATTTTGTACTTTAAACAAAATATGGGCTTTGGTGTTGTGCCCATTTGAAACAACTATCACTGGTTTTGTCTTTCCTCCCAGTTCGAAAAAAGGAGAGACAAGGTTTCTTCATTGTCCTTTAAACAATGGAGTGCCTAATGATGATATCTCAAATAAAATCAAAAGATTAAAGAAAGCGGTCGTTTAGACTATTTAAATTCTGAAGGCACAAAATCCCTTTTAAAATGAAGTTTTCAAAACAATGGTATTCGCATTTCCCGCGATACCCTTGCCTAAGGATTGATGCCATATAGGCTATTCAAGAAGGCATGAGAGGAGTGAGTAAGGTACCACCCCCAAATAAATGAACACATACACTAAGTCCCACCATAATATAAAGAGAGTGGAGAAATGTAAGGCCCACAAATAAAGCCTCACGCACAAAATGGGCTTTGTCAAGTTTGTGCCCTTTAAATAATTGTCACTGGTACGCTCGTCTAACCAGTCATCTAAAATGACGAGCAGGCTTTATACATTTGTGCCGAACAAAATAAGGCTTTGATGTTGTGCCTAGGCCGTGTGAGCACTAAAACAATTATCTTGGCCCAAAATAAGAAAAGAAAACGAGAACCCAAAAGCAATAAACATAATCGGGTTCTCACCAAGCCAACCTCTGTGAAAACCAGCCTTGAGCCAGATCAACACCCATAAATAATGGACCTATAGATCAACGCCCCATAGGCCACAATCCAAACTGGAGCCTAATAGCAAGTGCCCCTGGCTCCAAAACACACTGAAGTCCCACCGAAGGTGAAACCCAAGACTCGATGCGCCTTTAACAGCCATCCCCCGAGCCATAATCAAGCCAGAGCGAGAACAAGAACCCTTGGCTCTAAACATTGAAATCCTGCATAAGACCAAAGCCCACAATTTGACACCCCTCTCTATAATAGTCCCACCAATAACAATTGGGGACTTCTCAAGCTGGAGTTAAAAGGATTAACCAGCCGTTCAACACAAGTCCCACGGGTGACAAGTAAGTACCCTAAAGCCCAAGCATAAGTTGGCATACCCTTTCGATGCGTCCCACAGGCGACGTCTAAACCTAAGCTGCATAATAAATTCTCTTGGCTTCGAAACCATCATACAAAGACCAAAGAACCATGTTTAAGCCCTATATAGGCCAGAGTCCATGATAAACTCTTGATTGAAACCATGTCCCACCAAGGCCCAGTACATAAATAGGCCTACGATCAGATTGTAACCAAGAATGAAGCTCATAATAATACTTTACTCGAACCTGTGTCCCACCAACCTCAAACCCACACAGCACATAGGCGGGTCGGTTATCGAGATGCACGACAAGACCGTGAGGGACCGCACAACACTGCAAATGCTCCTTTACACAAGTCCCACAGGCGAGTCCTTAAACATTTTTCACAGTCGGTGCGACGTATATACAGCATACGGGCTAGTCAATTATCGAGAAGTGAATTGGAATTATGAAAGACCACAAACAAGCCCCAACGGGCAGACCCTCGAATAGTTCTCGCATTTGGCATGACGCATACATAGCATATGGGCTAGTCAGTTGCCAAAAAGCGAAACGAGGCTGTGAAAGATCACAAGAGCATATAAAGCCGATCCTTCATCAAAGTCTCACAACCCCTTACCCTTTTACATCCAAGGTGCGACGAAAGTACAGCATATGGGCTAGTCAGTTACCAAGGAACAGAATAATTTATGAAAGGTCACAAGATCATACGGGACCGATCTTTCATGAATCTTTATCTACCCTTTTTACATCCAAGGTGCGACGAAAGTACAACATATGGGCTGGTCAGTTACCGAGGAACAGAATAAATTTATGAAAGGTCACAAGATCATATGAGACCGATCTTTCATGAATTCTCATTTACCCCTTATCCTTTTTACATCCGAGGTGCGACAAAAGTGCAGCATATGGGCTGGTCAATTACCGAGGAACAAAATAAATTTATGAAAGGTTACAAGATCATATGAGACCGATCTTTCATGAATTCTCACTTACCCTTTTTTACATCCAAGGTGCGACAAAAGTACAGCATACGGGCTAGTCAGTTACCGAGGAACAGAATAAATTTATGAAAGGTCACAAGATCATATGGGACTGATCTTTCATGAATTCTCACTTACCCTTTTTTACATCAGAGGTGCGACAAAAGTGCAGCATATGGGCTGGTCAATTACCGAGGAACAAAATAAATTTATGAAAGGTCACAAGATCATATGAGACTGATCTTTCATGAATTCTCACATACCCTTTTTTACATCAGAGGTGCGACGAAAGTAAGCATATGGGCTAGTCAGTTACCGAGGAACAGAATAAATTTATGAGAGGTCACAAGATCATATGGGACCGATCTCTCATTTACCCTTTTCAGATTCAGAGGTGCGACGAAAGTACAGCATATGGGCTAGTCAGTTACCGAGAAATAGAGTAAGGATGTGAAAGATCTGAAGAGCCTATGAAGCCGATCTTTCAAGGAGTTTAACGACTTCTTCTGCATTCTACGCGTGACATATATACAGCATACGGGCTAGTCAGTAGTCGAGAAGCAGAGTAAGACTATGGGAGGTCTGAAGAGCCTATGAAGCCGATCTTTCATTCTTACAAACGGGCCCTTAACGGGGTCGCAGGAAATTTCTAACCCTTAACGGGGTCTCGTAATTCTGCGTGCAACCCATATGTAGGCATATGAGCAGGGACAGTCGCGGAGAAAATGATGTGGGAAGGCGGAGGGGCATGTACAGCTTTTTAGCTATCCTTTCATGTCAGTCCCAAGAAATTAGCACCCTTAACGGGGTTTCCGTGTTCTATGCGAGACTTATAAGACGGGTGCTTGCTAGAAGGCAATGCAAGGATGTGGAAGACCGTAAGAAGCGTATGAGCTGGTTCTCCATGACCTTAAGATATTCGGATTTCCGTGTTCTGTGCAAGACTTATAAGACGAGTGCTTACTAGAAGACGATGCAAGGGTGTGGAAGAACCGTAAGAAGCATATGAGCTGGTTCTTCATAACCTTGAGGTCACTATACGTGTGGAGCCATGACGATATAGAGGTCGGTATCCATACGCTCACCATTCACTGAAAGTACAGCTATATAACGGCTGTCCAAGGTGGACAAAACCCAAGCCAGCTGGAGATGCTCGATCGCTTAGAACCCGATTGAATGGATGCAGAAGGTTTGAGGTACAGCTTGAGTCTAATGAAGATGCCTTGTCGCTTAGAACCCGATTAGGAGGATTCAGAAGATTCAGGATTAAGCCCTGACTCTAACAAGTTCATCTGATCGCTTAGAACCCGGTTGGAAGGAATTCGAAGGATTCAGGAGAAAAAGACAAAAAGAGAATAAAGGAGAAAACCAAGGCGAACAAGGCCATTCAGTCGCTTAGAACCCGATTGAAAAAGGTTTGGAAGGCTTGAGAGAAAACCCGAGTTGGATGAGTTTACTTGATCGCTTAGAACCCGGTTGAGGAAGATTCATAAAATTCATTCACCAAAAAGAGAAAGAAAGAAGGAGAAAGAGAAAATCACAAAAACAAACATCAACCACAAATACGTATATCCAAACATACGTATATCCAAACATGATCAACCAAAGCCAAAATACACATACAAAGAGTGGGCTCAAAGGCGCGCACTCTCACAACGAATCCACAAAATGGGACCTAAAGGAAAGTGCCATAAGGCACCATAGCCAAGCAAGGCTCCACAGTCGCAGAAACATCCTGGGGGCAACCGATAATCTCTCCTGTCCTAGCATCAGATGAACCTGCAGCACTTGAAACTGACTCTGCAAAGACAAATACGAGTCACAAAAGGAATCCAAAAACAATGAAATAAGAAGAGATAAAGCTAGTAATACCTGGCTGAACAACTGCCCCAGTGGTGGGAGTAGAAGTGCTAGTCTTGTGCCTTTTTCTCTTACGAGAAGCCTTCTCCAGAGGAGGGTCAGAACACTGAAGAATCCTACTAGGGATCCCGAAGGAAGTCAGCACCTCACCCTCCGGCACGCGCAGTGCTAACCAATAAACAAATAAAGGTTAGTGCAATTGAGCAAAATATGCAGAAAGGAAATCTCAATGAAGGAAACATACCAACTATGGGGGGAGCCCTGCTCGTGACTCTGGGAGTAGAGAAACGACTGTCCCGGCTGCACATGCCAGGAACCCTCTCGAGGGGAGGTACAGTCCTCGGGCCGACATGATCATCTGGCCCAGGCAAGACCCTCTCCATCCATTTACCTAAAGGCTCGACATAGCAGACCTGCACCATGTCTCTGTACCATCTCTCATACAAGACAGTGAAGGTCACTAACCTAAAGGCTCGAGGCATAACGAACCACACCTGTGTCTCTATACGAAAAAATGATGTCCAACATCTAACCACCCCTGCCAAGTCAGCGTGAATATCGCTGGAAAGAGGGACATCAGCAGGAATGCACTGGTCTAAACCAAACTGATGCGCACAGCGGTGAGGCATGTACGGCTCTAAGACCACCCTGTCTCCCAAGCGCAAAGGAAGAAGCCCATGGCGAAGGCTAACCAAGAATCCAGCCTCTGCAGAACCCAACCTCAAACTCTCGCGATGGTCTCCCCCAGGGCCCCCGTCAAACAAAACCAAATCCTCAAACCGTTCATCGCGACAAGCAAACTGTCTCCCACCATGAAACCGGAGATAATCATCACTATCGCGAAGGAAAGCACTCGCTCGATGGGCTGAAATACGACTGGCTCTCGCTCCAGCTATCTCAGCCAATACCGGCAAATCATGTCGTAAACCATGATCCATGACAGGAGTATATAACCCTGCCCAATACATATGGACCCAGCCAAACAAGTAATGGTAAGGTATAACCTCATCACAAAAAGAGGGGTCGCATGATGAAGAAATCACTCTCATGCCTTTGAAGAGGTTAGCTAATGCAGGGATCGCCAAAGAAACCAACTCCCCTCGAGCCAATCTACTCGCCATGACAAAGGTCTCAGGTCTAATGACTCCGACTGGCTGGCTAGGAATAACGAAGTAACAAAGCCACCAGGCTAGAAAAGCCATCAATGTGGTCTCCCTCCCTAGAGCCCTATAAGAAGTGTGACATGCCTCGACACCAGAGCTCTTATGAAAAATCTTCGCCTTTTCTATGCCAAAAGTGTCCAAAGGATGAGCGAAGGACTGACACGGATACCTGACTCGGTCAGTAAAATAGCGAATCCAAGCAGAGAAAGTCACATCACCCCCACGAGAAAGTGTGCGGTGTACGTCGAATAACCGCCTGAGTGAACCAGGAAATGTGTAAATACCCCCAGGAGATCTCTGCTCTAACGCCACGACACTGGGGACATACTCATCGTAAGGATCACCAAAAATGGGTAAACCAGACAACCTATGAAACTCTATGGGTGAAATGGTCAATTCCCGGTCCGCCAAAACTACCGTGTTAGAGGTGTACCTCCACCTTTCTGCCAAAGCCTGGAAAAATGACGGATCCCAAGTATACTCAAAAAGAGAAAGAAATACCGCGCGATAGATGCCGACACCCTCGAGAGCGGCCCTCTCTCGCTGCAAAGTAAATCTCACCCAATCGACCAAACCCGCCTCCCTCCTCAAAGTGCCTGGAGGAAGATGCCCGGAAGCCCAAGGGAGAGCCCCGGTACCCATCATGTTGAGGCCCAAGAGATGTAAAGAATGCGGCGTCCGATCCGATGTAATGGGGTGAAGACTGTCACCTAGAAACGAGTGATAGTCCTGCTGTCGCAGCGCAGGTCCAACTCGATAAGTAACTCCCGTCCTCAAAACGGTCTCTGGTGTCCAGTCAATGGGATCACCAGGGAATCTTCCTCTCACAGGAAAAGGTCCCACCGGCAAGGGGTCATGTCTAGTAAAAGGAACTCCTGCACAAACAGAGAAATACTGTGAGAACTACAACCATGGTCCGGAAAGACCCTAAACTAAAACCCATAAGGAAAGGTGGTCCGAAACGACCCTAAACTACAACCATGGTCCGAGAAGACTTTAAACTACAGCCAAAACCGAGTCCCAACCAGGTGAAGTCCAAAGAGACTGTAAACTACAACCATGACCCGAAAGATTCCAAAACATGGCCAAAACCACAAATATAACCAATATCCTACAAATTCCCTACTCAGAAGCAACACAACAGAAGTTTGATAAGATTCTGACTGTTTGTCAAGGAATTAAAGGCGATGCCTTTCTGAACCCTTCGGTACACAAGTTACTAACATGGCTTCTATGTGCCTCCTGTCCGTATGACCTTCGTGGCTGGACAGGTCTTGTCCGTATGACCTTTGTGGCTGGACAGGATTCTTTAGATATGTGTTCGAAGCATAGTCACTACCTGAGGCCCCTATATGAACAAGGGATTAAGTCTTCGGGTAAACCCCTAAGAATATGCATCTAAACAGCACATCCACCGTGTAAGAGCAAGTGTATGAGAGACAAGGAGAAGCGTACCTTGATTGCGAGACATGACTGAAGATGATGATCAAGCCAGCTTCCGAGCTTCGGCGTCAAACTAGACTCTGAATAGTGACAAGAAAGCATAGACATATGTTAGCTCAGAGTTTGGAATAAATTGAAGGGAGGGTCCGAAATGACTTTAAACTAAAACATAGTCCGAAAAGACTCTAAACTATAGCCAAAACCAAGTCCAACCAGGCGTGGTCCGAAAAGACTTTAAACTACACCAACAGTCTGAAAAGACCTTAAACTAAAACCAAAACTAAGTCCCAACCTGACATGACCTAGAAGACCCCGAGATACAGCCAAAACCAACCCTGGTTAGCCAAAGACCCCACCGAGAAGCACACGAGAAAAACTGGATCAAAATACAAGATTACACTTACAACCAGAAGGCCATTTTATCTAAACCCTCAATTTTGCAAGTTACCCGCATGGTTCCCGCACTAGATCAGAGATAAAGTTCCCCTGTCTGTAATCCCTCCTCGGTTAGACAGGTTTTCCCATGAGTATGTTTGCAGAGTATGGTCATTTCCCGGGTCCCCTAATATACAGACAAGGGATTAAGTACTCAGGCAAGCTCTGAAGGATGCATACTCAGCCCTTACCCAGCCATGCAAGTATTATCAAGATGAGATAAAGATAACACATCTTTTGAAGTAGATGTGATCGAAGAAGATGATCAGACCCGCTTCCGAGCTCAATGCCCAATATGGAGTTCAAATACCTGAGATTCAAACAAGAAAAGCAACTCAGAAGGAATTCCATAAAGTTCAAGAGGAACACTGGGGGCACCTGGCTAAGCTGTTCAATCCCAAAGTCTTCGCACCTCACCCAGGTGGGGGGCATTTGTTTGACCCTAAAAAGTCAAGGATTCAATTATCCAAGATAAGGATGTCATTCAACTGCAAAACTGGTTGATTAAAGGCCAAACATACTTTAATTTGACTTAACATCACGAAATAGGAAATAAAAAATCATTAAATTAAGCTCATGATTAAAATCTACTCGAATAATCATGAATTTTGATATAAGGCACATTTGCTAATTCAAAATGGTTGGAAAGATATTAAAATTACAAAATAAAGGTTTCTGATTGGTGCCATGTGGCATTGAGTACCCATAGCATTTAACCTGAGTGTTTCGGGTTCAAATTGGGTACACAGAACTCAAACCTTACAGCCCGGGCCTACAAGCCAGCCTAATGAGCTGAATTTCGCTAATAGGCCAAGATGGATGGGCAGGGTGCACCGAAATAAAATTGGTGAACCAAGGTGGCAGCAACCTGGTGCACTGTGAACCAAATCTACCTAAACCCGAACCCATTTTGAAGCCCGATGCCGGATATATTTGAACCCTTCGTTTCCCGTGCACGTGGAACACAATGAGCCAATGCATGCCCTATACACGGCCCACTGTGAAACGCCCACACCCGAGAAATAAAAAATAACAAAAAAACAGGAGCTAACCGCTACCCAGTGGGGCTGACAAGCGGGTTCGGACCCGTCAGTCCCATCTTCTACCTCTACTCCCTTCCGATAACCGAAAGAAAGGAAAAATGGAGAAATTAATGAGGAAGAGAGTAAGTTGGTTCAATTCCTCGCAAAGCCTAATGCTATGCCATGCGACAAGGACATTGAGATGATTAATTTAATCTCTCAAGTAGCCGAAGAGAGGAATTGGGAAGAAGAAAAAATTAGGTGAACTCGGGACCCTATAAACTAAATCCCCGAGTGCAAAATTGAGGAGACAAGCATGTTCCTTACCTCTCTGCGATGCTATTTAGCTATTTAATTAAAGAAGAAGAGAAAAGGGGCCGGTCGAATCAGTATGTACCGGCATTCGGGTTCTCACCAAATTAAAATGAGAGACACGAAAAAGAGGCTCGTGAGATGTTTAATAGCTTGCAGGGGATTTATTGAAACTCTGCAGCCAATTAATTGATGTGTATTCAATGAGAAACGCCCGAATTGAAGTGCTGGTGCATTGACAGATAACGGGAAATGGGTACAGTGCATCAAAAATGGAAATTGACAGTCTAAAGGGTGCAATGCTCCTCTAGGCATGATACCCTTATGTTGTACATGCATCCTGGCGCCTTTTTGGAGATTGAGGAGTAATTAAATGGCTATAGGCTATGTTAAGCCGATTTAAACAGCAGGCACGCTAGACCAGATGCTCAGCTGGTGTATCAGAGATTTTGTCATCACCTGCACCTGTCCAGGGCTCAAGAAAAGTGCCAAATTAGAAGAATCTTCCCTCAGCCATGCTTGAGGAGCATGACCCGAGATACACAAAATCTCAAGCATTGAATAAAAAGATCAAAGGTCATAAACATTTGGCATTATGGATTGCCAACATGGCTGCTTCTTATTAGCCAAAGCACCTGCAAATGAAGGCTTAGTACATAAGCAAAGGATCTGAAGCATTAAAATCAAGAATGAAGAAAATTAAGAGTGGAGATGATGCCAACTCAGCCTATGCCTCAACCCTAAAACCCTGAGCCTCATGGCTATATAAACTCATGAAGTAAAGAAGAGAGAGGATCGAAAAATTTCCAGCATATCTAGAGAATATTAGGCAAGCACCATTAGAGAGAAAAGAAATAGACTTAAAAAAAGAAAGAACTCAAAGCTTGAGATCTAGCCAAAACTATACAAAAAAACTAGGTAGAACTTTATTCTTTTGCAATGTAGAAGCTTAGTGAAGCTCGATCTTTCATGTATTAATGAAATGAATTCTTGCTTTATCATTCTTTTTTTTTATGCATTTTTGGATTTTCTTCCTTTCTTTCATTTCTATCTTGTACTTTCTGTGATAAAGTTGATTGCTTCAACTCATAAAAATGAGTTTGAAGGCATGAAGCTCCTTAAACAAAATAAACTTCTTTTTGCATGATAATCAAATATTATGTTGAAAGGATTTCAAGAAAAATATGTATATACCTAATGAAGGAAATGGCTATCATAGTTGATCTTAAAAACGAAAGATATATATATGTATACATATATGCATGATTATTATCACTTGAACCCCTTTTTCTTTTTCTTCTTCTGTTTTCTTTTCTAAACAAAATATATGTATATAAAAGAAATATTTCTATTCTTTCTTTGCCTTCTTTGTCTTCTACTTTTGATTACCCTCTTAGAGCTCTTAATAAAGTGATATATTAGTGAAGATATGTGTAGTTGAGCCGGCTGGCATCCTTGCATATCCAATCTCTTATTCATTTTAATTAAGAGATCTTATTTAGAGGGATAAAGTGACAAATAAAAAAATTAATGCACAAGGATTGTGAAGTTGAGGCCGGCTGGCTTCCTTTACATTTCCTCAAACATAAAGGACCTATTTGCAAAGAAGAAAAGGAATTCAAGGTACAATGTTATAAGGCTAAAGGAAAACTTGCTAAATAACAATACCTTGGAGGACTTATTTGCAAAAAGTGAGAGGTGGAGGGCTAAGATATATATAGGCAGCCACCATAATTGCATTATGCCATTTATACTCCTAAACCCTATGATACCTTAATGATTTGTCCTTTCAATATGTAAAAATACATAACAAACATGAATTTCCAAAAACTCAGGGACTTCCCTGCATAAATGCAGTTTCTGACAAAATATTGATGCTTGAAAATGGTGATTAAGTCTCTTTATTTTGGAGCTTTTGTTCTTGCTTCTTTGTTACTGATATAAGTTGGTAATTAGCAATGTTCCTTGTTTAATTAAGTTCCCTTTATACTGCTAGTGCCCTCTAAATAACCTCTGGTACCATACTAAATGAGTATATGACAGCCAAGTACCAACTGGTACAGAGAAACACCTAAAAAAAAAAAAGAACTGAGAAATGACCTCCCCTGGTAAATTTGCCAATACAGACCAGCACAGGGACTAAAATGCAAAAATGGACATCACAGTTAAATGAAGGACTTCAAAACACATAAAATTGACACAAACTTTGCATTTTTCTGACTTCATCTCAATTTAATATGAATTTTCAAAAGTCAGCTTGTTAAAAATAGAAATCCAGCAATTAATTTGGTAAAATTACCTTCACTGCCCCCTCAGTCGAAATAAATGCTTTAAAAATAGAAATAAAATTCTAATAATCATGAAATTTATCTTGAAGATAGTATAAACACCCCTTCATGAATCAATAATAAGATATTGCATGATCATCAACAAAATAATGAATATGAGTTAATTCAATTTTGTAGAAATTAAGAAACTTCATAGAACTGACATTCTCATTGTTAAAAAACAAATTCATGTCAAAGAACAAACTTAGATTAGCTCAAATAAGTCCAGAATGCTTAAATCAATGCGTATCATCTCTCAATTGAAATTCAAAGGAGCTCACTGCCTCAACTGGTACTAAACCGGTATGAAACCGAAAATTCAAAACCAAAGCACACTTAAATCTCAACAAAAAGTGAAATTGGATCCGTATATAGCTCTTACATATCTAAATGAGACTAAGTGATCAAACAATTGAAGAAAACAACTACGGAATCAAAAGAAATCGAGTAGAGGCCGCGGTCGGTATTGAAAACTGAAGTTGGCCGTGTTCCGTCGCTTCCGGTGGTCAACCACTGCCGACAACGCATCCAATAGGTTTGTGAGCTTGAGACGACGTCAATGGCGTCTTCCTTTCATATCGCCGTGACTAGAATAACATCGGAGATCGGGACCCTAAAGCCGGTGTCGGAACTTGAGTTCATATCACGGTTGGCACGAAGTTCAAAGCTAGCACGGAGTTTAAAGCATTTAGACTCGTCGGATGTGGGCGCCAAAATGAGACACTCAAATAAACCCGAATCTTAAGGAAAAAGGTGATCCGAAGGCTCAAATGAATGTATAAGTCACTGACACTATAGGCCCACATGTCGGGTCTAATTAAAAAACCTTCTGCGCGAATCTTGAAGTTGGGATTAAATGGCTAGCACCAATATTAAAGTATACAACCCAAATCTCGGAACACCGATTGTTTATATGTCGATCTAAACCTTAAAACGCACATCTCTAAACCAAGCACCAATCTTCAATCCCAAAACTCAAATCTTAAAGCCCAATATTTGAATCTCAAAGCCCACGATCTGAGTCCATTGATCTGCACAAATTGTAGAACAGAATTTAAATCTAAAAGTCTCCTTCACACGTCTCAAAGGCCCAAGCTAAAATCTCAAAGCCCATAAAATAATAAAAGAAGATCCTTTTACAAAGAGGCCCCTCCGACAAAACTTCTTCACAGCGCAGTCCCTGACTATTCGCAAATAAGTCCTTAGTTACCTAAAATCTCTTCAAATGAGCCCCCTGGAAGCCCAATTTTCACTTCAGACCTTGCCAAAAGCCCAAATCAAGAATTCCAGTCCCTTCAGTTTTACAAATAGGTCCCTAGAACCTTGAAACTTCACAAATAAGCCCTTCCTAGTCCTTTTGGTCATAACTTATTCATCTCAAGTCCAAATTGACTCAAACCACCTTCAAATGAACCCAAATCAAATCCTACATATTTCTAAACCAAAATCAAACATGTCCAAGCATCAGCTAAACCCTGAAATAACCAAAATACCCTTTTTTCAAAATTAAATGATTTCATTTCTTAAATAATCAACAAAATGTATATAAATATGTCATAATTCAAATATAAACAAACAATGTATATAAGTCTCTCCAATATTCAAATTCTTATTTCAAAAATATAATTCTAATAAGAAATCACACACGCATGTACCCAAATACATAGAAAATTAAATCAGTACCAGAATCTATACATGGGTCCCCTTTTAGCCCCTTTATTCAATTCACTTAAATAGGCCCCAAATCCCGGAATGGACGAGGTGTTCAGCATGGCTTGGAAGGGTCATCTGATGTAATTAACAGCGGGAGCTTGCGCCCGCTGGGAGTTAAACGTCCCCACAATCAATAAACTCCCTCGATGGACTGATTATGAACAGTAGGTCTGTCGAGGGTGAACCAGAAGGAATAGCAGGAAGAAAGTAAATGTTTCAAGTTCGATGTTCTCTCCATGTCTAAAACAATTAGAGAGCGTTGAACCCTAAGACATTTAAATACATATGCACACACCTTCCATACCAGCTGTGCAACTTTCTGCGCCCTACAACTATAACCCGACAAATTACCATAGGCCGGAAAATCATTAATGATCAATAAAATCATGGCCCGTAAAGTGAAACGCTCCTTGGTATATGCATCAAATATCTCCACTCCGGGATGCCACAATTTTTTTAAATCCTCGATCAATGGCGCTAGATACACATCTATGTCGTTTTCTGGCTGTTTGGGTCCTGATATCAACAAGGTTAGCATGATGTACTTCCATTTCATACATAACCAAGGCGGAAGATTATAAATGCACAATAGAACCGGCCAACTGCTATGCTTACTGCTCATGCTACTGTGCAGATTCACTCCATCTGCACTCAGCCCGAGCTTTAGGTTTCTTAGGTCACCGCCAAATTTGGCAAACCTTCTGTCAATATTTCTCCACTGAGGAGAATCAGCGGGGTGCCGTAATTTTCCGTCCCTTTTCCTGTTATCGGCTTGCCAACGCAATAATTTTTCTTCTTTGGCATTTGAGAACAAACGTTTGAATCTCGGTATCACGGGGAGGTACCACAGTACTTTTGCCGGAGGTCCTTTATCCATTTTACATAATTCACCTTTATCGTTGGGTAGCTACTTTCTACTATAGCGTGATGCACCACATTTTGGACACTCGTGAAAATCTTCATACTCATTTTGATATAATATACAATCATTTGGACACGCGTTTATTATCTGAACTTCCAAATCCACTGGACACAACATTTTCTTCGCTTCGTAAACATTAGATGGTATCTCGTTTCCTTTCGAAAGTATTTCTTTCAAAGTTTGTAATAACGCAGTAAAACTTTTATCACTCCAACCGTTAGATTCTTTAAGGTTATACAATTTTAATACACCTTTCAATTTTGAAAATTTAGAACAACCGGGATACAATTCCTTATTAGAATCTTCGTACAAATTCTCAAATACACAGTATTGCTTATCATTATCAAAATCATCTTCTAAATCACGTAACATTTGATCAAAATTCCTAATTTCATGTACCACCATATCATCGGTCTCATCGCGTGGCGCATCACCACTTCCGTCACTCCCACCAGTATGGTATTCCTGATGCTCAGTACCAGTACCTATATCGGTTTCCAAACTCTCACCATTCCATATCCAACGCTTATATTGTTGCTTGAATCCACGACGGATTAAATGGTTCCTCACTTGGTTGGGATTGAAAAATTTATTCATATTGTTACAATCACGACAAGGACACGACATCAGCCCATTCCCATTCTTCGCCATATCTTCCGTAGCAACTTTCATAAATTCATCAACACCTGCCATATATTCATTCGTTAGACATGATGTTCCGTACATCCAACTGCAGTCCATCTGCAATTATAAGAAAACACAATTAAGCACAAGGGTAGGGTTAAATGTTCACACAAGGGCTTACATGGGGCCTGTTACCATCCTATCCCACTCTTTGAATACTTTGTCTCAGTAGTGAACACATGTTAGTCGTGTTTTAGTATTTAAGAAAATTTTGACAGCATTTCCCCTTAGTTCCCCAAATATTCGGGGAACTAATAAGAGGAAATGCTGCCAAAATTTCCTTAAATACTAAAACACGACTAACATGTGGTCACATCCTAATTGAGACAAAGTATTCAAAGAGCAGTCCCAAAACAGGGACTATTCAAAATTAATCCCTAATAGATTAATTTTGAACGGGTATCATGACCTAAAGGCATTATATATTCATTTAGTTGTGACTCATAAGACAATACTCTAGCTAGATATCTAATGGAAATATCTTTAATTAACTATATACTATTATCAAAATACATGAGTTTCATTCACAAAACTAAACATGAGTTTCATGTTGTACTTACAATTTTTTTGGATACCGAATCGAGTGAGATGAAGATCGTTGCACCAGATTCCTCAATAATAGCCAATCTACAAAATTAATGAGAATTGAGTTGAGCTTTTGAAGCAAAATACACCACATGTGCCCTAATATAAATACAAATTTTAAATTCTTGATTCTCATCAATCCAAGTTACAAATGCTTCATTAATTTAATTTATATGTGCTTGTAGAATGAGAAATATAGATCAAACAAAAAACACTTGAATTTCCTAATTTCTTGATTCTCTATGAGATTGTGCCTAAAATTAGTTAGCATTTTAAATAAAAAAATGAAGGAATAGGGTTTATATTATCTCAATCAACCATCAACCGAGATAAATCAACAAATAACCAAAATGAGGAAGAGAAAAGACTTGTTTCGATCAGAGAGGGTTTAGAGATCAAAAACACCTCAAAAAGGGCACAGACAGATCGTGCACTAAAGGGAGCAAAAGACCTCGTAATCTGGAAGGGAGAAGATAATAACAAGGTATCAGGATCGGTTATTATTTGATAACCGATCCGGATAATCATCAGCAACGTTTTTATAATTAGACGATCTTGATGGTTACCTATCAGGATCGGTTTGTTATAGAACCGATCCTGATACTTAACAATCACGATCGGTTTATTATTAACCGATCTTGATGGTTATCAAGATCATTTTTTTTAATCATTCTGAAAATTTAAAAATAGATTTTTCTGTTTTTTTTATTTCATGATAAAACTTTAGGAGATTATTATATTTCATGTTGTAATTAATTTTTTAAGATATGAATTCACATCACTTGAGGTTACGTGACTGAGTATAATTGAAAAAGATGGTCTAGGATTGTTATTTGAAGTTGACACGAATCTCAAAGCACAATTAATACTGGCCCCTGCGGTATCCCGGAAAGTCACCGGCTAAGAGTAAATCTAGACCGTCCCTTTCAATTGTCTTGAGTCAGGAACCTCAAGTGATACGGATCCCAAAAATATCGGGTAGCTGGATAAATGCAGAAATACAACCAGGATCGGTTCTTTATAAGGAACCGATCCTGATTGTGGACCATCAGGATCGTTTCTATATAAATAACCAATCCAGATAGTATCATGATCGATTCTTTATATTAAACCGATCCTGGTGGTCCACAATCGGGATCGGTTCTTAATGAGGAGCCTTTCCTCTCAAACCGATCAACTTCCATTCAAAAATCTGGATTTTTCTCTCCTTCAACAATCGTCATTTCTTGCAGTAGGTTTTCTTTGATCACTTTGTCAAGGTTTGAATGTCCTTTCTTTCTTTGATCACTTTGTTTTCATTATTTTTTACGTTGTCTTATTTCTCGTATTAGAAATGCCTCATCTCCGTCGGTACATAACCAGCAAGGGTGATGACTTTGCAAGGTACTTCACCAAGCAAGAATTGAAGAAGTTCTTCAACAGTGATGACCCGGGCTTGGCACTCATTGCTGAATGCATTCTTGATTCCGATCCTTACCTCGATCCTGAGAGTGACGGTGATGATAGCGACGGTGAAGAAGTTGAGCTCGAGGTGAAAGAACGACAAACATTTGCTGAGACAGTGGAGTGTTTCGAGTGCCTCTTGTTGGCCAAGGAGGATGTCATGCTCCATTGTGAGACATGTCGCAACACATTCCATCCGGAATGTGTTGGCAAGGAGGTCAAGGAGAACAAGGACCTCCGACTTATCAAATGGAGATGCCCAACATGAATCGACGGGCCATCAAAGTCTCTTGAATGACTAAGTTTATTTTAGTTATTAATTAAGTTTATTTTGAGATTTGTATGAACTTGACTTTAATTTGGATGAACTTGTTAATTTAGTTTTCCCTTTTTATTGAATGACTTTTGGATGAACTTGTTATATTAGTTACTTCAATGACTTCCCTTCTATTGAACTTGTTGAATGGTAAGTTAACTTATTTATATTATGGTGATTGTGTGATGCTTGATTAAATTGTGATTTGTTTGGCATAATTGTTTTAATTGCATATTTGTATATCATGTGTGAATAATGGGTGTGGATCACAAATGAGTTGCTTGAATAATGGGTGTGGATCACAAATTATATGTTTTTATTTATGATTGTGTGATGCTTGATTAAATTGTGATTTGTTTGGCATAATTGTTTTAATTGCATATTTGTATGTCATGTGAATAATGGGTGTGGATCACAAATGAGTTGCTTGAATAATGGGTGTGGATCACAAATTATATGTTTTTCAATATACATATATATCTATATATGCCTGAATTGGAAAAAAAAAATAGCAGAAAGACAAAGTATCAGGATTGGTTATTACTAGTTAACCGATCCTGATAACCATTAGGATCGGTTATTTTATAGAACCGCTCCTGATACTTAACAATCAAGATCGGTTAATAAATTAACCAATCTTGATTGTTATCAGGATCGGTCCAATATAAAAGGCCGATCCTGATTGTCTTTCTGCAAATTTTTTTTAAAGCAACACATATGAAAAAGGATTATTTGTTCAAATTTTTTTTTTCTGCTTATTATATGGCTTTATATTGAAAATGCCAAATCTGGACAAATTGACATGCTTTAGGTAAAGTGCGTGGTTCTTCCCTACTTAGGTCTGGAAGAGCGGTAAAGTGGGTGGTTCTTCCCTTTTGGTGCCATTAAGGTTTACAGAGCCTAACATGAAGATACATGTTTTAATAAATTATATTTCATGTTCAAAAGTTGAATAAAGGATGAAGGACCTTAAAAAAAAAGCAAGAGTCCGATGAAAAGTTCAACAAATCATATGTTTCTTCTATGGAATCGAAAAAATTTATATGTTATTCTATGGAATCAAAAAATTCATACAGAACCAATCCTGATACTTAACAATCAAGATCGGTTAATTTATTAACCGATCTTGATTGTTATTAGGATCGGTTATAAATAAAAGGCCGATCCTGATTGTCTTTCTGCAAAAAAAAAATTTTTTAAAGCAACACATATGAAAAAGCATTGTTTGTTCAAA
This sequence comes from Carex myosuroides, assembly GCA_028015225.1. Taxonomy (NCBI): domain Eukaryota; kingdom Viridiplantae; phylum Streptophyta; class Magnoliopsida; order Poales; family Cyperaceae; genus Carex; species Carex myosuroides. The sequence continues at coordinate 3,466,540 of CM051465.1, forward strand.
TTTTTATTTTTTCTGCTTATTATATGGCTTTATATTGAAAATGCCAAATCTGGACAAATTGACATGCTTTAGGTAAAGTGCGTGGTTCTTCCCTAGTTAGGTCTGGAAGAGTGATCACTCAAAAGAGAGGAATGTTTCTTTTAATATTTATAAACTCGTAAATACTATCGGTTCGGACTGCAAACGCACAATCCTATCGAGTAGTATATTCGAGGTCGATCCACAGGGAATATTGGTTCAATGCTTTGAGCGATCGAATCACAATCTTTCGAAAGGCTAGACGAAATCTGAAAATTTAGAGATGTTGTTTTGATTAATGTAAATTAGGAAGCAATTAAAAGTAATTAAAATAAAGATAGAGATGAGAATTCCTAGGGTGTCGGCACACCATTGCCACTCAATCCGCCTTGAAAATATATTCCTGTTGCGTCTGATTTCCTGTTGTTGTTTTAATGAAAGACACCACATAGGTCACTGCAATTTATGTTACGCAAGAATGATAGATCTTTCACCGAGATTCTACATAGGACACTGCGATTTACCTTACGCAAATGTCTGATCTCTCAAATACCCCAAATTACT